>PVLA01001129.1:0-400247 GCA_004027455.1 Hydrochoerus hydrochaeris
AAGGGAAGGGAAGGGAAGGGAAGGGAAGAAAAATTAGTAGTATAATTGTCTCAGGTATCGTATATGTATGTACAAATATATATGTAAATATAATTTTCCCTTCCTTTTCTCCTTTCCCTCATCCCTGTTGTTTCCTTCTAAGCAATTTCTCCCCTTTCACAATATCTATTGTACATTTTGGAACTTATTTACCTTTCAGTTTCTTACACTAGGGAGACAATACAATGTTTACATAAATGAGTCCCCTTTATTTCACTTATGGTCTCAAGTTGCATCCATTTACCTATAAAAACCTCGAGTTTATTCTTCTTTATAGCTGAGTAGTATTACATTGTATAAAAATACATCCTTTATGTCCATTCCTTAGTTGATGGGCATTTGGGTTGTTTCCAAGATTTAGCTATTACAAAGTGTGGGACTATAAGCATGGATGCATATATATCACTGTGGTATGATATTTTTCATTCTTCTGGAAGAAGACCCAAAAAGGGAGTAGCTGGGTCAAATGGGCCAGCTAATGCTAGGTTTTTAAAGGAATCTCCATACTAATATCCACAGCGGTTGGGCCAGCCTAAACTTCCACCAGCAGTGGAAAAAAGGCTCCTTTATCCCCACAGCCCTGCCAGCATTTATTATTGATTGATTTCTTGATAACAGTCACTCTTTCTGTAGTAAGATGGAATCTCAATGTTGTGTTAATTTGCATTTCTCTAATGATCGATGATGTTGAACATTTTTTCATATATTTATTTGCCATTTGTATTTCTTCATCTGAGAAGTGTATATTCATCTCAAATGCCCATTTTTGGATCAGGTCTTTGAAAATGGGGGGGTCAGATTTTTTTCAATTCTTTATATGTTCTAGATAGTAGTCCTTTGTTTGTGAGACAGTTATATAGTCCCATTTGTTGATTCTTGGTACTACTTTGTGTGCAAATGGGGTTCTGTTCAGGAAATCTTTCCCTATACCTGTGTCTTCAAGAGTATTACTATCTTTTCTTCCAGTACATTCAGTGTTTGTTTTTATATAGGTCTATATTTCCATTTCTTTTTAGTACAGGGTAAGAGACATTTATTAAAGAGGCTATCTTCTTTCCAGTATATAAAAGTGGCTCTTTTGTCAAAAATTACCTGGCTGCAAGTGCTTAGGGCGATTCTGCATCCTTTGTTCTATTCTATTGGTCAGTATGTCTATTTTTGTGTCAATACCATGTTGTTTTTCCTACTGCAGCAATAGTTTTAGTATAATTTAAAATCAGGGATTGTGATGCTTCCTGCTTTGGTCTTGTTTCCCAGGATTGCTTTGCCTATCTGGGCCTCTTCAGTCTCCATATAAATGTTTGTTGTTGTTGTTGTTGTTGTTGTTGTTGTTGTTGTTGTTCTGTGGGGGAAAAAAACTTGATGGTATTTTGATTGACATTGTGTTAAAAATCCAAATACCATTTTCCAGTAATCTGGTCATTTTGATGATGTTTGTTCTGCCTATGAAAGAATAGAGAGTGCCTTTCCATTTTCTAATGTCTTCTTCAATTTCTTTATTCAGAGAAATATAGTTTTTGTCATTAGCAAAAACTATATTGCTTCAAAATAAGAAAATAATTGTTTTAAAACTCATATAGTCTACTGAGTATCACAGAATTCTTTCATTACAGTTTTGACAAACTCAAGCCCATCCTAGGTCTGGGATTGAAAAGTGTATCTCTGGCATGAATGTCTAGTAACACAAGTTGAACAATCATCTCCTCAAATGCTTGAGGCCACGATGTTTTGGATTTATTTTTGAACTGTGGAAAATTTGCGTTAAGTGTACTGAGGTACCCTAGAGACACAACGCAAGTTTAAACATGAAATTCATTTTTGTTTCCTATATACTAATACAGTGCAAATCTGAAAGATAAAATTTTACAATCATTTCAATTATTTTACAAGTGAAATGAAGTTTACATACATTGACTCATCAGAAAACAGCAGAGTCATAATCTCAGACACACACGCAGATGGTCTGTGATTATTTAGTATCTCTATCATTTATGACTTTCAATTTATATGCTGCCAGTAAGCAATAGTTTCCTTATATTTATTTATACATAAGGACTCACTAGTTTTTAAAAATGGCATATCATTAATACAGGCATGTGGACCATGTGTTCAAGGTAACTACGCAGCCAGCAGCATCCCAGGATACCTACATCAGCCGCAAAGCAACTGCAGTGACAGAGTTGCAGCTTCCATCTCTGGATGCAATGCCGGGCTTTGATTGAAAGATTAATATACACTGTACTTTTTTACATGAGAAAAAACATTGGGGAGCAGGAATGAGATCGTCCACAGACAAAGAGGCATTCTGCTGAGTAGCTTTTGAAAATGCTTTCTCCAGTCATCTACTTCATTGATTAAGGTTTTTGTCTCACAGACTGTCTTACTTCCTTGTTGCTGGGACACAATTCTCAACACTCACAATTTAAAGGAAGGAGAGATGTATTTTACCTCATAGCTATGAAGGTTTCAGTCCATGGTAAGCAGGCTCCAAGGCAGGGTGACATGGCTGAGGGACATAGTGACACAGTTGCTCGCAGCATGGCAACAGGGAAGCAAAGAGAGAACATAACGGGAGGAGCAGAGGGGAGAGAAGCCTACCTCTTTGGCCCAGATTCCACCTCCTAATAACAAGTCAACTATAAACTCATCAGTGGACTAATTCACTGATGATTATCATGCCCTATAATCCAGTCACTTCCAAAAGCTGTACATTTGAGTGCATGAGGCTTTGGGAGATATCTAGACATAAAGCATAACGCAAATCCCTCTTTGATCTTATAAACTGGTATGATATCTTGTTCTGTTGTGAATCCATGCTGATCTAGTCCTTCAATAAGCCTGTCACACTTCTTTATCACATCATCTATAGGCACTTGTTTTCTGTGGTCTTCAACATCAGTATTATCATGATCACTTTGATTCAAAACCATCAGGGCTATTTCATCATGAATCATTCAGTGAACAACTGGAGCTTTATTACTGCTGTTAAAAAAATTCAACATCCCTCCAGTCTAACTTTACTGATGGACTCAACAGGTGTGTTTTTTGCATATGTAAGAAGAACAGAATTTTTTTTTCTCCCTAGATATACAGAATCCTTGAAAGTCAACAATTTGCTCATTATCATCACTGAAACTCGTGGCAGGACAGATGTGCCAGGCATGCACGATTATATCTTTAGTCAATTTATTCCAAGCACTGACAACAGCATATATGGCATATTTCATGATAAACTTTTGAAAACCTCTCACAGCTACAGTACTCCTCTGTCCACTGCTGTTAATGTGCTGTCCAACAAAGTGTTTATGTACTTACCCTTTATTGATCTAAGAATACCCATTTCACATCATTGCATTAGTGGAGTCACAGTTAGAGGAAAGTACATGGTATAAAGATTATTTTTGAAAAGAATTTCAACTGGAGGATAAGCAGAATAGCTGTTAAGGAAGAATGAAAATCTTGTCCAGTCCAGCTTTCCTGTAGTGAGGCAAGTCAGAAAAAATGTCCCTGGTGATCCATACATTTTATTAACAATAATAATGAACCAGTAAGAAATTCACTCCTTTAAAACAATGAGGATGTGGGGATTTACTTATCTCAACCCAGATATGCTTATGTGTACCTACTGTACTAGCACAGCCTAGCACGGTTATTCTGAATTTGGCATCTATTCCTATCAGAGGCTGTCTTGTCAGCTAGAGCCAGAAATAATACCAAAATAATAGTGTTTTATTTGCATTAGAAACTTGTTATGGCATCAAATTTTCTTCAGCAATGACCTCGACAAAGTTGTTCATGAATTTCAGCACTGCTTTATAATCAACCTACACTGGATCACCATAAATCTTTAAAAACATAATGTCATGTCTTTTCTTCAGTTTCTACAACCAGCTTGCTGCCTATTCACAGTTCCCTCCCATTTTCAGTTCATCATGATCTTTGTTTGATGATCAACGTATCACTAAGTAGCTTGTGTTCACAGCAGCACTGATGGATCCACTTTTTCAAAATACTGTAAACATCTTCATCTTTAGCTTTGTGCAGTGTTACAATTTATATCTAGATATCTCCCCAACCAAATTCTCATGGGCTTATAAGTGAGGCTTTTCAGACATGGCTAGACCTAGAATTAAGTATGAATATGGATGAATAGTGTGTGATAACTGGTTAAGTCCTCTGATTGGATCAGCACAGTTCTTGGCATGGCTGAATTAATTAATTGAAGATAGAAGGCCAATTTGGGTTTGGGTGGCATCAACCAATAGACTTATAGCCTGAACACTAAAAAAAAGGAAAGGAAAGCTCACCGCTGCTTCCTGCTTCCTGCCTGCCCAGCGATGAACTATTTCTCCTCTGTGATGTGCCTCTGCCATGCCACCTTGTCCTATAGCCTGCTGACTACAGACTGAAACCTCTACACACTATGACCTAAAATAAACTTTTCCTCCTTTCATTTGTGGTGTTGGGTATTTTGTCCCAGCAACAGGGAATTGCTAAGACATGCGGTATTTTTCTATTTCTTGTTAATTTCTATTTACTATTCTCAACATAGATCTTTAACAGTTTACTCACCTATATCTTTGGGTCATACATGCTGGTCATTCCCATACCAGGTTCTTCTGTAAACAGTTCCACACTAGTGCTGCTGGCCAGTTCCTCCAGCAGCTTCACTTTCTATTCTTGAGATTAAGTGCTTCCTCTTTTATTGCCATTACCCCTAGGGTGTGTCCAGATGTATTTTGAATATCACAGAGCAAAGAATAGGACAAAAAAAAATACAGTGACTAATGCTCTTAGCTCCTGGCCCCACTTAGGTCTTGGCCCCATGCAGGTGAGGATTGTGGGGAACCTGCCATTGGTGTATCTGGCCAGCACATGTTTGAAAGAGAAATCTGGATGTATCTGGAAAAGATGTATCACCAACAAAGGAGCCAAAAAGGTCATTTTTCCCTTTGGGATACTGTTGTACCCTAATTTTGACAGTGATACACCAAATAAGATCAGGTGTAGAATTTTCTACTTGAGGTGGCTTGTCAGCACTCAATTCAGATTTCAGAGCATTTTGGGTTTGGACTTCAGACTAAGGATGCTCAACTTTATCTTCACTCATGTTAATAAGATGAAAGTGAAGTAACAAAAGGCATATACATGAAAACTTCAGCTCGTTCTCGTTGAATTGAACAACTTCTCTGCTAACATTGTGGTTTTGAATATTAGAATACTTCCTCAATTTTTTGTGCCACAAGCAAGACACGGTTAATTTTACCTTGCATTATATTAACATTTTTCCACCACTTTTTGTCTAAGTAAAAAGTGAGACAATAAATCATGTGCTTATTGATAGTATTTGGAGATTGTCATAGTATAAATACTCCCACTGCAGCTGATTTCAAGCCACCAGCCTGATATATCACCAGCCACAGAGTTGGAAAGAAAAGCACACTTTTATATAATATTTTCACAAGATAGATACAATCTCTGTGAACAACCTCAAGAGCATAGGTAATAATAACATAATAACTGAGAAGTGATGAGTTTTGAGTACTTATTGCCTTTGCTTTTAATGTAGTTTATTTTAAGTTTGTCGTGTAATTATAGTAGTCATTGTGCTAACAATCAACTTTCAATCTTTTGAAAATATACAGATCAGCTCATGAGAGGAGGAATAAGCCAACTCAAGCATGTCACACAAGTCTCCAGCTGCCTGTGATTGCCACCCTGATCTGTTCGCCCTCTATCTTCTCTCTTCCTGGTAGCCACCATGCTTGTGATAAAGCATGGCGTTTGAGCAGTTCTGTTTACACCCTAACCCTGTGCCTCTTCAGAATGTGAATCCAAATGCAATGACATCCCCCTGACAATCCAAATGCCCAGATCTTGGCATTCTAGCAAGAGATGCTTGGCTGGGGCTTTGAGGTTTCAGTCTGCAACAGATGCAGCACTTTCCTTACTGTCAGATTATAGCTGGACAGATATGTCAGCACATTGCGGATCTTCCCAGTTTGGTCTTAATTTCAGTGGTTTGGCTACTGTAATCTACTGTCATAATTTGAAGATGATTTTTCTTACCTATTTCATACCATTTTGTGTGTTGTTGTTGTTGTTGTTGTTATTTCAAGAAATGCATTCTGAGGGAACCACATTTTTTAGGCTATCTTTAGTTGAAATGTTGCATTTAGTCTTAAATTTAAATATCTTTCATTTGAGAGCCAAGTTGCTCATTACATACCATGCCCTAGATATACACAGAAAAATTTAAAAGAGATCCCATAAGAAAATACCATGTGGCTGTGCCAAAATAAAGGCCCTTTACAGACAAAAGTGCTGAGTGTGTGGGGATGATTATAATGGTGAAAAAACATCTATGTGTTAGGACATTCACTAATCTTACATAAATGTTTAAAGAACAAGATCTTTTTAATCCTCAACTGAAATGTGTTACACACATCATTTAATGATAAGAAATAAGGAACCCTCTGCATGTGTTTCCTATATAATTGGGAAAAATAATTTTTAGGGAGAGAAAACAAGAACACTGATTCACAAATAAGTCATTCCAAAGTGGCAGATTCTGTGGCATTTATTTCCCATTTGTAGAATATTTACCAGGGGGAAAAAAAAAAGTCCACATCATTCCCACAGAGTCTATTTGCTGAAAGGAAAAATATTGAAAAGAATTCCAGGGGAAAAAAAGTGGTATGTGATTAAGTGTAAAAGGATTTTTTTTTTCCTACAGATTTGTTTCAGAACACTTGGAGATACATACTAACATTTGAGCATGTATTTTTTTCTTCAAAATTCACCTCCATAGGACAGAAAGAAGACAACGTGACCTAAAGCAAGATAACTTTAAAAAGAAAAAAACTCCGTTCTGGGAAGATAAATAAAGGCTACGTGAGCTGTGAGGCACAGACTCATCCAATGTGAAACTACTTATTGGGCCAAGAGTGGGCTATCTTCCCATAGGAAGTCGCAGGGCGGACGCGCTGGTAAATCTTATCTGCTGCAGGAGATGGATGGCCCCAGAATAACACTAAGTCCGTCAAGTTTGCACTGAAGAGTTTCCAGATAAATAATGTCTTTCCACAAATAATCTGTTCTGGAAATGCAGCCTCCAGACATGAGAAGCCAGAGGCATGGCTAAAGGCTGTGAAACTTTCTGAACATACACAGTAAAGAATGCAAGTCTTTGTAATTGAGAAATAAGATCACTTTGAAAAATAAATGTCTAGAAACAGAGCAATCGCACAAGTACACACGTTTTTGGAGCCTCAAAAACAAAACAAAAAACAAAAAAAACGCATTCTCAAAATTAATCTTTATATCTGTTTCCAGAGTCCTCATTCAGAAGTTGACATTTCTATACAAAGAACACCCTGGTGCTGCCTTTGACAAGCAAGCAACATTGCCAGCGATTTACTAGCAACCCATAAATCTGTGGGAAACCCTCCATGTAGGGTCCAGCCACCCTTCCTGAACCCTTGTAACCTGTCCTTGCCCCTGAAATTTGGAAGCTTAAACCAAAAAGAGAAAAAAAAAGCAACTTAAAGCGTGAGAAGAAAGTAGCCTGATATATAAAGTAACACACAAAAGCAGACTGGATTATGCCAGGGAGCCATCTGCACAGCTGAAGGCTTCTTCGGGCAAAAAGACTCCACTGTTTGTGAATCAGTTGCTTCCTATTCACACGCTCACTGTACAGGGCTAAATTCAAAATGGCTCTCAGGAAATTCTTGCCAATCCTGTGGTCTGATTTTAGGCTCTATTTTTCCCTTTCTTTTTAAGACCTGAGAATGTAAGTATGTATCAGTGCTGTAAACTTGCCAGCCTTCACTGGAATGAGTCAAAGGAACCTGGCATTCAATCACAGGGATCTGAGTTGCTAATAAATACAGCAGGCCCCTTCCATTGTTGATTAATTCTGACTGAAATCTAAACACCAAACAACAAACACTCTTCTGAACTGCTCTGGTACCCATTAGTTTGATGTGTTTATTAGACAGGGCTGTGTTCTTTCAAGTTTATTAACAACAGATTAAAAACTGCAAACAAATCTAGGTTTCTTGTTATGATTTAAAAGTGCGGGTATCATTTACAAAGTTTTGGGGGTTTGACAGTAAATCCAAATAAAGCTAAAAAATACCATCATATCCAATTAAAATCTTTATATAAAATATGAATAGTTATTGTCAATGTGCAGCTTCTGTTACTCAATTAACTAAGACTTCTATATAATTTTATAACTTTCAGAGTTGTCACTTTTTAATTCATCTTTGAATAGAGCTCTAAGAAATATCATAGGATAAGATATAAAATCTTTACATGTGATTTTATTGCATGTACTTAAAAGTTACAGAAGTTAATAGGATATTTCCATAGTATTTAACTATTTTTACATATAGCAGGGTTCCTATAGATCATTATGAATGTAATTATCCAATGTATGTCCATTAGTATAGAACATGCTATCTATTATTTATTAGTAGTATTTTAAAGTTTAAAAAATTATGAACAAATGCAAGTGTGCAGAGATAAGAATCAATGCCTGGTAATCAAGGATTCAACATACCAAATATCACAAGTACAAGTTTTTAAACTTTTTGAATGTACTCACTCTGATTATTAAAGTGTGGATGAACCTTTGAATGTTTTCAAAGTATATATACTTTTAACACCCTGGTAGAAGTTATAAAAGTCCCAGAGACTCCAAAAAGGTTCAATTATGGCTATTTCAAATTTTTCAGATGTAACAAATGTGTACAAACAAAGATGTAACAGCACGTAGCCATATTTACAATCCCAAGAAAATTATCATAAAATATATATTTACCTAATTGATTTTACTGATTTAAAGACCACCATTATCCTGGGAATAAGTTTTACAACTATGCAAATTTAAAATAGGTTTTAAATAATGTGTGAAAAGAAATGATCTTCCTGTTTTGGCTAAGTGGAACACTTTTCATCCTATCCAGAGCCTGGGGAGATCCACAAGTTCATGTGAGGCAACATCTTGATGTGAAAAGCCTTCCATAAGTGCATCTGTTGTTGTGTTCACAAAATACTCCAACCCAAATCTGTCATTTCAATATCTGGATTTTCCCCAGAGCTTCCAGACCACCAGATCTCAGCTCAGCAACTCCAAAATTAAATCATTTCCTTCTTTAATTCTAAGTCATGTCCTCTTAATTTTACAACATGTAAACTCCCAAACTTTTATTCTTTGTTGTTGTTTTTTTTTCCAGGAGAGTGTAAAAGCCATGATAGTAAAGATCAGAAGATAAGAGTAGCCCACTGCAAATTTGTTTGGTCCTTTTAACCAAAAGGTTACTATTATTATGGTTGCATTGGTGATCATTATGAATATGGCAGACAAGAGTAACGTTTGAGTTTATAACATGAGTAAACAAATATATATTTGCTTACTCATGTCATATATAATATATATAGTTACCAAAATATAGCATTATGGGCATTTCCAAAAACTTGGCAAGCATGAGGTTGATCTCTGGTACCAAAAAATAAGAAAATAAAAAATATACATACTATGAAACATATACTGTTGGACCTGAAATGGTGAAGATTGCAACACTTCCTTTGAAAAACACTGTCAATTCTAGAAGCTGTTATTTCTGGTAGTTTGTGTGATCTTGTGAGATTCTACCACGGCATACCAGGGCCAGGCCAGAAAGTACAGAAGGTGATGCTGCAGCCCATCAAACTTATCTTCAGATACTTTCAGAATAGATCCCAGATTCAGAGGTGGTTCTACAAGCATGTGAATATGCAGGTAGAAGGTTGAATTAGTGGTTTTATTGAGTATACAAGCCTTGTATTAAATGATGAAGAAAAAATTCATTCTAAAACAAAGTCAGGAAAACTACTAGTTCAGATCATGGTGAAGGGAGATAATATTACTGTGACAAAGTTTCCCCAACTACAAATGATCAGTGAATTAAGGTAGCAGTGAAGTGAGGTGGCACTTACAATAATATGTGAAAAATGCAGCCATTTAAGTGGTTTGCCCTGGAAGTATTTATGAAACATTTGTTTGTATTGTTTCAATCACCCTTATGTTATTACTGGACTAAAATAAATGTTCTAGGGTTGCTTTTATTTTTAAAAAAAATTTTTAAGTTCATTGTCATGCTGCTGCTACCACATGCCCCCATGGATGACTGATTGATTGATGTTTGACAGAGAAAAGAAGAGAGGAGGGGAGTAAAGAAGGGGACAGGGATGAGTGACAATGGGAAGGAGCATCAGTATAGTAAAGCCTGTTATAATAAATAAATCAGATAATATTTTCAATCAATCAGAGCCAAGAAAACTGAAAGAATAAAAGGATAAGTGACTAATTACTAACAGTCAATGACTAAATATTCTGCTGCTATCAATTAAAAACTTGGCACTTTACACTATGAATTTTCAGGACTGGACTGATACAATTAACATTGAGCCATCTTTCAAGTGCAGGTAGAAAATGGAGGAATTTCATGAGAAAACCATCTAATTTCCTTTTATTTTAATTGAAACAAAATTATTTCATAAGAAAACACCATGATGTTTTAGGTTGAAATACAGAATTCCTATATTGATTTCCTATGGTGACTTGTGGTGCCCTGATTTCCAAATCACATGGTCTATGCCCTGTCCCCTTTCTAGCATCTTCAGCGTTAAACCCACTCCCTAAAGTCTACCTTAAAGTCAGCATTCATGAAAGGGATATAAACTGGAAAACGGAGAACCTTGACCCAGAAGGAAATCTAGCTGAAAAAAAAAAAAAAAATAGCGATAATTACATAAACCAAAATATCTCAAAACTGTGGTCACAAGAGCAAGAATATTCCAGAGCTCTGTTCTCGCAATGAAAAATGAACAACTGAATATTTATTTGAACTTCTAATGCTGAGCGCCCATGCTATTCTCTAGTCATGGTATTAACCGCCCTTGCTTTCCTGATCCCCAGGTACACTCTCAATCACTATTTTGAATTTCTGCTTTTTTCACCTTTGTATGTTAGATTTTAGATTTTTAGAGTCAGGAAGGGTGGTTATTTTTCAGGTGCCTATATATATATATATATATATATATATATTATCCTCAAAAACAATTTGTCTTTACAGCCTAAATAACCAGTAACTGATACATAGCCAAGGCTCAGTGATTCCTAGTTTAAAGACATGAACTGATCTTTACAGAATGAGATCCAAGTACAAATTCCATGTTCAGCATTATTAGCAGATGGCTAAAGCCCATTACGAAACATGTGAAAGGACTCTCAAAAGCAACAGAGGTGGGGCAAGGGGAGGTGAGTTATAGGGTTGAGAGGGCTTTAAGGCTACAGGAAGGGTCAACAAAATCACTTTGCTTCTCAGAGCAGAGGAATACTCCTCTGAGAGGAGAGGATTAGAAAATCTAAATCCTTTTTTTGAGTAGAGATAGACAAGGATGTTCTCTTTGGCTTCAGGAATGTCCTTGTGCCTGGTTTGGTTTCCAAGATGTAAAAGACTCAAGAATCATTGAAAAATCACAAAAAATTTCATTTATCCTGAAACCAACACTTTCCCCATGTGACCTCCCATAAACAGCTGAAAACATTGAAAAAAACTCATCTCATTAAAAACAGTTTAGCAAAAAGAGCAGGAACAATATTAAATCAAAAGTAAAAGGAGTCAAGATTTCTCCATGGGGAGTTAAATAGCATACACGTTCTGGCTATTAATTTAGGAACTATAAAGAGACAATTATTTCTGTGATTCTATAGCACAAAGCTATAGACACAAAATGCAAAAATTCTAAGGAAGAGTGAGACTATTGGAGGAAATGAAATATAAAAGAACAGCTCAGGAAAGGAATATAAAAACAAAGTAAGACGACTGCAGAAATGAAGGTGAAATTAGAAGTGTACAAGAGAAAGCAGACTGCCCTGAAGTGTGGGAAAAGACAAAGGCTAAAAGGAAAAAAAAAATCAATCAACAGAAAAATGGAAATAAAGAGACCAAAAAAGAATTAGAAAAAAAATGTTAGAAAATGGTCAAATCTTTCATAACTCAATAATAATAAAAAACATATATTTAAATATAATTCAAGAGACTTTCATGAAATAAAAAAGGATTTGAATCCATAAGCCAAAGAAAACAATTTGCTTCAAGAAAAGATTGGTCCATGAGTAACAAGTACACAGATCCTAACGAAAGAGAAAAGAAAGTAGGTATTGTGGAGCCAGGCAAGAACATGAGGTGACTTATAAGACAGAAAAAGTCAATGTGACATACTTCTCAAAAGCTCCTGTAACCTTGATTTTGTCATTTTGTATAAATTCTGTAGCATACCCAAAACCAATTATCTTACTTCACTTTGAATTTTTTCATAGCAACCATAATGATCTAACAGAATAGCAGCTACTTGGTCTAATAAATATGCATTTTATAAATCACCTGGTCCAAGGATATCACAATTTATACTTTTACTGGTTTGCCATGAAACACTAGTGTCTCATTTTCCAGTGGAAGCCACATTCAAATCCAGGTCAGAAAACCAAATCCAGTTTCCCGTATTAAAGGCTTCTTGTCACCACAAACTCCTACTATTAAATATTATATCCACAAAGTTTCAACTCAATAAGTAAACAATATTCTAGCTACATACTACAGCTTTAATGTCCCCTTAAGAACTCATTGTAATGGTACAGTGGATCCTCAAGTTACTATCAGCATAACATAAGAACAACTTGGGTTATGACTGGAATTTTAGGTTTAACTTATGACCAGTGTCTTGAATTACAACTCAAATGCCAGCCACATATGTGGTTATAAAAAAAAAGCCTTGGGATGCCAGAAAAACATATGCAAGCCTCAATCTAAGCCTAGATGCATGTGTTTGTGGATGTGATTTCCATCAGTGCTTTATATAATCACTATGATTACTACTATCAAAATGGCCCCAGAAGGGTCAGCAATATAGCTCAGCAGCATAAGCACGTGCCTGACAAGTGCAAAGTCCTAAGTTGAATTCCCAGTACCAAAAAAAAAAAAAATCTCCCCCAAAACTAGAAAATAAGATAAGGAAGGAAAGGAAAAAAGCAATCACAACTGAAGAAATATGAGACTGGCATTTGTGTGACCAGTCTTGCTAATATGTACAGCATGTCAAAATCTACCATCTCAACAACCTTACAGAGAAAGACTTATATAAGAAAGCTAGTATTGCTAAAGGTATTACTCAAATTAGTAAGTCACAATCAACAGTGTTAGATGAGGTAAAAATGCTATAATAATTAGTGTAGATAAACAAAGGCAGATGACAGGTTATAGTCTATCTGAGTCTATAATTTGAGAAAAAGCTATAAATGCAGATCTCATAAAAGATAATCCATCAATAAATGATAATGGTGAACTATTTCATGCCAGGAAAGTGTGGTTTCTTAGTTTCGAAGCAAGAACTTTGGTCTGTAGCATAAATAGACATGGCGAAGCAGCCAGTGCTGACAAAAGGACTACTGAAAATTATATACACCACTTTGAAATAATGATACAGAGAAATGACTTTTTTCTCATCAAGTTTTCAACTGTGACAAAACTGGCCTTTTCTGGAAGAAAATGCTTAGGAGAACATACATTACCCAGGAAGAGAAGAAAATGCCAGGCCACACACCTATGAAGGATAAACTAAATGTATTGCTATGTATCAATATGAGTGATGATCTTGGTTGATCACTCTGAGGCCCCTACAGTGTTCATAAAACATAAAGTCATGAAGAATAGACCAAGGGTTGTGTGGAGATCTAACATAAAAGTCTGGGTAACAAGAATACTTTTTCTTGAGTGGATCAGGAAGGATTTCTGTCCTGTAGAGGAAAAACATTTACCACTCAAGGCTTCTCCCCATCAAAGACAATGTTCCTCCTCACCATGAGATTTGGAAGAATTGGCTAAAGAATTCCAATGACTCACAGTCAAGTTCCTCCCACGTAATACAACTCCTCTACTGCAACCTGCGGACCAGCAGGTTATAGCTAACTTTAAGAAGCCTTACACCAAGGAACAGATGGTCTCAGATACATAAGTTAAAGAGTTCTGGAAGGAACATTACAACATCCTTTTATGTGTGGGGCTAAGTAAGAGATCCTGAGCCAATCACTCTCTAAGGAAAGTGTTATTTCCCTGGAAGAAAGCATGGCTTAAAATTACAGAGGAGAGATATTTTGGAAACGGTATAGTGGATCTTGGGCCTTCAAATGAGCCTTGGTTGATGACACTGTCACTATAGCAGAGTCCATAACCTTGCAGGTAGGCAGTAGTGATGCTGAAGAACTGGCGGAGGAGCACTCAGAGGAGCTGTCTATGGAGGAACTTCAGCAACTTGTGGCTGAACAACAGAGAATGGCCCTGAGGAGCTTTCTCAAGAGGAGAGGGAATATCAACAATCAGTGCAGCAAGTTCTTCTTCTGAAATAAAGGAAACCCTGAAAAAATTGGCAGAGCTAAAAATATTTGTGGAGAAGACCCACTCAGACAGAGAAACGGCCAGTTGTTGCTTAATGACTGTTATACCATACTACAGAACAATGTTAAAGAAAAGACAGAAACAGAAACCTTAAACCAGTTTTTAGTTCTGAAAAGGTTAAGACCTCGAGGCAGGTCCTAGTAGGCTCCAATTCTCCCAAGGAAAGAAGGGACACCAGAGAGCCAGATTCCTAATGTTCTTATGGAAGGGGACTCTCCTTCCATACAATAACCACCTTCCATCTCATCCCCAATTCCTGCAAGCCAAGATGTCAACTTGAATGATGAGTACAGTATAAAACTGGTGTTTCTGGTAGATTAGACACATTTTATAATGTTTTGGTGAACACGCTAGGAAATTTACTGATGTTTCTGGTAAATTATGCACATTATACAGTGATTTTTATTATGAAAACGTTAGGTGAGGGGCGTTTTGGGAGACTCAGAACACATTATGAGTATTTCCATTATATCTTATAGGAAAAATAGTCTTGACTTACAACCAATGTGAGTTATAACCAGCCCTCACAGACAAATTGAACTCATAAGTCAGGGATCCACTGTACTGAGAAGTGAACCTTAAAGAAGGGATTAGCTCACTGCGGCTCTGCTCTTGTGAATGAACTGAGTCATCCTGGGAGTGGGCTCCTGTTAGAAAAAGATGAATTTTATCTGATACCCTCACTGCATAATGTGTGCCAATTTGCCTTCCTCCACCTTACTGCACAGCATGAAGGCCCTTGACAAAAGCCAGTCCCCTGCCCTCTCAGCCTTTGGTATTAGTGGACCAAATAAACTTATTTTGCTTATAAATTAGTCTATGGTATTTTATTATAGCAAAAAAAGACTAAATAAGACACTATTGTGAGCAGTACTTATTCAGGAAATAAGACACTTTTGTAATCATTAGATATCTGGAGCAATAAAAGTTAGGAGTTTGGTCCTGGAGACACTGAATTAAAAACATTGTGGGCAGACTCTGTAAATCAGGAGGGCTCATTAAGTATCTCCGGTAATAATTTATGTCTAGGTGTGTCCCAAAAGCCTCATGCAGTCATAGGTGGGGCTTTTTGGAGGTGGCTAGATCTAGAGTTTGTGGATGATTCATTGTGCAGTGCTGGAATTGAGTGCTGGGGTTGCTCACTGCTCTGGTGGGCTGCTGTGAGCCTTCCAGTGCGTGGGCTAAGAATCAAACATCCATCTCATTCTCCCCCCTTCCCCTCTAGCAAGTGAGAGCCAGAGATCTGAGTATCTCTCACAAGTTTGACTATATGCAATATAGCAAATAAGGGGTATTTTCTTCTGCCATCTCTTTGAAGGCAAATATTTTTATCTCTATTTTACTCTGTTCTGATCAATGGTATTGCTCTATTCAATATTCTGTATTTAAAATTTGGGTATTTCCTTCAATATTCCTCTACCTGATTGAAGGAACAACTATTGTGAAGAAAACCAGATATACTCTTGTACCTATTGCTGTTGTTCCAGTGGCCTGCTGTGAGGTTCTATGCCAATTTCACTGTACTGCCTCAGTTGGCTATGTCCTGTCTTGTTCTGCATATTTTACTACCTTTAAAATAAAATAAAATAAAATAATAAATAAAATAAAAAATAATAAGAAAAAATGTTAAAAAGTAAATAACAACAACAAAACAGATTAGTAAGGTACTGAGCAACATGAAACATGATATAACTAAACAGATAATGGACTTAAAAAGCAAAAGGAGGAAAAGAAAGTGCTCTAAAGGATATAACTGCATGTATCTTTAAGTGTGTAGGATTGATAACCATGTTGCTAAGTTTTTGTTGGATTGATGAACAGAACTGTTTGCAGCCTCACTGTTTGAATGTCCACTTTGTATGCTTTAATTGTGTAACTTGAACAACTATATCTAAGAAGAAAAGATGTAATGTATCAACTAGTGATTTCTTACTGTTTTTTTTAAATTGTGTATTGTTTCTACCCTCTCTTCTGTTTTGCTTTTTTTTTTCCCTCTCTTTAAATAAAATTTTAAAAAGAAAGAGTTCTGGGATTAAGGATGGGTGATTGCTAGATCAGTCCACTGATTGGGTTGGCACTACCCTAATCCATGAGCCTGGATACAATATAAGAGACACCGAGAGACTTGTCTCTCCCTCTTGTTGCTTTTGCTGTCTTTCCCCTCCATGAACTGTTGCTCCTCTGTCATCTGCAATTCTGCCTTGGGGCCAGACAATTATGGATTGAAAGCTCTATAAACTGTGAGCTAAATAAACCTTTCCCCTTTTAATTTTGGGTGTCAGTATTTTGTCTCAGCAATGAGAAAAAAGTAACTAAGACATCTCCCAACACTCACAAAACAGATGCTCAGACACTGGAAGGCCAAGTGCAACTCCACATCCATTATGATAGAAGCATTAATGTTACATAGGCTAAGCGCACTCCTAGCCAACTGCCCATCTATTTCAATCTTAGGAACCAGAGGACCCATAAAAAAATGAATTTCACTCATATGTGGAGTTTTGGAAAGGTGATTAAATTGTGGAGGCCACAATAGCTAAGTGTGACATTGGGAGGTGGGGCTTGGTTAAAAGAGGCAGATGACTGGGGGCATGACCCAGCATGGTGCATCTCCCTCCCCAGCTCCCCACTTCTCCCTGCTTCCTGGCTCCCATGAATGAGCAGCCCTCCTCTGTCCAAGATCTCCCACCTTTTAGCTTTTGCTTGGAGCCAGTTGACCATGCAAGGATTGAGACCATGAAAACTGGTCAAAATAAATCTTTCCTCCTTTAAATTGTGGGAGTTAACAATTTTGTCCCAGCAAGGAGGAAAGTGACCAAGATGATTCAAACATTTGCATGCAGATCTATTAAACATGAGTCCGTGTGTGTGTGTGTGTGTGTGTGTGTGTGTGTGTATGTGTGCAGAACTAGAGATGAAAACAAAAGTGTTAACAAGAATATGATTATTGCTAATTTTAATTTTCTTTCTAATGTTCTATATTTTCTAAACCCCTTTAGTTTTTATTAAATACTAGATTTAAACTTTTTTTAAAACTTTTCCATAAGTATGAATCAAAAAGCAATATCCCTGTTCAGAATAGCAACAAAAATTGTAAAATACATAGAAAAAAATTTTTAAAAGTGGGAAGAACTACATAGACAAATTAAAATACATAAAAAATAAAAGGCATGTTTATTTAAGAAATATTTCCTATATACCAACTATGGTAGTTCCTTGGTCCACAAACTTTGTTCTTTCCACAAATCTGTTCATAAACTCAGTTGAATGAGACACAAATCAAATGCAAAAAATGAGGTTCAATGTTGACTTTATAAGGAAATTTCATTTGGTTCTCATTTAGTTCAGTTTGTGACCAGAGTTGTGGAAAGAATTGAAGTCATGAACCAAGGTACCACTGTATATGATAAATACAATTTCTAGGTTCAAGGGGTAGAACAGTGAGCAAGGCCATGTATGTTCCTCATATTTCAAAAGTGAAATATTTAATATTATAAAAGAGATTGATTAAAAGTTAATTCTTCCATTATAATGTATCAATTTACTGTTAGTTCAAAGAAGTTTTCAAAGTTATTGGGACAGTACAGAAAAACTAGGGGGAAAATGATACTGAGGCTAAAATACAAAATCTTTCAGGAACAGACGCAACAGGATACTCAGACATTGCTCAGGGGAAGATGAATTGCTGAAGACTTTTTAAAAAATGATGTGCCTCTAAAAATATATACCATCATTATTTGTCAATTTAAATAAAATAGCATTTTAAGTAATATGGCAATATTATCAATTAAAGTATAAAATACAGGGGAATTATTTATACTCAAAATTCTATATAAAATACTGGAACTTTATTATTTCATATTAGCTATTACTATTTATTATTTATCATTTTTCTTATTTATTCAGAACAGTGAGAAGCAGGAAAATAGTTGAATAAACTGAGCAATCTTCATAGCTACATTACTATTGTACAGATATATGCATTATTATTTTAAAAAATGAAAGCAAATTACAGATTAACATGTATGATATAAACCAATTTTTATGCTGTTAAAAAACCCAAAATCCCTCTTCCTCCATAACATAAAAAGAGCTTCAATAATCAGTAAGAAATTACAAATGCCCAAAGTAACAAATTTGAAGAGCACTGATAAACTTAAATGCCCAAATTTATATGATAGTATAAGGAAACTCCCAAAAGAATGCATGTGAGTGACTTAAGTGGTTAAAAAAAAGAGGGTTTTAAGAAAAATATGTGATGTGTATATAACAATTTAAAAAACATACTCAGTGATACTTAAAAAGATCGAACTATTGACATGGGACTGCTTCTGACAGTATACAGTCTAAAAGGACAGAGGTTAGAATGTGTAGTAATGGAAGAGGCAGGGATGCATTGAACAATCTTCTTGTTGACTGAGATGCTAGCAGTCTGGAGCCTGAGAAAGAAGATGGGTCACAGTGGTTAACAGGACCTCAGAGAGACCCAAGTTAACCTTCAAATAATTTCAGTTTACAGAATTGGACTGAGGTGATCCTAGAATGCTAGTGGCTCTGAATGTATAGGAGAATGAAATAGAAACACTTTTTGGAGAAAGATAACGTTTATCCTTGGTTAGAATTATATCAAGTAATTTTATAAGTATAAAGTCCTGGTGAATAATTTTTTAAACAAAAAAGAAGGTAACACATCTGAATGAATGTCAGCAGAAATAATAGCACAGAGAAACAGATCCACAGAAACGTCTTATATTCAAAATGTTGAGCACATGTTTTAAAATAAGGATGCTTACTTTTCTCAAGAAAAACAAACACAATTAAAAATTTCAGAAGAAAATTGAAGGTTTTGAAAAGAGCCAAATGAAAATTATAGAACTGAAAAACAGAATAACTCAAATTTAAACTTAAAGGAAAGGTTTTAGTACCAAGTTAGAAAAACTGCAGAGAATTTAGAAGCAAATCAGCAAGAAACATCAAGACCCACACAAACACACACACACACACACACACACACACGCACACACACACACGGTGGGAGACAAATGATGAAAATGAAAAGTCAGAAGGACTAGAATAAAAATAATTAAATTCTCAAAAGGAAATAAGAGAAACAGGGTGAGGCAGAAGCAATATTTTAAAACATAACAAATAAAAACCTTCAAAATTACTTTAAAAAAACAGTTAACATATAAATTCAGAAGGCAAAATAAACCTCAAAGGAGATTAATACAAAAAAGTGTATGCAACCAGGATATAACATTAAACACCCGGAAGCCAAAATAAGCAGAAAATGGACAGAGTCTTCAAAAAACAAAAAAAACAGAACGAAAATTGAATTCTTTTTTTTCTTTGTTTCTTTTTTGTACCAGGGATCAAACTCACCACGTTGAAGAGCTAGGAAGATGGCGGATCAATAAGCAGCAAAGTAAAAACCCTGTCTGAGAAAAACATCCCATATACTGGAATATCACACTCTGGAGAAGACCAGATGGAAGGAGATGGATCCTCTCAACCCAGGAAGAAACTAAAATGAAAAACAAGAAAGAAAGAAAGAAAGAAAGAAAGAAAGAAAGAAAGAAAGAAAGAGAGAAAGAGAAAGAGAAAGAGAGAAGGAAAGGAGAGGAGAGGAGAGGAGAGGAGAGGAGAAGAGAAGAGAAGAGAAGAGAAGAGAAGAGAAGAGAAGAGAAGAGAAGAGAAGAGAAGAAAAACTTGGATAGAAGGTGGTAGCCAGATGTGCACTCACTGGAGCCAGTCCCACTGTGTGCGAAATGCCACTGGAATCCAAAGACACATGGTCATGGTGAAGTTAGGGGTTGGCAAGCCTCAGCGGTAGGACACAGATATGGAGGGGAGTGGCAGAACAGAGAATTGCACTGGCTCATGGTGAGTGTGGGGGACTCGGTCCTCCTGTGGGAGTGGGTGGTTGGCCAGGCACCATTTTGGAGTCAGGCAGGATAAACTGGGAACCAGAACTGCAGTTGGTTCCATACAGCCACTCCTAGCACAGAGCAGATTGGTGAGAATTGCTTGGAATGAGTCCTGCCCCTGTGCACAATCCAATAGCCAAGGCCAAAGTTTCCCAAAAGCTATCCCTAACTGGCCCCAACCATGCAGCACACACTAATGTGGTGAAGACTCCCAATGGTTGATGAGCTCAGAAGGGAGGGGCAAGACTGCCCCACCCTGCTTGTACTCCAGTGCTCACCAGCAGACTGGGGAGGGCAGCAATCCCTAGCCAGCATGCTTCAGAGTAATTATAACCAATACGGGAAGTGCTGGTGACCCCACTATCCACTTGTCTGGAAGAAACCAGAAACATGACAAGAGGAAGAAACAAAGACAGTCTCCAGCCTCCAACCCAAACAGTACTGGCCCACAAGAGGTAAACACAGAAGAGATTGGGAGTTGTACACCTGCAGTTTCTAAAGAAATGGCATCTGATATAAAGAACTTTCTTCAAGAAATTATAAAAACTTAAAACAAATACTAATACAAGTAAAGGAAGACACAAGAAAATTAATAAAAGAAATGCTAAGCACCTCTCAAGAAGACACAGATGGAAGAATAGAGGAGCATAGAAAAAAGAGGGAAACCTTCAATAAAGAATATAAAAAATAATTTAGAATACATGAAACAAATTCAAAGAGATTACCAGAAAATTAAAAACTCCATTGAAAGCTGGAAAAACTGCTTGAAAGAAACTAAAGATAGACTATTAAACCTTGAAGACAAGTTTGCAATTTGTGATCGTGAAAGGAAAAATCTCTTAAAAATAACAAGGAACCAGGAAGTAACAATTCAAAGGCTAGAAGATGACAAGAGGATCTGTAATTTAAGAATAAAAAATGTGAGCGAAGAAGCAGGGATAAACACACATGAAATACAAAGGCTATTTACAGAAATAATTAAGGAAAAGTTGCAAAGCATAGGAAAAGGAAACGATATTTAGATATATGAGACATACAGAACTCCAGCCAGCTATAACCAAAATAGATCTACAGCCAGACATATAATAATCAAGATCCCAGAAATTCAATACAAGAACAAGTATTAAAAGCTGTCAGAGAAAAGAAACAGATCACCTATAAAGGAAAACCCATCAGAATCATAACAGACTTCTTGACACAAAGCATCAAATCAAGAAGAGCTTGGAGTGAAGTATTCCAAGCCCTGAAAGAAAATAATCTCCAGCCCAGATTGATGTACCCTGCAAAACTATCTCTCAAAATTAATGGAGAGACAAGATATTTCCACGACAAAGAGGAACTGGGGGAGTTTGTGACCACCAATTCAACCCTACAAAAAATCCTGAAGGATATTCTAGAGAGAGAAAAAAAAAGACCATGGTTTCAGGAACAGCAGCAGGAGGGCTCACTGAATGGGGCAGACAGTGGAATGAAGGGGAAAATCAGACAACCAACTACAGAAAAATAGCATGGCAGAGATAAGACAGAGAAGGTTGGCATAACCACTAACATGGATGGCCTCATACACTAATAAAAAGAAACACAGGCAGAGTGGATCAGGAGATAGGGTCCATCAAGATGTTCTATATAGGAAACACAATTCACCCAAAAGAGGGTTTATGGACTGAAAATCTAACAGTTTAGCTGTAGACTCTTGAAAATTTCATAGAATACAAAAACAAATCATTTTAAAATCACAGTGGTGTTCTTTTCTCTTTATCTTTATAAAATGCTTTTCTTTTTTCTTTTTTTCCCATGTTGATAATCTAAATTACAGTATAATGTTAAATTCTTCAGTTTAAAAAAATCTGGTCTTGAGGTTTTTTGCAGGAAGATATTTTTTAGCTATCAGTTTTGTTTCTTTAATGGTGATGGCATCTTTCAAAAGTTTGATTTTAAAGAAATAGAACCTAAGAAAATTCAGCCACTGTTTCCATTTGTGTCTGTATTATGGGACAACTGAATACTGTAAGATTTAAATGCTTTTACTTTTCACCCCCATTCAACAGACTTAAAAGCAATCTAAATAAGACTTGTGCCAAGACAGCTGTATCACAAGAGGCTTGGGTTACTCTGGAAGGGAGAGGAGTGAGAAGCTCTGGTGTGTTTCTCTTGGCTGCAGCAGCCACCCCCTGATAACTGCCATGTGGCACATAGATGGTGATGCATTAGTGGGTCCTTGGGCCCATCACCTCTGTGGTTATGAGAAATGTATATGGTTTTCCTTTCATGGTGACATCAGGATCTTGCCAATGAAAGGCACCTTTGACTTACTTTGAGGGCTCATCATCCCTTTCTTACAGTTTATACCTTTCTGGGAAACCTCTTCACCACGTAAGGTGTCTTCCCCACATCACACTATTCCTATTGTTCTGAACATGTTTCTCACCCACTCCCTCATTCTGATATGAGGACCCCACTGCATTAATGAAGCCTGCTGCATAGTCCAGGGAAGGGTGACAGTGCTCTGTGGTTTTTACTTCACACAAATCATTTCATATGTTTCCCATTTAGGGAGGTTGGACTCAATCACTCATTCAGTCTTTCTAAAGCTCTGCTATGTTCTGGTGCCAGAGCCTGTAATTACCATAAAACAGGTTGATTTCAGGCTGAATTGCACTGGAAAATGACATTTTCAATTTTTATTGGCACTTTGAAGAGAACATATTCTTCTCCAGTTATTGTACTTTTAACACTAAAGTACTGAGAAATAGTCTTTCCATATGTATTATAAGAAAAGTATCTAAAATTTAAGGTTTATCCCCTTCTCTTATAATTTTTATTAATATTTTAGGCAAGTTTGGTGCCCATCAAACCTAGTTCTCATTATGTTTCTTGATGCCATATAGACAATTCGTAATCAAAACCATTGGCAAAACTGCTCTCTCCTCTGCTTCTGCCAGAAAATTGGCAGAAAATTCTCATTTAAAGTTTGCAAGAAAAACCCAGAGGAAGCTTGCAGAAACCCATTATGCTATATTTCCCGGCAACAGAGTATTTTCAGCCTTTGAAAATTCAATTAAATTTTACCTCAGTGCATGTGTGAATACCAGGTGGCACCTAGGAATGCCATCCCCACTCTGGTTGTCTTTATAATATTTTACTTATAATATTTTAATTATAATATTTTACTTATAATATTTTAATTATCTGGTTGTCCTATGATATTTTACAACACATAGCAAAATACGTCAGAGACCATGAATCTGGAGTATTGATTTTCCCTTCAACCATAAAAGGAAGAAGCTTGTCTAGAACCCATATTTCTGCACCCTGTACTTCACGAAGAAAACAATTGTTCTGTCTCCCAATGTGACACCACTGCCTTTATGTCTCTAAATCTCCTCAATGTCTGTCCTTCTAAGGGATGATTAAGTAAGTTCAAGCCATGTAATTGTCTAAAGAAAATTCCTCAACGAAACACTTAAGCCCCCAGGTTTTCTTAAATTTCACCCAGCCCAAGCTTATCTTACACTGACTTTATCCTTCTCCATAGGAGCTCTGATGCTGTTTCTTTGTAGGCTTAAAAAGGAGAGGAGTCGGTTCCATTTTTCCTTTATTCGTGTGGGGTTAATATTATTCTGACAGAGCCAAATCTCTCAAGAAGCCTGAGTTGAAGAAAAGTAAAATACAAAGGTGTCCAGCAACAGCACCAGGTTTGTAAATCTGACATGCATCTCAATTTCATTTGATTCAGTCAGAACCAAAGTTTCATGCACACTTCATTTTACTACAACATTGAGCTAATAGAGATCAAAACTGCAGAACAATTCAAAACACTAAACAGAGTGCAGAACTTTTTTAGCAGGTTGGTTAGAGTACAGTGTTTTAGGGAATCTCAGCTTCTCAGAAAACCTAATGAGGTAAAGTGACTATCCTGATTTGCTTAGACAGTTAATGGCCCTTCCTGAATATTATATAGGGACAAAGTATGCTCCCACCTCCCTGTACCGTACCATAATTATACAACCGTGCACAGAGGGTAAGTTTGGCAAACCAAAGCAAATACCCTGCTGTGATCAGATATGGGGCTGGATTCACAGGAAAGATAGAATTACCAGTAGAAGTGTAAAGATACACACATGAGAGGCACAACCACTGACTTTCCCAGGAGAGAAAATGTGAACAGAATGCACTTAGTGTATGAAAAGTAGAGTTAAAATTTGTGGTTTTAGCAATTTATGAGTCAACTTGAAGGCTCATGACATGTGGTGATTTGAAATTTTGCTGACATAAAAAAAAAAAAATATCCACTGGCCCGTGAGCCTAGCCTCTGGCCTAGCAGGCACCTCTCAGCACAGCTGTGTGGTCCCCCTTTTCCTCTCTGCTGAATAATGTTCACAGTACGATAGTTTAAAAACCAACAAAAACTTGATAGCAAGGCAAGCTAAGAACATTATGTTCCTAAGACGAAATAATAGGTAAAATACATGCTATTGAAAGAGTCCACAAGTATTTGATCCATTCATCAGCAAAAGTATACCAAGTTCCTAATATGAAGCATGACTGAAAGCTACAGTGTGTCTTTCAATTTTAAGAAATTATTACAGTAAAAGACACATTGCCATTAATCTCCCTCAAAATATTCCCCATTCACTTCAAACACACTTATCCCAACATTCTTGCCACTTTCTGAAGTGGTTCTGGAAGTCTTCTTTCACGAGGGTTTTTAGTTACACTGCCATGGTTGCCTCCATGGCCTAAATCAATTCAAAATGTTTACCTTCCATGGTTACTTTTAGTTTGAGGAAGAGCCAGAAGTTGTGTGATGCCAGATCCAGTGAAAAAGGTGGATGAGGGCACAGAGTAATGTTTTTACAAGGCTGTGTTTCCATTGGATGGCACTTGGCAGCTATGCTCACTATATTTTTGATCACACTTCTCAAAGACAGTTGCCAAAGAGGACTTCCAGAACCACTTTAGAAAGTGAAAGAACAGTGGATTGAATGTGTTAGGGAGAGGGGTATTTTGAGGAGGACTAATCCCAATGTGTCTCTACTGTAATAATTTCTTAATTTAAACATATTTTAATTACCTCTTGTATATACCTGGCATAAATTTTGAAAGTTACAGCTGCAAATACATAAAATACAGTCTGTGTCTTCAGTGAATTACAAACAATCAACTTGATTGTGACAGTCACATGAGTTGACTGTCACTAGAGCACAGTGGAATAAAGTAACACCTTCACATACCGATGGAGCCCAGTGCCCTAAGGATCACAGAGTTCTATCTAGGAAATAACCAACTTATAAATCTGATGCAAATGCTTTTGTCACCAAAAAAAAAAAAAAAAGTATTTTAAAGTGTAAATTATATGCTTCTGACTTATCAGCAGATTTAGGGATTCTTATCGGCTTAAACTCTTTATCATTCCTGAATCACTGAAGCTGATGACTGAGTCCCCTGTTAGGAAGTAAGATGATAAATATGATCCAGATACACAAACAAGGGGAGTCTGGTTGGGCAGATGAGAGGAGGCAAATGGTAGTATGAAATGCCATAAGGCATGTAAGATGGATAGGGAAAAAGGAAACAAAAACCTTTCTAAACCCCCGGCCCAAAGAAAAAGTCTTCTAAGGGAGTGTCGAGAATGTGGGTCAAGTGGAATGGATGGGACAGATGTGATGTGGGTGAAGAAGCGCTTACATGGACCAGAAACATGAAGCAAACGCTTCACTGTCTCAAGGCTGCCCCCAGGTTCACTCCTTCTCCTTCATGAACCTTCCCAAATCCTACTTCTTCCAAAAAGCTGAAGAGAAACAGAATGCTCTTGTTTGATTTTCCACAAACTGACCCCCAAGCAGTAGCATAACTAAACATTTAACCTTGTATTTATTCAACATTTATTTCATACAATGAAGGGCTCCCAAGATGAGCAGCAAACCAGAGAAAATATTTTGGTTCTGAATTCTTGATATTAAGTGAATAAAAGTCATTACTACACATAAGCGTCCTAACGAAACCTACTTACAGAGAGTCTTACAAGTCAGGATGCTGCCTTCACAGTAGACCGGCTTTGCCTCTCCTTCCATCTTCAAGTGTCCCCACCGTCCCCAAGGTCTCAGGCTACTGTGTCTGCCATCTACTGCTCTGGGCAGGTTACTCTGCTCAAAACCATCTCAGGTCTCCTTTACCTCCTTAAAAAAGTGAGGACACATTAACTTACCTGAAAGAGTCTCCATGACATTACCCCCCCTTAGCCAGTTGTCCAAAACCATCTCTTAGAAACCTTCCCACTGACCTATTTCTCATTTTCCCCTGAAAGGAAATCAGTCTCCTCCTTCAAGTGCCTAGATTTCTACTGTATGTCTCTGCCTGGTGCCCTCCACTTCACCACAATCGGCAGAATGTAAACTGTTTACTACTAGTGCTTGGCAAGAGTTGGTGCTCAAAAATCTTTTCTTTCTTTTCTTTTTTTTTCTCCATCCAGTTGGTATTTATTAATGAACTATGAAGTGATTATCAGTTTTTATTGCATCCTTTATGTGTCTTTCATGATTACTGACTGCTTATTTTTTTCAGATGCCATCTTTCTTTTTTAATTTTAGTTCTAAATTTCTCGAAGTAAAAAGTCTATTTATCCTGCACTTTTAGACACCCCATAAATAGTTGTGGATGACAATAATAGCTCATTTCCCTTAAATGAATTAGAACACACAATGCACACAATTAATTGAATTATGAGTCTGTTACAAGCATAAAATTAGTAGGCAAGTTAAATGATTAAATCTCTGCTGACCATAAATATGATTCCACAAGAAAATAGTCTTTTTACTTCCTTTTAAAATTGATGTTACCTTTAACTTTCCTATTTCATTCTCATTTCAATATAAAAATTATATCTGGGCTTCAAAAGATAAGGTAAACTACTTAAACTAAATATTTTTTAAAATGTACTATCAAATACAATTAGTGGGATGCAAAATAGCCACCTTTTTTCCAGTTTAGGTAAATGTTAGTTTCAGCAGAATGAAATTATGCCTCTTTAAATATATATATATATATATATATATATATATATATATATGGCTCTTTACATTAAATAGATATAGATATATAGATATATTACAACCTCCATCTATATAATCTCCAACTTTTAACTTTCCAATAAATTGTGCTTCCAGCAAATATATATGACATTCTAGTCTTATTTCCCTTTAAGTGACTGCATAATAATGACATAATATTCCAAAGTCATGTTTATTATAAAGTAGCACCATTTTCACACTAAACATAACTGTAATAAAGTTGTGCCAAATTCAGAGATTGCTTCTAAAATTTTTGTCAACATTTTCAACTACTCTGGTTCATGACTATAAAGCTTTGAACCAAAGATGTTTGGAAAGAAACTGAAACCATGTGAATCAAAGAAGATGGGAAGGAGAATAATGAAAGTTGACTAACATGAAAACCACAAATTTCTCACATTTTTAACCAAAAAGCCATATAAAGTGACTAGATTTTCTTCTCCAAACAATCTCTCCTCATGCCATCCACCAAAATCCACACCCCTATTTGTACCTCATGCTATATTTACTAGACTGAAAATTCTTCTCTTCTTCCTACTTCTTGAGAAAAATAAAGAAAAATTAACCTCCTGGTCTAATAATTACCAGTTGCAAAGTACATGGTCCATTGTGGATAGCACTCAAATATTACAGATTAATTGTACAAACTCTCACTGTATTAGCCAGATTTCCTGTTGCTGGGACATAATACCTGATACTCACAAAGAGAGAAAGTTTAACTGAGTCGACAGTTTCAAGGGAATCAGTACCTAGCTGGGAATTTCCAAGGCAGGAACATTATGCAGAAGGACTCACTAAAGCAAAACTGCTTAGTCCAAGATGACCAGGAAACAGAGAAGAGGAGCAGAACCAGAAAGAAAGGGGCAAGGCACCAGTTTAGTCTCCAAGAACAGTTTAGACTCCACACCCTATCCAGACATACCCAGAAGTATGCTCCATCAATGCCCCATGTGAATCTCAAACTCAAGCAAATTAACACCTCACACTAATTGCCACATCCCATCCTTGGTCAACATCATACACAAACACATCTCCTTAAACCGTACTTAAGCTCCAAATACAGATGATAGCAAGCTCATAATTCTGCCTAACATAATACAACTAGTTATCCTGCTTACAACTAAAAGCACAATATTCCCTTCCCCAAAACCTCAGTAGTTACAATATTTTTCAAAAGCCCAAGTCAAAGTCTTTTGTGAGACTCAAGACAAACTCTTAGCTGTGAGCTTCTATAAAAATCAGAATAAATTACACAATCCCAAGATACAGTGGTACATTCCAAAATGGAAGCATAGGAGGATAGAAAAATTTGGAACAAAACAAGACTGAATGCAAAATGAACATTGAATCCTGTAGATACATAGCTGGTATCTGGGGCACATGGTGGTAAGGTATGAATTTCAAGGAGCTTGGGCAGCCTCACCCCAATGGTCTTGCTGGTTGCATCCCACACAGCCTCTCTCTTGGTCTGGATTTACTCATACTCTGCAGGTTTCCTCAATAGATGTCCCACATTACTGTTTTGAATATGTACCTCAAAGTTCATGTGTTGGACACTCATCCTCAGTGCAACAGTGTTGGAAGTTGGGAACTTCAAGAGATTATGACGTCTCAGAGATGCTGCCCTCATGATTACTGTCACAGTCATGGGAGTAGACTTATTAAAACCAAAGTTTTGTCCTCTCTTGCTCTTGCCCTCTTTCACCCTTTCTTCTGCCACAGGATGACACAACAATAAAGCCCTCACTATGTGCCAGGCTACAGAATCACAAGCCAACAAATTTCTGTACAATTTAAGTTACTTATAGTGTGGTATTCTATTATGACAATATAAAACAGACTAAGACAAGAAGTAATCAAGATAAATAATAGCCTAACACAGTAGTTTTTTTTTGAAAATCAGTAAATTATGATGCCTTCAGCTAGTTGCTTATTTTTAAAAGTAAAATTGTTCTGAAATCAGGGCCAGGATTAAAGTGAAGTGAGTAAGGAAGAATTAGTCAAGTCTAGGATTGGACCTTTTCTTTATAGTTTTCACATGGTGTTTAGTAAATTTTTTTGCACTAATTTTGATTTTTTTAAGTATTTTATGACAACTTCCTTGCTGAGATTTTTTTTTTAATTATTTGGTTTTGGGTCCAAATTGAGTGTCTCACTCACTCTACTCTAACCTCTGTCCTACAAGACTCTAAGAAACACAAATAAACATAAGGAAATTATGCAATGCATATATAATAAATTATTGAAATTATTGCCCATCAAATAACTTTAATATTTAATATATATTAAATTTTATCTTAGACATACAAATCCCACATGTAACCTAATATTATAAAAACTAAGGCAAGACAACCACTGCTATAGGCAGGGTAGTAAAATACAAAAAATAAGTTATTGATAAAATACTGAACAACTCAGCAGGCAGTTTTTGGTTTGCTTGTCTCATTGGTATGACTGTTCTGTGTTTAGTCTGGCTGCTCCATTTTATGGCCAAATCTTTGTCAGAACATGCAGGCTAGGACACCTCCCTCCTTACCTACTGTTTTCAAAGAGGTATAGCCTCTTAGAAAGACAAAAGTATAATCAATTTTCCTAAGTACATGTATTTTCAGCTGAATTCTTTACTTTTCTTAAAAAGCAAACTCTTTCATGACTCTTTATAAATGCCAGATTTCTTTGGCTTTGCTTTTACCCAGAGTTAGTTTATCCCATCCTAAAAAGACCCCATCTATCAGGCCATTCCCATGAAACAGGTCCAGAGGACAGTAATGTTATAAAATTTACATCCTAAGACTTTATCAACTCCTCAGTGCCAGGCCCTCTGTTTTAGTTACTTTTCTCACTACTGAGACAAAATACTCCACACCCAGAGTTTAAAAAGGAAAGGCTTATTTAGCTCATGGTTTACAGAGGTTTTCGTCTATAAACTCCTGGCTTAAGGGAGAGTGGATAGCAAATAAGGCATCACAGAGGAGAAATAATTCATGGTAGGCAGAATGTAGCAAATCAACAAGGGATGACTATATCTGTTTCTATTCCTTATATCTTATCCAGGTACTTAGAGTGGGTAGCACTCACACACTTAATCCTAGTACCCTTGGTCCTAACTTGCTTCATGAATGATTATAGCATCACAAACTCTATATTGAAGGACCTCTGAAAAAACCCCAACTATGACTGCATAAGCTTTGGGGGGACATCTAGACACAAGCCATAATACCTTATATAATAACAAATCAATCCATTCACCTAGGACTACAGTCCAGTTCTGGACTCCACAAGTTGCAAACAGATATTACCAAGCAATACAGGAAATCCACACAATGCACCCAGTCTTATCATGAATCTTTCCTTAATATCGTCTCATGACCTAAAATCTAGTGTCTTGGTTACCTTTCTCATTGCTGAAACAAAATATGCAACACCCAAAGCTTAAAAAGGAAAAATTTGTTTTAGCTCACAGTGTGTAGGAGTATCAGATAGTCATCTGGTTCCAAAGCAGGAAGGCTTGGCAGAAGGGCATCATAGATCAGAAATAGTCCATGGTGTGATGAGCAAAAGGCAGTGGAGCAGCAAGCAGCAGCAACAAACCTCCTTTTCCTTTTTATCCTATCTAGACTACCAGTCTTCTGGGTGGTGCCACTTAAAACTACATTAATTCCAATCAGTGGATTAATTTAGGACCATACACCCTTAATCCCAGTATCATACAGTGCTAAAAAGTCTTATATATGAGGAGGCTTCATGGAGACATCTAGCTACCCATAACACCTAGAGACCCAGTCTTCTAGATGGACAATTAGAGAAAGCCTTTGAACTGTGAAGGAAAGGATCTTGTCAGGTTCTGGTAGGAACTACTATAGCAGTGAAAGTTTAGGATTTGTAATTCTGAATGAAAGAGAAAGAAACTCTCTTCAGATGCCTATAAGATCATTTTACTGGAAAGCTCAATGTGAGTAGTCTCAGGAACCTTCCAGAAGTAATCATCAATGGAGAAACTTCACTCCAAGTAGATGCCTGTAGGAGACATGGAAGCTGCCAAGGTAAATCCTAGAAACACACCCACACTGTGACATGTAATCTACATTCTTTCTTACTTTGTTTCCTAGCCATCTTCATTCCTCTTCTGCTAGTTTAAGTTCTATTTCACTTTTATCTCTGTATTATTATTAGGGGGTTCCCATTTTTAACCTTGCTTTTTGAATCTTTAGTTACTTCATGCTAGGAGTCTAATATTCAACCACAAATTACTTTTGAATTGGTCAAAGCATACAAACCAAAGTTTGGATTGTGTACATTTTCATTTGGGAATCATCTACATCCTCATGGTACTATTCCTTGGAATAAATCAGCTGGTTTTCTTGGGTAACTGGATTTGGCTTTAAGGGTCATTTTTTTTTTTTTTTGGTATTCTGAAAAACATAACAGCATGTCAGACAGCCAGTAGTCTTCTCCACATATTATCCATCCCTCTACATTGTATTTAGAAAAGAAGATTCCAGCTGGGCATGATCAGGCATACCTACAGTCCCAGTACATGGAAGCTGAAGCAGGAGGATCACCATGAGTTTGAGGTCAGCCTGAACTACACAGTGAAATCAAGATCAGCTTAAATTACATAGTGAGACTGTGTCTCAAGAAACAAACAAACAAATACATTCCTATCTCTGCCAAAAGAATATTCTGGAACTTTTCCTGAGAGATTGTTTTGTTTGCAAATATTCACAGATATATATATTGGGAAAGGACTAGAAAATGGTATTTATCTGAAGGCTTTGTGTATCTTTAAAATAACACTATTCCTTTCTGGTTTTAGATCTATAAGAAGATATTTAAAATCATCTCTCTCTCTTTTTTTTAATACTAGTGAGCCAAGCCAGGGGCATGCTACTACTGAGTTACATCTCTAGCTGTTTTCTTTTTAATTTAGAGATAGGGTTTCATTGATTTGCCAAGCTAGCATCAAGTTTTTGACCCTCCTGCCTCAGCCTCCTAAGTGGCTGGGATTACAGATGTGGGTTACCACACCCAGCTGTGTGATGCATCATTCTTGATGAGTGACATGAAAACTGTTACAACATATATGATAACCTCAAAAGAATGTTTGATAACCACATAGGAACCAAAACCAAATTACTGCATAGTTTTCAGTACGCAGCATCAAATGTGTGGAAGAGAAGTTTACTGAAAACCAGGCAGGGATCTTTACCTTGGTAAGCTAAGTCCTACTTTCAGCACGATTTCTCAGATCATTTAGAGTCCATTTTGCCCTATCAATTTCCCCTCTAAGTAAGAGATTATTAAAAAATTTAGTCCAAAAAAGGAAATTCAGTCTCACTGTTCAAAGGTCTTTCTGGATTGGTTCTTTCTCTTTTCAGCTTTATGGGATCATTAGAAATTACATAGAAACCTACAGGCACCATTCAAAAAAAGAGAGTTAAGTAGTCAAAAGGCTGTGGGTCCCTTGCATCAGACATTCATGGATTTGGACAGGAAGTAGTTCAAAGCAAAACCAGATTAGGTATAATGCTAAACTCTCTCCAGAGAACATATGCTGTTTTAAGGAAAGAATGTCAGGCATACATTCTTATAGATTTCTTGGAGGTATTTTTATTTTTAAAAGATCTGGATAAGCAAAGAAATTGAAATTAGATAATATGGTTAATAAACTCACATATTATACTGTTCTTTTCGTGATTACCTTACTATTTTAGAAATCTATGATCCAACTTCCACGGAAATGGTGAAGTGGTAACGATTCAACCTGAGATTCAGAAGTCAGACATTGGGGAAAAAAAAACTTGGCAGAAAAAAAAGAGGTTATTAGAGCCTCAGGAATCAGAAAGGATCTGAGAGAAAAATTAAAACCTACAAAGAAACTGAAAAGACAGAACACAATGTGGAAAAGGAAAAGTACAACCTGAACTTTCTCCCCACTCCCAGCTCATAGCTCACAAGAAAAGAAGACCAAACCTACGAAGTGAAAGTGGGGCAGTCCAGGAGGCTCCTGGGAGAAACGCAGCAGGAGAACCTCCTTACTGGTGGATACTGCGAGCCACAACAGCCTGGGTGCTGAGCTGGAAGGCGTTTCGGGCGGGTCTCTGCATTCAGCCCTTCTCCCGATCCCACTGTCTTCTTTATCTACCAGCCAGGCAGGAACAGGTCTTGTCTTGCACCTTGCCCTGAAATTGTAGATCTGGAAAGAAAACCACATGTTTAAAATCACACAGAAATTCCTTTTTTTGGGGGGGGGGGTTGGGGGGTGTTTGTATTTTGTTTTTGTTTTGTGTATGTGTGTGCGCTGTTTTTTAGAGGGCTTCTTTGGTTGGTTGGTTGGTTGGTTTGGTGTGGGGGGGGTTGTTTTGTTTTTTGGTTTTTTTGGGGTTTTTTCTCTTCCTTTCTTCCCCTTTTTTCACCACTTTACTGGGGCTTGGGAATTTCCCTTTGTCTTTCTTCCTTGTTTTTCTTTTATTCTTTTTTCTATATACTTTTCTCTTCTTTTTAATTTTTTTATCTTCTTTTTACTCTCTGAACTTCTTTCTCCTTTTCTTCTTTTTATATTTAGCTTGTATTTTTCATCAGTTTTTTCATTTATCTTTAGCTAATGCTATAAACATCCTTCTATTCCCCCATATCCTTTGACCCATTTGTCCTTCCTCCTGCTAATAGCAAAAATTTAAGGTTTTGAAGTTGTCTTCTTGCATTTCCCTGTTCCCAACCCTGTATCTTTAATAGTATAATCACACTTTGTTAATCTTTTGATAGTTGACCGTAAAATTTCTGTAGAATTCTTTTCTACCATTAGTGAAGATGTAGCTGTCACATGTAGTACATGTGTATGTCAGTATCTGGGTTGTCTTAATATTACGCCATCTTCATGAGCTTCTTCGCTAGGCTTAAGGGTGGTAGTTACTAGTTCTTATGGTATATTAAATATTCTATTTGTCTTGAACAATAATGCTGTAGCAGATTCTGATAATATTAACAGGATCATGTAATGGTCACTATTTCTCTGTAAACTAACACTCTGCTTAACTTTGTGATATTAAGGATATAGAAAACATTCCTAGAGAACTTGGTTATTGAGTTCACTACACAGCATTCTCGCTCTCAAATTAAGGTGGTCAGATTTGGGGGCTAAGGCAAAGTGTTACAGATAACTAACCACACCCAAAACACATCACTGAAAAGCAACTAAAGAGATCTCTGTACTAGCAACAAGTTCTTTAGACTATGAATGTACACAATCCTCAGCACAAAACAAAACAATAGAAACATGAGAAGACAAGGCAGTAAAATGCCTCCCCAAATCCCAGCTCTCCTGAAGTTAAGCCGGGGCACTGCGAGTCAGCACAGCACTGACAAATATCTGAGATACTCAAAAGGCCAACAGAGGAGGTTAAAAAATAAATCAAAGAGGTACTGAGCAAGATCAGAGCAGATTTAACTAAATAGATAATGGGAGTAATAATCAAAGAAATTTGGGAGCTTCCAGAAGACACTAGTAAAAAGCTAGATGGGCTAAACAAAATGATACAAAGTATAAATGACCAGTTTACCAAGTAATTAATTTCCACGAAAAGGTTCTGATTAAAAATGTAGATTGAAAATCATATTGAAAGTATAAGCAACAGAACTAATCAATGTTAGGACAGAATTTCAGAACTAAAAGATAATGATGCCTTTATAGACCAAGTATTCAAAGGCATCTTAAAAACAAGAAGAAAACATGAAAAAGGCTCCAACAGCTGATGATGCAAGATTAATCTAAGAATAACTGAAATAACTGAAAAAAGCAAAAAAACAGCACAAATGGTATTTTTTTTTAAATATCTGCTTACTGAAATGGCAGAAAACTTCCCAAATATAGAGAAAGAAAACATACAGACAAGTGATGCATACAGAACCCCAAGTAGCTACAACCAAAAGAGAATCTTTCTCTACCACATTGTACCCAAAGTACCATAAATAACAGGGACAAAATCTCCAAAGGTGTTAGAGAAAGGTAAAAAATTACATATAAATGTAAATTCATTAGGGCTACAGCAGACCTCTGCACACAAATATTAAAGCCAGGAGGGCTTCGAGTGAAGTGTTTCAAACCTTAAAAGGTAACAACTTCCAATCCTGACATGCATCTTGAAAACCTTTCCTTCAAAATTGAAAGAGAAATAATGTATTTTCCTCACAAGGCACACCATAAGAAATTCACAACCAAACCAGCATTAAAAAAATTCTCAGGTATATCCTAGTGAAGCCAGTAATGCCAAAAAATCAAAAATGAACCTACCTAGTGAGATGAGTAGCTAAGCAAAAGGGGAAAAAATAAGAAAATCAGCAACAAGAAAACAACACAATGACAGGAAGAAGTCAAAACTCCTCAGAAATAATTCTCAACGTGAGTAGCCTCAATTTCCCCAATCAAAAGACAAAGATCGACAAAATGGATCAAGAAACAAAACCAAGTGATAAGCAGCATAAAAGAAACAAATTTAATTTAAAAAGAAACTCACAACTTAACACATTCACAATGGAACCATGATTTGTGTGTCATTGCTGGTGGTACTGATTTGAATTCAATCATCCCACTGGCTAGAACCACCAGTGGTACATAGATGACTATCTAAAAAAAGTGAGTGCTCCAGTGGCTGCAAAAATAAAAGCCAAACACATTATATGATGTTTTTCACACACTGCACAAATCAGCCATCTTTCTATATAAAATGTTTCAAAGAAATTCACAAATATAAGTAAATTTCTTTTAATAAATTTGTTGATTATTGTAATAATTTTTCTAATTGTTTTGAATAGTATTAATATTTATATTGGGTAGAAATTCAAATGCAAGAAGGGACTAACTAGATTTGGTCTACAAATAGACATTTTATTAATTTTATTAGTGAAACAGCCAATAAAAGGGATTTGATCCATTTGTACCACCAAAAATACAAGCTGTCCAATTGGACAGTCATATGTGTACTACCAGTGTTTCCAGACAGCAGGAATATGTTAAAAATCAGATAATGAAAAACAATATTCCATGTAATGGGAACCCAGAAAAAGGCAGAAATAGCTATCCTAATTTTAGATAAAATAGATTTCAAGCCAAGACTGGTCAAAAGAAACAAAAGCGGGTAACTATAAATTAGTTAAGGAAACAATTCAACAGGAAGAGTTAATGATTATAAAGATTCACACACCAAATGCCAGCACACCCAACTTCATAAAACATTAGATAAACATCAGTACAATCATAATAGGGAATTTCAATACCCCACTCTCACAAATAGGTCAACTAGACAAAAAAATATATATCAACAAAGAAATATCAGAGTTGTACCAAACCTTAGAACAAATGGATTTAACAGATATCCTCAAAGTGTTTTATCCAGACAATAGAATATACATTATTCCCAGCAGTACATGGGACTTTCTCCAAAATAGACCACATTCTAGCTTGCTTAAGCAAATGCAAAAAATCTAAATTATCCCACGCACATTATCATGCCATAGTGCAATGAAAGAGAAATAAATAGCCAAGAAACCACAGAAAATGTGCAAACACATGGAAATTACATAATACTTCCTTGAATAATCAATGGGTCAAAGATGAAATTAAGGAAGAAATTAAATAGTTCCTATAATCAAATGATAATACCAGTACAATGTTCTGGAACTTATGGGACACAGTAAATCCTAAAGGGGAAGTCTATAGCAGTGAATTCCCACCTCAGAAAAACAACAAATTCAAATAAATAACCTAATGGTGTGCCTTAAGTCCTAGAAAAATAAGAACAATCCAAACTCAAAGCTACTACAAGGAAGAAAACTATAAAGATCAGAGCAGAATGAAATCAAGAGTAAAAAAAACAAAATACAAAGAATGAATGAAGAGTTGGTCCTTTGAAAGATTAAACAATAGCCCAGAATCTCATTAAATCAGTATCACTCTGTTCAACTCTTCTATACACAATATGAAAGAGAAGTTTGTTTTCCAAGACTCTGGATTTCTTCACTCAGCCTTCATCTTGTTTTTATCTACCTTACCCAACCAAAATAACCTCCACATTGAAAAAGTCACTTTCAGCTAAATCCCAAATCTCATTAAGAATCTCAATTTCGCTGTGCTTTTTCTGAAGCATTACTGAGGCACTGGCAAGATAGTCCTTTCCCTTACAAAAGTAGAAGTAAATCCAGCTTTATTACCAACAGGTTGTTTCAATGATATTTTCAACAACCATTAGTATTCTACTACTGCTAATTTAGCAAATCTCAAAAAAAGAGTAGTTACTGAAGGCATAGCCTCCGTAGAGTTTGGAGTAATCTGGTAGAACTTTTCTGTTATCACTTCCATTGACAGCTGTTTCTCCCATTTTTATTTCTGTCACTTTGGGCAAAACTGTTGACTTCATTCTCCCTGCTGTCCAGGTGTTGTAGTCGGGGTTTGCAAGGGAAACAATTTAACACAGAACATATAATTTATTGGATTGTTTTTTAATAGTCAAAGAGTCAAATTCAAAAGAGTGCAAGAAATCTGTCCACATACTGAAGACCCAAAGAATCCAGCTGAGGGTTGGATCCCATGGCAATGTCCTGCATGAGTCAGCTACACACCTAGAGCCCATGGCAATGCCCCCCATGAGTCCAACTGGAGCCCTAGGGCACACAACGTCTCATGAAAATCTGATTCATGGGTCTATACTAGGAAGACCCAAAGATCAGTGGTGGAAACTAAAAGGTCTGTGCCAGCAGGGTGAGGAATCTGCACAGGAGCCAGGAAGCGACGCTCAAAGTAAGGACCACAAAAGTACCACATCCATCCTCAGTGACAACGAGGTCTCAAGCTCCTCCGACGACGAGAACAGCTGAGTTCATATCAGGAAAGTCAGCACAACAAGATCCTCCAGGAGAATGAACAGCACCACTTCTTCCTTTGCAGTTCTTCTTTTTATGTTGTTGGCAACAATCCTCAGGTGGGCCCTCCAAAGCCAGCATCACGCTGATTCAGTTCAGCTGGGTGTTACAAGCTGCCCACCAGTTGTCCATCCACCACACCAGTCAAGGAGGTGTGACAGTCATTTTCCCATTGCTGAGACAAAATACCTGACAGTCACAATTTAAAGGAGGAAAGGTTAATCTGACTCATGGTGCGGGGGAATTCGGTCCATGGCAAGTTGGCCCAACAAACAGCATGGCAGAAGGCCATGGTAGAGGAAAACTGTTCACTCCATGGCAACCAGAAAGCAGAGGAACAGAGAAAGGAGCCAGGAACTAGAATACACCCTTCTGGATCACACCCCTAGTGACCTACCTCTTCCAATCAGGGCCTAACTCCTAACAGCACATTTAATTATGAACTAATCAGGGGATGAGTATATACCCTCATGGTCTAACCACCTTCCAAACACATAAGACTTCTGAGAAACATTTTAGATCTAAACCATAACAGCAATGTTGTTGTTTATATTCTTTGTTTTGTTTTTGTGGCACTGGGAATTGAACAAGAGGCCTTCACACTGAGCTGTATTTCAGGTTCTTTTATTTATTTTTTATTTTGAGACAGGATTGTACTAAGTCACTAAGTTGCCCAGGCTTGGCTCCAACTTGTCATCCTCCTGCATCAGCCTCCCAAAGTCCACCACACCCAGCTTAATCAAGAGTTAAAATATTCTTTCACTCTGATCTTTCCAATAATTACATAACATAGGCACAATTGCTGAATAGATGTGGGACATCACTTTGATTAGGTCCTGATTCATACCTAGTCTTACTTCTATGTTAAATGAATAAAATTTCATTTAACATCAAATATTGAATCTAAAATCTGGAGTACAAAATCTAAAAACAAGTTTACTAGTAACACTGATACCAAAGTGAATCAGTAGTATGTAGCTATAGAGAATACAGGAGACAGAGACAGAGACAGATGTAGATATTCCAGGCTTACAATTTTGAGGGTTGTTATAAAAGTTACTATATTTCAACCCCTCTTCTTAGCTATGTACCATGGCCAAAACTCCCTTAACTATAAGTTCAAGGTTATAGAGGAGTTTTAATTGCATAAACAGAATTAACCCATGATGGAATTATTTGCTCTTTAGTATTACAATTAAAGTGATAACAGCTTCTAATGAATAAATATAAGCAGGTATGAGAACATACTAAAACTTCCACCTTTTAATAGAGTTGAAGGAAAAAATAAGGAAATCAGTGTTACAGTAGATCAGATTACAACCCCAACCTTGTCCCTACAAGAGACCAAAGAGAATAGCCTACGGAAAACAGAGTATCTCTTTACTTGATGATTTGTTGATGGTTGTTCATAACAACTTGCTTTTTACCTTCTAAATACCTGAAAAACAATATATAGCAAAAGAAGTAAAGTGAATAAAGCCACTAGAGCATATATAACTAATACCCATAGGTATCTTAGAAGCTCTAATTTAAATGGTGTCCTAGTACTAAAACAATTACTATCTACTATTTTATAATTGTTCTCTACTCACAAATTGCCTGGAAAATGCATAGACAAATAATGGGAAGTAAAACTAAATCACAAAGTCATCTTTGAAAAAAGCTACCACTCTACCTTTCAAAAGATAATTCTCCCACTTACAGCTTTCCTGTCCAAAATTCTTACTTTTCCTACCTTTCCAAGCTCTATCCATAAATGTATAAGTAAAAATAGTCAACTGCTCATTAATGAAATAACTACTGAAAATTATTTTATTTGAGTTCTAGGATACTGAGGCCCATCATATATTTCAATAAATTTACCTTAATTTCTCACCACTTGATGTCATTAATGTAACTTGGTCTTGTTTTTAATGTTTTTCTGATACACACATGAACCTAGTAAATAATGCAAGATTAAGGAGAAAAGTAATACATGTGTTGATGCTGCTGCTATAATTATAATTCTTTCTGAAAAAAATTTCCCCCAGCCGATAGAGAAAGAAAGAAATAAGAAAGAAAGAAAGAAAGAAAGAAAGAAAGAAAGAAAGAAAGAGAAAGAAAGAAAGAAAGAAAGAAAGGAGGAGAGGAAGAAATAGAGTTTAAGGAGGAAGGAAAGAACCCAGAGACTTCCTGTTTTGGGTTTTTTGTTTTTTTGTTTTTTTCAAATTAGGGTTTTGCTATGTTTCAGGCTGACCTCAAACTCACTATGTAGCCCACCCAAGCTGGCCTCAGCTCCATAGTCCTCCTCCTGCCTCAACCTTCCAAGTGATGGGGCAGCCTAGCTAACACAATGAGACCCTATATTTAAAAAACTAATATGCTTCACATATATTGGTGTGGTTGAGAAATGTATTTTCAATATAAAAAGAAAACATTTTAAATCAAAAGCAACATTATTGCTTTGGATTCCAATTTCATGTATTAGGATGAATGCATAATGCAGCTAATCTATTTTTAATCCATATTTTCAGTTCTATTTTTAAAAAGCTATAAACAATGACCAAACCAAAAGAAATGATTGCTCCATGTGCTCAGCTTTTATGTTAAGACACTATTAAACAAAGTCAAGATTTCTTGGAAAATGGCTAGTCCAGATATGAGGAAACAAATAATACAAGACAATCCTGAAACAACTTAGCCAAAATGTGGACAAAATGTGTCAAAGACTCTTAGACCCATATCCTGGACTCAGGATCTATTGAATGGACTCTTTCTATCCAAGATGGATCAATCTGAGTTCCAAAAAGAGTAACTACAATGAAATCAATCATGACTTCATAACAACAACAAATCCTCAGGGGTCACTTTGGAGAATGCAACAGAACCAACTCATTATTTTGACAACTGATAAATACAGAGAATTAATTAAACCATTTTCTACCATTTTCCCCCCTTTGGTACTGGAAATTGGGCTCAGGGAGCAAGCACTCCAACCCTTTCTAACTTCATTTTGAGAGTAGATCTCACCAAATTGCCTAGGATGGCTCAGAATTTTTGATCCTTCTGCCTCAGCCTTCTGAGAAGCTGGGATTACAGGCAGGGGCCACTGAGCCCACTTCTGCTTTTTTTGTATGAACTGAACCTCGTGATAGTTGGTGAAAAGAAGTTTCTGTTTAAAAAAACATGCCAACTACTATTTGTTGAGGCTGAGACAGAAGGATTATAAATTAGCCTGGGCAAGTTAGTGACATCCTGCTACAAACAGAAAATTTTAAAGGGCTGGGAATATAGCTCAGTGGTAGAATACCAGTTCATTCACTCCCCTAGTAACAAAAGGAAGGAAGGAGGGGGAGGGAGAGGGAGAGGGAGAAGGGGAAAGGGAGGGGAGGGAAGGGAGGAAGGGAAGAAGGAAGGAAAGAAGGCTGGCAGGAAGAAAAGTCAGAGGAAAGGAGGGAAGGAAAAATACTACAACTAGTAAATAATAGAATAATAGCATTATTATTTTTCAACTTTTCATGAATTTTGGGTCTAGAGCTAGAATCTCCAACATGATAGCCACTAGCCACACATGACTACTTATGTATAAGTATTTTTTAAGAAGTCATTTTCTTGGTCACACTGGCCACACTTCAAATGCTGGGCAGCCACCTGTAATACTGGCTCCCATATTAGTTCTAGAGATACAGAGCATGTCCATCACCATGAAAATTCCTGTTAGCACTGCTCTGAAGAGCCTGCTCTAGACAGCGAACTTCGATTCCTGCCAAATACTGAGTGGTAAAAGTACACAACTGCTCCTTGCCAAAAGAGAAAAAAAAAACCTGAATAAAATTAAGCCTCTGGATCTAACTACCAATATACAGGAAATACAGGGGACAGAAGAATGTGTTTCACAACACCATGGGAATCCAGTGAGCAAATTCTAGGTCGTGGAGCGCTGTACACAACACTTTTCAGAGTAGAAACATGCAAGTTTGTCAACAAGAATATTGCAAGAAAAAAATTGATAGACGAGGGACCTTGTAAATTCCATCAATTTAAGAAACAATCAATTACAATCATAGTCATTACTAAAAGCCTGCTACAAACTGTAAAATAAATAATTATACATTTAAAACAATCATGGAGCTGTTATTAAGAAAGCACTGTCACACTGGGTCAGGCGTAATAATGCTATGAGGATATTTTAAATACCCTGACCTTTTAGGCACATACTTAAATACTTGCAGATGAAATGATACAGTGCTTGGACCTTTGCTTCACAATGATCTGAATTTATTACACTGCAGAGGTAATAAATGAAACAAGATTTGTTGGCTATGACAAGTTTGTTGAAGTTGGCTAATGGGCACATGCAAGTCCATCATATTATTCTATTTGGATATGTTTGAAATGTTCTGTAATAAAACTTCATAAAAACTTTTGTTGCATCAACCAATTAGTACCTACTGCCATATAAGTCTTCTTATGGCAGATAAACTAACAGTTTTTAACCATTCCTCATCCGTGATGAAATAATTTATACCCAAAATCTTGATAAATTTTATTGCAACGCAAGTATCCACTATAGGATGCTTAACTTTATGTAATTTTTTCCAAGTAACTATTTAAAATCTTCATCTTACTGAGAACATTCCTCCATTAAAGCAGGAAAGAAAAAAGGTCAGCTATGACTCTTAATATGACACCAGTAGGGGGAGATAGATGCTGGATTTCCTCTCTGAAATTTTTTCAGGAAGTAATCCCTGTTTAATCTGACAGTCCTTGTGATTTTGAGGGAAGGACATCTGCCTGTTGCATTTTCTGGAAGAAATGTGTCTGCAGTCTCAGTTCTTCAGCCTTTTATTTCTAAGAAAGGAATTCTTTGCTCAGAATTATTACAATCTACTTTCTGATCTAAATATATATTCACATTACAATAACATCATCCAAATTGCCCTCCTGTTGCTGATTTACCTTTGTGTGTGTGTGTGTGTGTGTGTGTGTGTGTGTGTGTGTGTGTGTGTGTGTGTGTGTGTTTTTGAGGCCATCTTGCTATGCAGTTCAGGCCGGCCTTGAGCTCACCTAGTAGCCCATGCTGGTCTTGAATTTGCAATGATCCTCCTGCCTCAGCCTCCTAAGAGATTACAGGCATGCACTACCATGCCCAGTTATCAAAGTTTCTTAATGGACTTTCTAGAGATGATTCAAATATTAAAAAATAAGTTTACTTTCCCATATATTATGCTATTTAACATTTGAGTTAACCTAATACTGTGCCACTCATGTATACAACTAACTTAGGAATTGTAATATACCATATGGCAGGGCACTGCAGTCAATGCTAGAGTTATCATGAAGCATAAAAATTTGTTTGTATTTCCAAGTGTCTTACATAGCATAAAGTGATCAGGGATATGACATCCGGTCATATAAGAGTCCAGAGAAACTAACATACCTTAGAGAAAGACTTCCTAAGGGGAATATACATGTATAAATTTGTTTTGTTGCTCAACATAAACTTATTTTATTAGTATTTCAACAGATGCACGTTGAGCACTCTCCTGGTGCTTCAAATTGCCATAAATTCTTTCTCAGGATGTACAATATTTGATAAATGTGCATACCTCTAGTGATGAACAGTTCTAATATTTTTCACTTTGTAAAGAGTGTGCTCAGTATAAATTTCTCCACCCATTGGAAAACCCCAATAATATCTAAATCTTCAGTGTATTTTATAATAATTTTAAGCATATTGTTATGTTCTCACATGAAACTAAATATATGATCTTATACCTACTCTTTCTTAGTGCTTGTACAAGTTCTTATTCTCTTTAACCAATTCATTTACAATATTCTTGTTGTGAAGCCCATAACTGCACAGGAAAAACTTCTTTATCCCTGTTCTCCGCTATCACTATAATTAGTTCCATTCACACTGTCCATTCAGGTCAGTACGGGGGAATGTTCCCTTTGAGGACCTTCATCTGTTGAGTTATGTCTGCTACTACCTTCCTGTCTTTGCAGGATTACCCCCTCCTCTCCCCAACCACAGCCAAGACCCACAGATAGACAGACATGGACCTCACACTCTTATTTTGAAAAAATCTGAGTTACAGAATACTTGGCAACCATGTCAGGTATTCAACATGCTCTACAAGGGGCTCTCTTGTGCTGCTTTTATTTTGTGTTCCTAGAAAAGTCCCTTTTTAGGCATGGACCTAGTCTCACCTCCCTCTTCCCTTGGTCTAGGTTGCTGTTTCACTCTGAGACTCCAGGGTAAGGGATTCACACCCATTTTCTCCCCAGTCTTTACCTCACTTCAGGTCAAAAAGCCTCTCAACACCTCACCACCACCTCAGCCTGCAGTTCCCCGGGCTGTTCTCCCAATGAGTCCCTGACTTATACTTCGTTTCTGGGAATTAAGCCCTGTATTCTGCGTTCCTCTCTTCACATTCTGTTTCTCCCAGGCTCTCCTTCCTGTTTTCTGTTTATACCCCACATGTGCCTTAAAGTGCCTTAGTACCCACTGTGGATTGTCTCTGAAGTTCTTTCAAGCTTCCTCCTCTCAGGCTTCCTCCAACATGGGCCGCCATCTTCTCCAGATTATGTTCTCTGAACTCTGAACATCGAGGTCACCATCTATGATGATCCATCCTCATACTCAGGTTCCCAAATACTGCTTCTCTTTCAGACATTCCATCAGCCATCCAAGGACACAATTTTTAAGGTGAAAGATTTTTGCCTCCAAAAGATCAGGCCCTTGACCTTTCCCTTTATTTTATTCTGGCACTGGTCAAACTCAGTGTGTCTGCCAGGATCCAGCATGCACGGTTCTTTCAAGTGTACAACTAATTTTTGTGACAAGAAAAAAGACTTTTAGGACACAAGCAGTATCCAAATGTCATTATAAATACATAGTTCTATGCTGCTTGGCTTCCAGAGGGTTAAATATTGTCTGTCTCAAATCTTCTTTGTCCTACACCATTTCTTCTCACAGGTAACTCACCCAGCTCTGACCCTTGAGAGTCACTATCTTAGCTAGTTTCCTTCATCTTCACCTCCTACTGCAGGCTGAGTTCTTGCTCCTTGGCCTTAGGTCCCTGCCTCAGCTCAGTCCTAATTATCCTGGCTCATACTCCTCGGCAGATTAGGAGCATCTCACATTGACGGGCTCATTCTTCCTTCCTTCTGACCTTCTGTGTTCTTCTTCTAATACAGGTCTTTCTTTTAATGTCCCAGTATGTTTGCTCTCCTTCAGTTCATTCTGCTCCCACATCACTGCTATAGTTTCTCTAAAATCTTCAAGATGTTTGCAATTCTGCTGCCAACATCCCCTGTCTCTTGGATGAAATGTCACCAGTATCAAATCAGAGACTAAACTACAAAATAGAGATATTTCAACCAATCCTCACTCCAAATTCTGATCAGGGATCTGGCTGTACTAAATTTTTAACCTGGGTACTTTAAAAATTTCATTTCCATTGTCTCACACCTAGTTCATGAATCACAGGTTTTGGAGGAAAGTGTATTAGGATATACTTTTTCTTCTTTTACCATCTCTTGGCTGTACTCATTTTTGTGATCTGAGTTCCTGCTTAGAATATGGTGTAATAATATCTAGTCATTCTAAATAGGTAATAGAAAGAATTGAAGTGAGTTATCTAAAACGTCTAAATCAGCTAGTTAAACTCACTTGGACCCCAGAATCATCTGTAGGACATTTGTAAAAAAGAAAAAGTCCTGCCCTCTCTCTTTCCAGGCATTCTGATGCAGAAGCTCTAGAGAAACTTCAGAACCTGAGCCAAATAATTCATCCATGTTTTTATTGTTACTGTTTGTGGTTTTTGTGTTTGGCTTGATTTGTTCTTTGCCACACTGGGGATGGAATCCTGGGCCTTGTGCATCCTGGCAAGTGTTCTAACCCTTAGTCCCTAATTAACTCCTGAGATATTGACATCTATAGCCACAGTGAAGGAAAAGTGCCTAGCACTTTGTCTCTGTACACTAATGGAAGTAGTAAGATCAGCCTCCTGTGACTTTGCTGTCTTCATGTTGCATCCCTTTATAAAACTGCTTCTATATGCTTCTGCCACTCCTGCAGAGTCCTGTCCTGATATTCAAAAGTAACAACAAGACCAACTGTTTTTATTTTAAAATGGAAAAAGAACAAAAATGATGATACAGAATTTCAAAACAATGTAATAGGAGCTTAACAATGTTTAGTATACTGCATATTGTTATCTTCAAAGTAGTTGCTCAGATTACAAGATACAGGCATGGAGCTGGGCATTTAGCTCAATGGCATAAGAGCCTGCCTGGCAAGTGTGAGGTCATGAGTTCAATCCCCAGCACAAAAAAAAAAAACAAAAAAAAACAAGATACAGGCATGAAAAAAATGATCAAACAATTAGATTGGACGTGTGAATATACAGCCCCATATTCTTCTCCAAAGAAAAAGAAAAAGAAGGCTCATAACACTGATGTTTGCATGTTGCTATTGCATGATAACTTATCTCCAGGGAAGTGTGAGAATTTCCTCTCCACCCAGGATGGTCTTTTAACTTCTTCATCACCTAATAATATTTATAAGGTGGGACTGACTGAAACAGCACTATAGAAAGATAGCGGAGGTAAAGGGAATTCAGAGGAAACGCAAGCAAAGAAGATTACCAAAGACCTAAAGTGTTCACTCGCTACTTATTGAACAATCACTTCTTGGTCTGCTGAATATCTAACATTGTTAGTTATTGACATTTTCTACAATCAAATTTGCTAGCCATTTATACCCTTGAGGTGCCTGAGTTAATGAAAAAAAAGGAGGATGGGATTAGTTTTTTATATCTTTGTTGGTCCCAATCTCTCATCCTATACTTTACTATTCCAATTTTTGTTCAGTTCCTTTCTATTTTCCTTTAATATTTCATAGTAAGTAAGGACAACAAGGAAATATAGTTCTTTCTCTGGTAAGAAATGACAAGTGGGGGTCAGGGGTTTAGCTCAGTGGCATAAGTGCCTGCCTGGCAAGTGTGAGGTTGAGAGCCTGATCCTCAGTAACAAAAAAAGAGAAAGAAGAGAAGAGAAGAGAAGAGAAGAGAAGAGAAGAGAAGAGAAGAGAAGAGAAGAGAAGAGAAGAGAAGAGAAGAGAGAGAAGAGAAGAGAGAGAAAAGGAAAGGAAAAAAGAAAAGAGAAAAGAAAAGAAAGAAAAGAAAAGAAAAGAAAAGAAAAGAAAAGAAAAGAAAAGAAAAGAAAAATCCTTTGCCAAATGATCTTGGAAAAAGTATGCTTCTGATATTTTTCAATTGTTCTTATTCCACCCCTGGCTTGGCTGCTAGATTGCTGACGGCCTCACTGCTGACAATTTCCAAGCTTAGTTTCCCAAGATGTTCAAGGAACTCTCTAGGGCACTTGAGAAAGTATGGAGTAGAATGACCTAGAGCTAAGAACGTGCCTCAATTCTAGCTTCATCTAACCACCTATGACCCCCAACAGACCCCACCGATACTGAGATCCAATTTTTTTTTTTTTTTTTGTACCGGGGATCGAACTCACAACTTCACGCTTGCAAGGCAGGTTCTTATGCCTCTGAGTAAATCCCCAGCTTGAGATCCAATTTATCCCTCTGTAAAATGGCCATAAAGACCTACACAAACAGTGATGAGGCTTATAAATGATGCCCACTAAGTGCCTAGTACGGTTTCTATTTCATAAAAGATAATAATGTTGTTAGTAGTCGTAACATCTCTTAAATATCATCAAGGATTCACGACAGTCATACATGAACAGCATCATAAGTTTTAGAAAGACGAGTCTCATGCCCAGGTGTGGTAGCACATGCCTAAACCTCAGCTACTCGGGAGGCCAAGGTGAGACAAGAGGATCTCAAGTTTGAGGCCAGTCTTAGCAAAAGGGGCTGGGAATACAGCTCAGTAGTGAAGCATTTGTTTAGGATGGGCAAGGCTCTGGATTCAAACCCTGGTACTATAAAATAAACCAAATAAATAAATAAGGAAAAAATAAAAAAGTTTTGTCAGCAAAAAAAAAAAAAAAAAATCAGTGGCTTATAGTAGAACAATTCAAATGACCCATTACACAGCCGCACCACTCCACATCGTGCTAGCAGAGTTCCTGTCAAGCAAGAGGATCTGTCCTGGGAAGGAAACTAGATACACTGAACCGTATTGCATGATTACGCTGTTTCATTTTTACCACTGGGCTATTTGTTGGACTGACTCTTTTTCTTTCTATTATTACTTGCAGCTGTTCCAGGAAAAGGAAGGAAGGCTCTTCCTTTGAATACTAATGCTTAACTTGCAACAAATTTTGAACAGAAATCAGGAAGGAAAAATTAGCAGAAAGCATCTTCTCCAAGTCCGCTTGGTGCTCCCCAGCTGGCTGAGTGGCCGCCCGCCACAGCCACCCACAGATCATGGATGCACACTCAGGCGGGAAGACGTCGTCTCTAATCACAGATCCGCCTGGATGCAAAAGAAGGAAATGTTCTGAATGCCATTTCTCCAGCCACTTCCAAAACAAATATTCCCACAGAAATTGATAGGAACAAACGTTAGCTACATTCTTTCACTTCACAACATGGTTTCAGACATGCTCTCGGGTTTTATTTTCATAACAAGTCATGTTCATAACATTTCATACTGCATTTTAATGGAAGCACTCATTTGTTATTGCTCCAACTTACATTTCTGAGATAAAGTGGATGTGTCTATAATTTCTAGATGACAGAGTTTCTGTTTCTTCGTGTTCTCTTTTAGTTCCAAAATTCTAAAAAAATTTTAAGGCCACAGACATGGTTCCTCACAGAATTTCTTTGTAGTACATAGTATGTTAGACCTACGGAGAGTCCCTTCTCCTTATTCTGAGACAAACTCATTCTGATAGATCTTGTGCCCTTAAAAATGGATCACTTTATAATAATGGTCAAAACAGTGATGTTCAGAACGGTAACATGCATGCAAAGAGCACCTGTGAACCAGGCTAAGCTTTTTACACATAATTTTTTTTTTTTTTTTTTTGGTCCTTTGAGTTTGTAACTAATGGTTGGCTTTTAATTCATTTTGTAGCCCATACTGGCCTCAAACTCTCACAGCAATCCTCCTGTCTCAGCCTCCTAAGCACTAGGATTACAGGCATGCGCTACCACACCCAGCCATAGAAACTTATTTAATCCTCTTAACTGCTATGTAGAATATGTTCTCATTTCCACATGTTATAAGAGAGGCTTTAAGAGTTCATTTTGCCGCAAGGCACAATTTGTAAAATTTGAAACTAGTAAAATACACATTTTCCCCCAATGCTAATACTTACATTCTTTAGGCAGTACTACCCAGAAAAGAAAAAAATGAAATGTATAAAGTATGCATTAACCAGCCTTCCATTACTATAACAAATACCAGATATAATCAGCTTAGAAAGAGGCCCATGATGAAGAAGCCCATCCTGGCCAGAGAGAAAGAGTGAGGAAAGGGATGGGACCCGCAGTCCTCGTACAGAGCACAACCCCAATGACCTAAACACCTCCCTTTCAGGTCTAGGCTCCACCCTTCAAAGGCTCCACCAGGGGAAACAAGTTTCCGACACATGGACCTTTGCGGACTTTGAACCCAAACTATTGCATGCCGCCCAATTGTTACTGAGCCTAAGACGCTGGAAATGTAAAGCCTGCCATAATGAATCTGCAGCAAAACCCAGGCACTGAGGATGAGGAATCCTCATATGTAAGCCATGTTTTGATTTGAATTCAGATTGTCACCATTTGAAACTATGTAGTTGACATTTAAAAAGCAGGATTGGGAACTTCTATTGACAAATCTAAATATCTGGCGGTATCGGGCTCCTGAGTTCCCCATGGTAACGATAAGTGACGCAGAGTAGCAGATGCCCCTTGGGTTGGGCACTGCCCTCTACCCAGCCTGCTCCTTGCTGACCTAGCTTGTGTGCCTCACTCTCATGCACTGCTGAGTTTGTGCCCTTCCTACTTTCTATGGCATCCAAAGTAGAGAAATGAGAAGAGTAAAATGTTTTACGCTTCATAAATACACAGTGTGTCAAAAACCATCAGAAACCATGTAACTTGTACCTTTTCCTCAATGGTTTCTTCTTGGGGATGACCCAGAGATTGTAAGGGTTTGGAGAACAGCCTAGGGCCTTCAATTAAAATAGTTTTGTCTTTGGTTACTACCGGAATAAACCTGTAAGCAGACAGCTGTTTCATGCCAGCTGAAATTCTAGTCTTGGGTGGGATGGCAGAAGTTTATGACTTCAGATGAGAAACAGGCAGGAACAGATTATATTCCTATGCCAAGTTTCTTTCTTTATTGCCATGGAAGCAAGAGGAGAAATGCAGGGGGAAAGCTCTGCTTAGACCAATGTTTTAGTCAGACTTTTTGCAAGGCATCAGGAGCTGCTCAAGATTTTGCAAACACATTTACAGGAACATAATAGCTATAGAAAACCCCTAAAATTAAAACAGAGCTGGAAAAGAATAAAAACCATGCATTTTGTTTTTAAACTTAGAAGTAGAACCCCTGGGATTTAGTTTTCTATAACAACACTGGAAACATTATTAACATTAATAAATAAACATCTGGATTGACTTGCAGTCTAAATTTAAGTGCCCTAAATATTTTGGCCCAATTATAACTATACTGCATTTTCCTAAATTCTCAAGTGTCTCTTCTGTCCTTAGCTTACATTCATTTTCTTCTGTTTTTTTTAACTTGTCTTTTTTTCCATTAAAATAGACCCTGTTATATAAATGTTTAATAACCAAATGTCCACAAAAAATAAGGCATTGGTCTTGATTTCATCTCTCATATTTGTACAGTGGGAGTCTTTTATATACTTATGTCCTTTTAATTAGGATCATGTGATCACACCATTCCCTTCTTTCTTTCATCTAATGCTTTGTGCTTATAATTCCAAGACTGCTAAAACAGAATTTTAGTTGAGCTAAGATTAAAACCTTAAACCCCTATGAAGCTATCTGTTAATTCTACTTTTTAATATAGAGTTGGACAGAGCTAGCACAGTTTCAGATTGTATTGGGTGGAAACATAAAACATGGTAGCATAAATCAGATTATGCCATCATCATGGCCAAGTTGAACTTAGAATCTCAAGTATACTCAAAAAGCAAGAACAAATGCAAAAGCAAAGGTCAGGAAAACACATATCCAACAAGAAAAGTGCAGTGAAACCAATGCAAAGTTAACGAAGCCAGCTACAGAGAAATCTACCCATAAGCAGAATGCTTATACTTAATCTCTTTCCCACCACTTCCATTTGAGCATGTTGGTCTCAGGTCCCTGCTCCCGCTGCTGTTGCTGCTGCCACTGCCCAGAGCCCTTTTCTAGTTGTGAGCCAAGGGGTTGCTATGCAAAGTCCCAACGCAAAGAACCAGAGTTAATCATTCACAGGCCCTTTTGCCTGAAATAAGATGCTTTTCATTTCCCTTGGCTTATGTGAGTAATGAAAAAAGAAAACAAACAAAAGAGATAACTGCACTATGTTAAAAGATAATCCCTTAGCATAACTATTGTCTAGAAGGCTGAACACCATAGTCAGGCAAAAATCCAGTCTGTATTCAGTGACTACGTTAACATTTATTTATAAGAGATTATGCCATGACAGAGACTCAAGTCATTTAGAAATGCTCCCATTCCCCAAGGCCTCCGCTATATTTATATGCAAGATCCCATATTATTTTTCCTGGTGTTATGGCAACAAGGATTTCAGTGTTTACAGAGCTATCAAGTTCTGACAGGCCAAGCTGGGGACTTTGCATCACTGGCTTGCATTAAAATGAAGCAAGGGACCTCGGGAGCTGCACTAGCTCAGCAATCTGAGCAACTAATACCTGAGCAGAGAGAGGCAGGAAGCAGGCAAATGGTGCTAATCAACCCTCAGAGCCCCTTTCCCCCCAGAGAGTTTGCCCTCGGGATCCTGCGGTTTAAAGAACACATGACTAAGTGTGCTGAACTGAGTAAGTCACAGTAAACCCAAAAGAAAAATAAAACCCAAATTCTTCCTACGATTTTGTATTCCACATGGGTTTTTAAAGCTGTGCTGAATGCGGTAGAGTCCACGATAAAGCTGCTGGGGGATTGGAAGGGGAAAGGAAAATGAGCCCAGAAGAAAGGAAAGCACAAGCCCTGTTGTACCCACTTGTCATTTTAGCCACACAGCGGAGCTTACCTGTCAGCCACTGCACCACAGCCCAGGGTCCCACCGGGTCTAGTACGTTCCAACTCCAGAGCCGTTTACTATGAAGCCAGTTATACCAAAGTTCTCAGAACCGTTGGTATCTCACAGACAAGATTACTTTGAGAACTTGCCACCTACTCCACAGAAATAATTATGTGGAAGCTGGACCCTATCACCCCCACTTCTCTACTTGGAAGCTGCTTCCTGGATTCTGCCCAAATCCCTCTGTACTCTCTGACTGGGCCACGGAGCTAGAGATCATTTTAAAAAGCAAGTGCCCCCAACATATGCTTTGGACATCTTGGTTTAGTTGGAGCAGAAGACAATAGCTACATGCTTGGCCTCTGCTACAAAAAGCCACCACTCCCCCTTCCGCCCTCCCTCCCTCCCTTCCTTCCTTCCTTCCTCCCTCTCTCTCTTCTTCCTTCCCTTCCTCTTTCCTTCCTTTGTTCTTTTCTTCCTTCCAGTCTTCTTTCTTTCTTCCATCCTTTGTTTTGTTTGTATATGTGTGTTCATAAATGTAGTAATTAGTATTTTGTCAGAAAACTGTGACATTGAATTCTAAAGGACTTTTCAAAGGTGTCTAATTACTTTTTAATTTGAGCTTTTATTCTGGTTATGTGTAAATAACAAGAAAGATGCATACTTCCTAATGTTTCAAATGAACATTTTGATAAACAATAGAGACTTCTTATATATTGTGGAATATGTGTGTGGGGTGCTTACATGGTATCTACTTTCAATTTAAGAATAAATTTTCAAATCTTGGGTACAGGAAAAGAAAGCAAGAATGATTACAACAAATGCCCCTGTAGGTCTGTATAACTTTTTAGATAAACTACAGTAGTTTAAGAAAATAGATAGAGCCAGGTGCAGTGGCACACACCCCTAATCCCAACTACTGGGAAGGCTGAGGCAAGAGGATCTCAACTTTGAGGCCAGCCCAGGCAACCTAGAAAGACCTGGTCTCCAAATAAAGATAAATCTTAAAAGGGGGAAGGGTGGTATTGAGGATGTATCTTAGTGATAGAATATTTGCCTTCCATTAGTTCAGTCCCAGCATGGGAAAAGGGAAGGAAGGAAGGGAAGAAGGAAGGAAGGAAGGAAGGAAGGAAGGAAGGAAGGAAGGAAAAGGAAAAGGAAGGAAGGAAGGAAAAGGAAAAGGAAAAGGAAAGGAAAGGAAAGGAAAGGAAAGGAAAGGAAAGGAAAGGAAAGGAAAGGAAAGGAAAGGAAAGGGGGAAGGAGGCAGGAAGTGACTAGTAAAGTGTAAGTAAGACTTCAGGGTCTCCCCGCCCCCCACCCCGGAAGTGAGTAGCTGGCAGTCTGACCTGCTCCCCTGACCAACCCAAAAGCCAGCCGGGGGACAGGCCTTTGTCCTCGTTACATCAGGCCCATTCTCTCCTAAGCAGCCATGACGAGTCTGCAGTACCTGTTGCTTTGTCTTGCTCTTCCAAAAGCTGACTTTGTTCCCAGTTTGCCAGCTCCTTTAGTTTCCTGGCATCCAGACTAGATTATCTGTGGCTCATCTTCCCAGCAACCCAAGATTAAAGGATATTGCCTAGAACTGTGCTTTGGCATGACTTTTTTTAGTTTCTTTTCAATGTACCACATGCCACTCACAAAGAAAGTTAGCTAATGTTATCATCTTCATTATCACCATCAGGAAAAGAGTTCATTACAAACACAATTAATTGGCCAGATATCTTGCCTAAGTACCTTTGAGAAAATACATACACCTGGGTGTTATGATAACTCTGAAAATCCATTGTTTATTAATTCAACAAGTATTCCTTAACCTTTACATGGTATAAGCCACTGTACCTGCTAAGGATACAATGACATGCAAGGTAGCAAGATTTTTTGCTTAAATTCTATGAGACAATAGTCACTAAATACAACTACAAATAAACCAGTGAAGAATACAAATGCTAGTATCAAGTACCCTTAAATGGAAGTTAAAACAACCTGCTATGAGAAGAATATATGAAATACCTTCATCTTTGGTGTTTGAGGACTCCTTCCCTGAATGACATTTAAGAAAGGACCTGTTGGTAAGAAAATAGTACTGAACCGATAAACCGGAAGCATTCCCTTGGTGGTAAACCTAATGCTATTTTGCACTCCTGGTAGCTACTTAGGAAGTCAGATAAAACCTTTCTGGAATATTTTACACTTCTCAGTTTTCCAGAAGAATGAATAGGGTAATGTAGAGAGAGGGGAGAATTTTGCTTTTGTCCGTAAATTGATATGCTTATTGACTGTTTCCATCTATTGACCTCTTGCTATGGTTTATATCTAGATGTCCTCCAAGAGCCCTGTGTGCTTGTAAGTGGGACTTTGGGGAGGTGATTGGATCATAGGGGTGTGATACTCATCAGTGGATTAGCGCTCATGGCTAAACGTGGTGCTGGGAGGTGAAACCTACTCAGAAGAGGGGTCACTGGGGGCATGGGGAGGGGTCTACCTTCTTCCCTCCTCCCATGATCCCTCTCTCCGCTTCCTGTTTGCTAAGCCATGTGCTCTTCTTCTCCCCTCCCCTGCTGCCAGGCCACCCCTTCCTCTGAGCCAGCTAATTACAGATGAAAACCTCTACAGTCGATAAATACAAATTAAGTAATAAAGAATTCAAAGGCTAGTGTCAAGCATGCTTAAATGAAATTTAAAACAACTTGCTAGGAGAACACAGGGAATATCTTCACATCTGGGTGTTTTAGAACATCTTCCCTGAATGAATTTCCTCCTTTGAGTTGTGCATACTGGGTATCACATCCCAGGGATAACAGAAGTAACTAAAATACCGCTTAAGGATATTTGAGCTTTCACAACAAAATCAGGACCTTTCTTTACAATACAGAAAAGAGTTTTTAACTTGGCAGATTCATAGAGGATTACCCTGAATTTTCATACAAAATAAACTATATTCGGCTCATATACACAATCACTAGAGAGACTATCTAGCAATTTCATCAAATTCCTAAAGGGTTTTGTCACCCCCAAACCCCCATATACACTAAAAAAAGATACAGCCACTCAGACAGATGAATCTAAAGTGGTCCATTGCTCCGGAATTTTTAAACACATTGACGAGCTTTTTTTTTTTTTTTTCCACTCCTGGTAGCTGCTGAAGAAGCTTAGACTGAGCTTCCATTTCATTGTTCCATGTACACTTAAAAATTGATTTATAACCCAACATTTGTGTTCAATTACCTATATCAAGATACTAACAACACACACTCTTGAAATATCAGCAAAGTAAATCAAGGGCAAACGCTTCTGACTCAGCCTCAGGTGCAGCTCAGCAACCTCTCCATGGCTCTTCCAGAGATACACAGAACAGGTTAAAGGAAGTCCCAGCGGAGGGCTGTCTGCTGGCTGAAAGGAAAAGACAACTCCAAGCAGCCCTAATGGCCACCAATGTGTGCCTCAATTGAATTGAAAAATGACCGCTAGAACACTCATCATTCAGAGGTGGGGTGTCGGGAAGGTGGCTGGGTCGTGGAGCACTCTGTTCCCAGGAGGATTCCACCACAGGGAGTTCTGCAGCTGAGGGTGTGGTTGGGCAGTGGGGCCTGGTCTGAACAGATGAGTCTCTGGGTGCATCTATCTCCCCTCTCTGCTTCCCAGCCCTGGGAGCTGAGCAGGTTTTCTTCCACCACGCCCCTGCAGCACCCTGCAGCCAGCCGTCCAGGGGCTGAACCCAATGAAGCGCTCCTCCTTTAAACTGTAGTTGCTGGCTCTACAACTACAGTGGAGAAAGTGACTAAGAAAGCAAGGCTGTTCCCCACTCCGATTCAGCCCCAGACAAGGTTGCCAGGACATAAGCTGCCAGACCTAAAGAACTGACCATCATCAGAACTGCCTGAGAGATTTTAAATCTAAGTTGTGTAGATTTGGTATCAAGGTTAGGTACGTGAGTTGCAATCTCTTACCTATTTTATGGGTTTGAATTTCTTGTAATAAAAAGTGAGGGAAAAGTAACTTACAGCATGAGGTAATGTTGCATCTGTACCCTCCACCTACCCATTGATTATGATTCAATAGATTTGGAAGCATGCAAGTATATATATTTTGAAAATTAAAAGAAAAATATCCTCTTAAATTTTTTTTTAAAAGACAGAGTCCCACTGTGTAGTTCAGGATGGCTTTGAACTCTCTCTTGTAGCCCCAGTGGCCTCAAACTCGCAGTGATCCTCTTGCCTCAGCCTCCCTAGTGCTCAGATTACAGGTATGCTCCACTATACCCAGCTGCCTTCCTTTTCTAACCAACTTCTTGCAAATCCTTACAATTAACCATGATGTTAGCACTGACACCCCTCTAGGCATCTTTAGTTATCTAGCAATTAAGAGCAAGTATCTTATAATTCTCTAGTTTGTATCTCAGGCTAGACTTCTAGACCCCAGGGGGCAGAAACCAGATGCTCTTAAGATTTCCATCTCCAGAGCCTAAAATGAACGTCTAGAACACAAAATAGTTCAATTAACACTTGTTGAGTACCTGCTTCTTTGGCATCATGATGGCCAGGACAATGCCAGAAAAGCTAAAAGGGCAGAGGTTGAGAACTGCATGAAGAGTAGTGGGGAAGACACGGGCCACGCGTGCTTTCCTGTCAGCTCTAGCTCAGCCAAGGACAGCATGGGTCTGGGACAGGGAATCTCACATGCACATCCAGGGGCGTCTGGCACCCGTGGAAGGCCTCCTCTCACAATTTAATATACACACTTCGAAAGAGACAGTGGGTGACATAGCTTCACCTGATCATGAATCATCCCCTGGCATGTGGGGGACCCTTTTAGCTTTCTCCTTACTCTGACCTCCCCTTTGCTCCTCCCAGGGAAGTAAAATGTCATGGTGAGGCCGAAGGATTAATAACATTTGAACCAACTCTCTGTTCTTCCCAGGGACAGTTACCAACTTTTGATCTACATTAACAGTAAAGGAAGGCAATGGCTCCAACAAGAAACTGATACAATAGGTGGCATCACACGACAAGCTCTGATGATACCAGAGTTGCCTATGGCCAATTTTAATGGCAGTCGACCATATACAAGAAACTAGAACATGTATGAGGAAGCCAGTTCTTTTTAATAACGAGCTATATACATAATTATGCTATGAACTATGTCTACAAATGAAATCATTTCCTTGGTGTTTGGAAATCTGTGGACATTGATTCATTTCTCATCATTTTACAATTAATATTGTTCTTCTTTGTAATATATGTCTGATTTCCTTAGGACAGAAATGTATTAATCAAGATCTCACTCAATTAGGAGTGCAAAAGCTGGATTTCAAGCTAGGTTCTCAGAAGTGAACATCTTAAAGATAATAATTCTTATGAGGTAAATAATTTATTAAGGGACATCTATGAAAGAATCCAACGCATGAGTGAGGGAAGCCAAAGAGAAAAAGAATGAGCCAAACAAAAGTGAGATTTCATACAAAGCCCCTCAGGTTGATCCTACTAGAAAACTACAGAATATAGTACTTTGAGTTTATCCCAAAAGAAGGCAAAAGCCAGGTTTCCTGGCCTCTGGCCAGTTTCTCCGTGGTTAACAGCCACAGAAAGCAATAAAATTCTCAAGCACCTTTGTCTACCTGCGTCTAAGAACAAAAACAATTTCACTAGCCTAAGGGTAGGCCTTTGAAGAAAATCTCCAGTGCAAGGTGTCATAAGTGAAAGCACTTACTGACCAGTTTAGGGATGCACATAAATGAGGACAACAGGTTAAACATTATCTGTGTCCTTTAACATCCAAGAGCTTAGCACCCTTCCCCCAACATTGATGTCTCACTTTACATTTACTCCTCTCCATTGTAATTTTCCAAGATGGCGGTCAGTCATGATTTCTGAGGAAAAATATGACAACAGAAAAGGTAATCCCACCAACTGTTTCAGTCAGTATGTTTCCTAATCTTCCTCTAGCACTCCTTGTGCCATGGCCGGCACTTTCACTAGTCTAGGAAGTTTATCTGGTGAATAACTCAGACATTCATCTTTGAGGGAACTGAACACTTAGCTACCATGCTTTTCTCGGACCATAGTTGTACTTTTCCACTGACAAAACTAGACATAGGGACAAGGAGGGACAACCCAGTGGATCAGTAAGTAGTAATATAAAAGACATATAGTTCTAGCTTACTATGTGTACTTTCTAACCTTGAAATCAGTCTATAAAGATGGACAGATGGGTAGATGAAGGAACGCATGATGAAAGCACAAATATCCATAGATATGGAAGATCTTGCCATAGATCAATAGATGTTGAAGTGAATTATTAGGAAGGAACATATTCTAATTTCTAAATGGTTGTGCACTACAGTTCCCAGATGGAGGCTTTATTTTTCTATGTCTTTGTCATTTTCTTTCTCTTTATTACCACCTGGCACCCCTTTGTTCATCAGCCTGGCCCCATAAGAATGCAAGTTGCTTGGCAACTGATCCATGCACTCAAGTGACTCAAGGAAATAACCCTAGTTCCTACGATGGTGCATGATCCAAGTTATTATAGTAAGCTCTAGTGTTTACACCTAAGCCTGAAGAGATAATCCATGCTCACAGTATTTCCATCGCAGTTCATGAAAAATACACACACAAGCCAAAAAAGGTAAGTGAGAGCAAGATGACCTGTTCTCTCTTTCAAAGCCTATTAGTTTGATAAATATACGGACAGATGCTGGAGCAAGTTAATCAAATGCTGGAAAGGTCCTCGGTCAAACGTAACCAAAAAAATGTTTAAATGCTTGTAGGCAAAAAATAAATAACTAATAGGTATTTCTAATGTTCTAAATAATAGGAGCCATAAAATCCAATTGAAATGCTAAATGCATATATGTTTTTTCCTAAACTATTCAGCATTTCCAGTCTAATGTTTACAAATGCATATATACATACCTACACATATACCTTTTTGCCGAAGTTGCTGTTTTTTACACTTTCAGAGAACAACAAGACACAGTCAAGAAAAAGGTATATTGTTGTTTGCTCAAAGGATTTACGGTTCACAGAGCTGGAGACAGAAGTCATCCCTACAGTGCTATGACACATAGAGAACCAGAAGAGCCCACTGGTTTACACAGGCAAACAACCAAAGGCACATAAATCTCCTGAGCAAGACATAAAAACTCAGCTTGAAGCACTTTCATCCCATTACAAAATGCACTGGATTTTCACTGTACTGAGAGGCAAAGCTACACAGAACCCAAAGCTCAATTTCACCTCCATATGTCCACTACAACTAAAACTTTTCTATAAGCCTTTTTTTTTTGGTACCGGGGATTGAACTCACGACTTTGCGTTTGCCAACCAGGCACTTATGCCACTGAGCTAAACCCCGGCACCAAGGCTATTTTTTTTCCACTAAGAAGCATGTTACTATGTGCAGGAACTCTTCATAAAATAACTCATCTTCCAGAAAAATTCTTCTTTCTCCTACAATTTACCTATTGAGACTCCCATACATAAAATAAAGATTGAGTAAAATCAGTTGAGTTCGATCTCTTCTCTAAGGATCAAACTCAGTGCCTCACACAGGTTAGGAAAATGCTCTACTACAAGTGTCATCCCCAGCTCTTTTTATCATTTGTTAATGTTTAAAAGCATGAAGAATTGAATGAGTAAAGCTCAGACTTTTCTTTAAAAGCTTTTCTAAAACAAGGGAAGCAAAGAATGCACAGCAGTACAGGGGCGTTGGGACATGGTCTCCAGGACTAAAGTGACAAAGTTCTGTTTTAGAAGGAATAACAATTTCCCTATTTTAATTTTACTTTTTAAGTATTGTGAAGTATAAACTCTTCCTTGTATTCTGTAGTAAATGGTATGATCCCACTCTTCCCAAAATCAGGCAAAAGAATCAAGATATTTTACTTTGAATTGAGAAAACTAAAAATGTATAGACCCATGTTAAAATTATCAAACATTTTTTCTCACAACTAGCAAGTTAATAGTTTTTTAGAGTCAGGCCCAATACTGCTCAAGTGTCAGAAAAATCACCATTCACTAAAGTGTAGGAGACAAGTTGTCAACATACATCAATTTTTTTTTACATATGTACAGAATTTAACCTAGAAATCCAATTTCTAGGTATTTACTCTTAGCAGTTTTGAATATTAAAACATAACTGGAAAGATGTCTGTAGAAAGTAGTTTATAATAATAAACTTAAAATAAAACAACCTTTAAGTTAAAAAATTGATTCATTCAGGCACTCATTCAACAAAATTTGTGCAAACATACCAGGCTTCAGACAATCTCCTGGGAATTTAGTGATAAATGGTGAATCTTAAAGTTCACTGATAAAGGTGAATTATGTATTCATGGAGCTTACACTCAAACAGAGGTGCTGTAATTTGAATGCTGAATCTCCCCCAAAAGCCCGTGCATTAAAGGCTTGGTCCCCAACGCACATCCTCAATGGAAGTGGTGGAAATTTTAGGGGGTGGCCTCTAGTAGTGAATGAAGACAGTTTACTGGGGGTGTGCCCTTGAATGACATATTGAGCCCCACCTCTCCTCTGTCAGGTTCATTGCTTCCTGACCACTCTGCAGTGAAGAGTCCTCCTCTACCACACACCCTCACCAGGCCAAAGCAACAGGGCCAAGCCACCATGGACTGAAGGAAACCTTTGAAATCAGAAGACAAAATAATTTTTTCATTTTCTTTTCTTTAAAATTGTTTGTATCATTTAGTCACAGTGACAGAAACCTAACACAGAAGAAAAACAGATATTTGGAAGAAAAAAAATGCACCTACTTAGCAAAAAAACAGGATCAGCTGATGGAACTGACAAGGACTACAAGAGGGGATTTAAGGGTGAATCCAAAGATTTTGGCCTGAGCAAATGAGTGAACCACACAGGTGAAGTTCTACAAAGGAAAATATCATGTCATCCCACTCTGCACTATATCCTCGGGAGAGGTGTGTTATGAGACTCCTTGGACAAGTTTGAGTGTGTTTATAGAAAGAGAAAATATGTGCCTAACTTCCCAGGGAAGTCTGAGGAGTCAGGCGTCATCAGGAACCCTGCACACATGGAACAGAGAAGGGGCAGCTGGGCTGCACTAGTTCCATTAAGAGGCAGGAAGAGAGGTACCTGTAGGACTTCTAAGGATGAGTGTCTGAGGATGAATGGGGAGGCCTAAGGTCCAAAAAAGGAGCATCAAGAGTAACTTACAAAGGCCAGATGACCAGGTGCCATCGCAGGGGTGGCGAACAAAAAACCAAAAGACACCCAGAAAGATCAGCGAGTGCCAACACAGGACAGAATGAGGCAGGGGCTCGGGGTCTTTGTCCTCTTTATGTCATAGCACAGCTGAGCCCCACCCTTCCACTGCCAATATCTAGCACAAGAATAAAGATGAAGGGAAATCCAGACTGTGTCCACCTCCAGAATGTTTATATCACTGAATGATCATTTACCAAAAGAATCAGATCCACCACTCAGAATAAAGGTCCGCATAAGTCTAGGTTGAGTTACGCAAAATTAACATGACTCTTTTTCCTTCCTCCCTTTTTTATTGTTTTGCCTGTTGGAGTTTGACATTGATAAAACCCACAACCAGGACACAGAGTCCAAGTATCATCCAGGTGCTCTAGCTTAGGGGTCCCAGGAAAGATCAGTTAACAAATGCTCCCCTAACATTTTGGGAATAATACAGTGTTAAAATTTGAGCCCACTTTCTTCTGAGTCCTCAGAACCCCGCAAGGAGAGGGCACCGTGACAGCTGTGGCTCTGTAGCCCAATGCCCTCACCACAGCCACCACAGCCAACTTCCCTGTCCACTCTCAGCTCAGCAGGGTGGGGCTGCCAATGAGACAATGCTCTCATAGGAAGAAACTTGTATGACTCAACACTTGAGAAAAAAATAGACTGACTTATAGGAAGAAAGTGTCAGTACTTTCCACTCTAACTAACAATTCTCCCACTTGTAGAGAATATTTCCTCTTTCCATGTACAAAATATCCACAGTGAGAAGGGTGCCCATTAGGCTATTAAGGGTTCATGGAAATTTCTCCCAGAGATACCCCAATGTTTTGTCTCAAGCTCAAATCCTAACCTAGTAAGGGGCAAGACTTTTCCCAGGGTCAAATCATCTCTACTTATACATTAGGAAAATGAGATTTCGATTTTTCAGTAAATCCCCCAGTCAGAAACTTCTACAGGGATACCAGTGACCCATGACTTCTGAAGTCCAGCTCACTGGCACTTTGCAGTGGATCATTTTTTCCTTGGGAATTTTTGGCCAGGAAGCTAAGTGGAGTCCCAGAATATCACCTTAAAAGTGGCCTCACGGCAGTTGGGACACTGCACATTATGTGGATAACAAGCCTAACCTCTGAACACAGTCATAATGCTAACGCTGACCCTGATTCCATCACTCAACCAAGACCTCAAGCGCTCAATGCCCTATTAAAACTCCCAGTTCATGCTGGGTTGATTACCCTAAAATCTCCATACTAAAAATAGAAAGAGACGGATGCTAGAGTAGTATAGATAAGCTGGACCTCTTCCAATAACTTTGATTACAGTTTTACTCACCACATATTTAACAATTAATACTTGGTGCCAACCAATGCCTTTAGAAGGAAATGATCATTAGATAATCACAAAACTTGTTTTCCAACCTAGCACAAGATGTTCAACTATTTTTAGTTTATTCCATGGTGAGGTGGGGATATGTTCTTGGATTGAAAATTCATTTCAGAGCAATCTTTATAAACCGTACCAGTTCAGTTAGATTTTTTTTTAAAAGTATAACATTCCAGATGTCAATTTTTGAGCTCCTGAGAAAATGAAAAATGAAGTTTACAGCTATGATGCAACTATCAGGAATCTAAAGCTCACTTCATATGTTCACAGCACTATCCTCACAAATATTGGTCATACAGCCACAGAGAGTGTGAGATTTTGTGAACGCTCAGGACAACCATGTGAGAGTTCTGGGCTATTGTGGCATCTTACTCTATAAGCAGTTGCATGGAAGGGGTTTGTTGTTGTTGTTGTTGTTGTTGTTGTTGGAGTTTGTTTTGTTTTGTCTTGTCTTGTTTTTGTCTGTTTATTAGCTTGTTCTTTTCTACATCAGTGAGTTACCATTTGAGACCACATCCACTTTTCTTTTACAGTCAAATGAGGACATCAAATTAAAACATTAATTTAAGAGACAGATCGGCAGAAAATTCCAAAGCTAACTTTCTCACTGCAGTTTTAACTTTCCCATGATAGACGTTTTTGGTACCAGTCAGCATCTTGCATGTGTAGCTTTGCACCAAGAGCCAGATTCAGACCTCAATCACACTTGTTTTATTTTTACTGAAAATGTAAGGGAGAGTGATGAAGAATCAAAATAGGGCCAGAGGTCAGCAGGCTGGAAAACAAATGTTGAAGGAGAAGGTTATGGGAGACACACAAGTATGAGAGGCTGGGGACAGAAGTACAAGGCCCAGATGGAGTTGTGTGAGTCAATGTGTGATTGCAATCAAGATTTCTTAATATGCACATTTTCATGTACTTCTTTTCAAGTAACTATTAAACAACAATTTTGACCACATTAGCTTTGTTTTTGTTTTTGTTTTACATAGAACTTGAGCGTTTGGTTCGCTTTGATTTCACCTCTTGCTTATAAATCTTCCGACCAGTCATTAACTGCTTGTAAAGCCCTGGCACCTCATATATTGTCACTTAATTATGTTATGCTACAGTGGGCTTCCTAGGAGGCAAAATTTCTACACAAAAACACTTATAAAGAAAGCCAAGGCAGACAGCCTGACTAAGCCAGTAAGAATAAAAATTGTTGCTGACAAGGGAACAGAATTGACAACTAAAGCTTTCTAAACCAAAAGGGAAAATGAATAGCCAAGACATTTGAATTGTTGAAGGAAAGGATGTTTCAGATCTAGGCAAGGGGGAGGAACAGAGCATAAAACTGGAAATAGAAGATTAACCACTAAGCCTGCTCAGAATGAATCATACAGAGAAGAAAGGGATTATTAGCCAAAGGATCTAGGCAGGAAGGGCCCAGGGCAAAGCTTCCATGCATCCTCCCTTCAAGCCTAAATTGTTGGAACTGTATCTTGTTTGAAGAAGGACCTTCTTAGTACAGCCTGCCCTAGACATGATGGAATAAGAAAGAACAGAGGAAAAACATATTCAAATTGCACAGTACTATTAAATAGAAAAATTGAGCATTTCCATGAGAATCCTCAATGCTGGGAGAGATGTGATAAAACTGGTACCTGCATATTACTAGTATATATGTGAGCCATATCAGTCATACAATCCTTTGGAAAAATAATTAAACAATAATATCTAAAGTCATCTTAGTAGCTTTACACAGAATATTCTTTTTTGCCATTTATTCTAATTACACTAAACAGTACAGGAAAAGGAAGAAAGACAGAAGCTAGGAAGAAAGAAAGGAGGAAAGATAGGTCTCTATTCACAGAAATATTCATGACAATGCTAGATGTAAAGTGAAACAAACTATCCAATAATAAAAGATAACTTAAATATAATATGCTTAATGCAATAAAAAGCCATTATACAAATTCTTATTATCAAGCTACCACCTCTGAAGTATTCCTACATCTCTACACACAAACACGCACACACATGCACACACACACACACACAACCAGCTGAACTTAAGGCTTTTTATAACACTTCCAACTTACAGACAAAAACAAGTTGGAAGGAACAAGTTCAGCTGTTCATAACAAAGCCACCTAAAATGATCGATCACCAATCTAATTTCTCTGGTAATTCAGTGATCTGGGGGAGAGAAAGATGTTAATCTTTCAGAGCCCCTTGTCACGAACTTCTTGCTGCGATGGAAATATTCTGTCTGTTCTGTCCAGTATGGCAATTGTGACTGAGAGCTCCAAATGTTGTCAGTGTCATTTATCATCTTGTTTCACTTTATCTATGAGATTAAATCGTAACTTCTTAATTACTTCATTTTATTTTTTTTTTTTACTGGCACATCCGTGGTACCTAAATGATTACATTTATCATGGGAAGTTAGCACATATACATGATATTTCTTGATTCTTCTTTTTTATCCCCTTGCCCTCCTCTTTCTTCTCTTCCTGCACATGTAGGACCTTGTCATGCATATATATAATGACACTGAAGTTGTCTTTTATCGTTGGTTCATTTCTCTTTATAGCTAGTGTTGTCATTCATATTTCTGTGACTAGAAAGCTTTCTGTCTTTCTTTGTAGTACACTATGATCATGTTCCTTATGTGCCTACCATATTAGATAACATGGTTTTAGATTTAAAGGATTTAAGAGACACAAAGCCACATGTAGTGTGTGAATTGTGTGTGTATTAGGGGAGGTTGCATCCTGAAGCAAACAAATGAACACAATAAGACCTTTCTGAGTCTTTTAGAGAAATTTAACTACAGCCTAAGTTAAATGTTACTTTAGTCAATTGTGATAAAAGTGGCTGCGGTCATGCGATAAAATTACCTCTTTTTAGAGATCCATGCCAAACTGTTTAGAGGTGAAATGTCAAAATGTCACTATGTCTGGCATTTATTTTAAAAATGCTTCTGCCAAAGACAGAGGAAAGAGAGACATCTAAATTGTTGGATAACTATTTAATCTTGGTGAGAGGTAGTGTGCTTGTAGTTTATTGTATTTTGTTTCATAAGTTTCTAAAATGTATAATTATGTGAAAAATATTTAAGAAAACTAGTAAGGGAAAGGGTAGAAAATAAACTTGCCCATTTAACACTATAGAACCATTTACTAGTAACGAGCTAAAGTGTTGATGCTGTTATAAATAAATCTATTCATTAAGATGCTCAAATCTGCTAATGGTTTTTATTTGTATTTCAATGAAGAGATAAATGCAATCAATATGCTAGGAAATAATTATGAGATGGTTTTGAGCATGGTGAGTAAATATTTATTAAGCACGGCAGAGGAAAAATACAAGTGTGACTAATACTGTTAGAAATAATATATATGTATAGTTATAGACACCCCAAGAAAAGACTGAAGTATATATTGTTTAGTCCACAATATGTTTAATACATATTGTTTAGTTGATTCTTGCTTTTTTATGTGGTCAAAGCTAGATAAAAAATAAATACATTTTTATAATGTTATATTATTTTTAAAATTAAATTAAACCTATATTTAGGCCAGGCTTGGTGGCACAGACCTGTCCTTCCAGCACTCTGGAAATCTGAGGCAGGAGGATTACAATCTTGAGGCCATCCTGAGAAACTGCATGACTTAACAAGACCTTGTTTCAAAATTTAAAAACAAACAAAAAATTTTAAAGGTAGCTCAGTGCAAAAGTCCTGGGTTCAAATCTCCAGTACCCACCTCCCCAGATGGAAAAGGTGACATTTAAAATAAACTTGTAAAAAGTGAGATCTATGGTTTGATATATAGGATTTTTTTTTTTTTTGCCTTGAAATTATGCATTCAAATGAACCTCTCCTCTCCTTAGGCTGCTGCTGGGACTACAGGTCCATGCCGTCACACTCCAGTTTAGAACTATGATTAATGGACCCCAACACTTTTACTGCCAAGACACAAGTCTATTTCTCCTGAGCTCTGTGCTCCTTTTAAGTATTTCAAAGGTATGTGAATAGACCAGAATGAGGATATTCACAAATTTCTTTGCAAATTACATTTAATGTAAAAAAAAATTCAATGTAATGTCAAGATAAAAGACCAATTTACATTACCTTAGAAATGGGATAAATTTTCTCTTTCTTTTCACTCCAGTGAAAATAAAGCCAAAATAACACCATTTATATGATGTTTAATCAATCAGGCACTGATTAAAGCGCTTCACTTACAGTAACCCATCTAATGCTCACAACTCCTTTGTGGCATAGAATATTACTATCTCATTCTTCAGGCTGGAAAAATTAAGACCCAGAGAAGTCAAATAACTTGTCTTAGATCAAACAACTAGTAAGTAGTGGAGGCCAGATTGAAACCCAGGTGTTTTGCTCTGGCTTAGATACATCTCAATAGTCTTTGTTCATTTATAACTGAGCATTGAGCATTTCTGTCTCTTAGTGTAACATGCAGTCCTCTTCCTGCAGGTCACAGGCTGAGGCCCTTCTGCCATCTCATAAAAGAAAAACATCACGGAGTGGACAAGGGAACATTCCCTGGAATTACTGCTGTTCTCTAATAGGATGTTGCCATCTGAGCCTAAGCCTCCCTCCCTTGGGGTTCCTGTGGGATGAATCCTCCTCTTACCTCACTCTCAGCAAGCTTCTGCTTTTCTGCGGCATAGTCTGGATACCTGGTTTAGTCTTAGACGTTTTTGTTTCTTTCTCCTCCGCCCCCAGTACTGGGAATTGAACCCAGAGTTATTGCACTGATCTGCATCCCCAGCCCTTCTTTATTTTTTATTTTGAGACAGAATCTCACTAAATTATTAAACTTTCCAAGCTGGGCTCAAATTTGCAATCCCCTTGCCTCAGCGTCCCAGGGTGCCTGGATGACAGGCATGCACCACCGTGCCCTGCTGAAATTTAGTGTCTTAAAGAGAACTGATTTTTTTAGACGCTTTTTAAGTGATAATAAACAGAACACGACCTTGTTAGACAAAGTATGTGGAATATAATATAACCTTATTGTTGAGATGATCTTACAAGAGTAGCAAGCTTGCTGCATGTTACCAATCCCTGGATGTAGAGCTGTGAAAGATTTTACAGCCTTGTATTACATAATGTTGAGCATCTGTGCTTTTTTATGTCCCACATTTATCTTTTAATGACAGTTTTCTGATGTCCTCATGGGTTTATCAGTTGTTATATCAACTGATAGTCTTGCTGCTCTCTAACAACCACCCCCCTCCTCATATGTGGCTTCTAATTTGTTGTAGTTTTGGAAATCATACTACAATTCATGCCATGAGTATGAACTTAATGAATTCATGGAAGTATATGTTTCTATCCCTCTCTACAAAGAACTTGTGGTAGCTCTTCTAATTAAAAAGATAAAGACTTTTGAGAGAATTTGAACAAAAAGGAAAATCAAAATAGATAACAAAGCTAAGGGAAACACAGAGACTAAATGCTCTGTATCCTTTCTAATTGCTAGCACTAGGAAACAAACAGAGGTCTAAGCTTCCTGGAAGGCAATGCAAAGATAACGAGGTGATGGCTTAGTTATAGGATCACAATGCTCAAAAATAAAAAGAAGCCAGTTTTTCATAAAAACTACTACCACTCTTGATATGAAGACCTAGAATTTTTTTCATGGTATCCATAAAAATCCAGTGATATAAATTAGCATGGGTAATACCTTCAATATTATTAATACTGGTATTAATTTAAAAATGTTTCTTGTGAAATCCCTTAATATAAGCCAAAAGCAAAAGCCAAGCAAATAACATCTAAAATAAGAGTAAAAGTTATCAGGCTGAGAAATTACAAAACTTTCAATAATTAATGTCCACAAACTTTAATGCATGGATTTTTGTGGTTGGTATTTTCCTCACTGGTTCACATTTCTTAATCAATGGTCATGTTCCAGATGTACCAGTTCATAAACATTTAAACATGTATGAGCATATATAAACATTTAAATATATATAAAATAAACATACACAATGTATGGGAAAACTCTTTTACTTTTGATACCATCTACTTAGAAACCAATAAATAGCATTAGTCATTAGATTTACTTAGTTCCAAATTCTACCCTTGTTGCTATCTTTATTTTATGACAATGGTCAGAGAGAAATCCTATCTTTTGTGTTCTCTATAATCATCAGCTTCCAAACCTTTAATAAAAAGATAATTTATAGATTCTAAAGAAAATTCCTAAATTTATAAATTTGCACAGTGGACTGAAGAAAGATATACTCTAGTTTGCACACTAACTAGAAGATATTCTTTCAGAGCCCTTCTCTGAAGTGAGTTTAATCAAAGTTTATTCAGTGCTTTTCAAAGCAAATCCCCCAGTCCACTTTACCTTCCATTTATGTCCCTAACAACAGGATTTGAGGACTGTTCCTTATTTGAATTCTTTACTTGTGCAGTCCCTACTGTATGCAGAGAATGTTTGCATGTTTGGATTCTCTGAAAAACACAATGAATTCCCCCCATGATACCACAACACAATTGCTCAGCTATCAAGTAAAGCTTTTTTATCCTGCTGAGTTCAAAGTTCAAAATTTATTTCTTAGCTTAATGCAATGCTAGTGCAAGTGTGTTTAATATATTCATTCTAAATGCCATCAGAGGACGGTGGTGTCAACATTTTGGCTTTGTTTGGACAGCTTTTGTGCAAGTGCAAACACTGAGTGTATGAAATCTAATGAGATTAGGCGCTTACTGCAAAATTAAAGGCAGGCAACTAAACTTCAAAGACATGACCGCAGTGCAAATCCCTTATGATATTTTGTGGACCATTTCAGCAAACTGAAGTTTGAGAATCACCTTTACCAAAAGATTTTCTTCATAACAACTCTATATTAGAATATTTGATATTAAATACGTTATAGAGAATACATGTGGTTTTAGGAACTTTTTTAAAAAATCTTCATTCAAGAGCACTATCTTTAAGGAGGATAAAATTAAATCAAGACCACTAAGAAACAACCAAGAGTTTTTACAGATCTAGAATTAAACATAAATCTTTTGAAAGTTGTTGGTTTGGGGGTATTGTCTGTGTTTTTTGTTTTTCACAAAAATAATAGAAAAAAAACAAAAAAATTCATCTTCAGGACAAGATGATAATGCATTTTTTTTCAGCATAATTAACGCTGAATAAGGGTTTGCTATCACTCGGGCACCATTCCGAGTGACAGTATGTATTAAATTAATCCTAACCACCACTTTATTATTGTTATTATTATTAGTCCCAATTTACAGAGCAAAAGATTAAGCTAAATTATACTGTGGTTTATTAAACTCAAATATAGACCTTTGGTAGAATCGAAGACCTAGGGTAGAGTTGGAGATATGTGCTGAAAAACTGAACAAGAAAAACTCTTGTATCTAATCAGAAGCATGTTCAACTTCAAACAAGAAGTCACAAAGGGCTCTCCAAAGAAGGCATAATAAAGAAACCAGTATTACCAAAGAATCAGTGCTTTGGGGCCTACATCAGATTATTGAAAGGGGACATGCAAACTTCATTATGACACTCCAGGAATAACATGGCTAGATGGAAGAAAAAATCAGAGATCAACTAAAACCTTTTTCAATCCCTGGAGAAATGAAAAGATGGAAGAAGGAAGGAATTGCTAGAGATGATTTCAGTGTAACAAACCAAGAAGCTCAAGGTCCAGAGCTGTCAGTCACAATAAGAAGCTAGTTGGAAAAAATGAAGCTTTGAAGCAACCAGTTAACTCCAGTTTGGGAATGTAACTATTAGGTCAATTCATATGATAGTGCTATTTGACTATTTCTTATTTACTAGATTAGTAATTTCATATGGAATAATTTAAAGTTTCAAGGCATTCAAGTGAAGAGTCCTTCTGCCAACAATATTAACTGGATGTGTTTCTGTTACACTGGCAGTTATGTAAATTGACGTAAGAGTCATCTAGACACGGCTGATGATGTGAGACTATGTCAGATGTTTCATTTCAAAGGATAGTGAAGGAAAACAAAATACCAGAGGCACGAAAACTAGAAGAGATAGAAGTCAGTGACATGTCAGAAAATGCAAGGAACTATTAGCGCTGTTATTGACACCAAAAATGATTAACACTTAGGGAAGGAAAATCACATTCAAAAGCTTAGTTTACAAAGAAAGATGACTGTGGTATAAGCAAATTCTGTCAAATGGTAATTGCAGGGCTGAGATGGGTGAAGAAACAGAGGTATAGAAATGCATATACACATTCTGTGAGCCTTGCTTAACAAGCAAACAGAAAAGCCTCTTTCTTGCTGAGATGATATAAATCAGGGAGTGAAGAGCACTTGGTTCTTTCTTGAAAAGAGAAAATATTATTCACAGAAAACATATATGTAGGCAATAGAATAGCACATGGTACCAAAGAAAACACAGTCTGGGCTGGAGATGTGGCTTAGTGGTAAGCATTTGCCTATCACTCATAAAGCTGGGAGTTCTATCCCTGATAGAACCAAAAGGGGTGAAAAAAGCACTATCACTTTATAGGAGACAGAAAAATTTTACTACAACCTAGATCGGGTGGAAATGCTGGGAGATGATCAAAGGCACCACACAAAGAGTGTTTCTACTGTAATTTCACGATGCTGAAGCCTTAAGAAAAAATTTTGATGAAAAGTTTCAGTAAGGAAGTTCATCTTCTCTTATCCTCAGGCAATTACATTCTCAGAAATGCTTATAATTGATAACATCTACTGCGTAGTCATGCTCTGATGCACACATATAAGGTAAGAAAAGATAAGAGGCTGTGGGGGAGAAGCTGATGGTCTTAATCAGCTTCCGGAACCCAGTCTGTAGGACTGGTCTCAGAAGACTCAGAGTCATAATACAACACTGGACTATGTCAAAATTTAATGATGGTGTTGCGAGACAAACTCTTAAAGGACAAACAATAAATAATATGTCAGTACTAGAAGAATAGATATGGAGCAAAATATATCACCAAGCATATTCATATTTCTATTTCACAAAAGACCCAACACAGTGATTTACACATAGTAAACACTTAACAATCCTAATTGGATGAATGCAGTGAGTTTATAGTAGGCCATTAGTTTTGATAATTATAATTTATAACAGAAAGGGTTTTAAATATCTAAAATGATTAATGTAACTGAGTCCTCTCATAATATTATAAAGCAAGCATTTACTATGAGCTACGTATTTTACACATATTGCCTAATTTAATCTCCATTGTGATCCTAAAGAAATAAAGATTATTTCAGCATTTTACAGCTGAGAAAAGATGACACTTAAAGAAGCTAAAAACATTCACAAGATCACAATGTTATGAAGTGGTAGTGCAAGAATTTTCAATGATGCACTCTCAAAATCATAACATACATAAACCATATGGCCAAGTATGAGGGTAATAGAAGCTTACCCATGTAATAGAAGCTTCTAGCAGGTGGAAAATGTGAATGTAGGTCCAATACAGCAGCTTACCTGCAACTGTTTGGTTTTATCTGAGGGACTTCTGTTTCCTTATTTACATAATAAGAGATTGCACAATGTCTTCAAACTGTCTTCTAGGTCAAACTTCTGTGACTTTAGGTCTCTTCCCAGTAACTAAATTAAAGATAGTTAAAATTTTTGCACCATCATGGTTGGCCAAAACACCAGTGGTCACATTCTACAAAGCTGAAAGCTGTCTCTAGAAGTCTGAGACTTTAGAGTTAGCTTCTACTCTTAGAAAATTTTGTCAATTTCAGGCAACAAATATTCAATAAAGAAAAATTCTGCAAAATATTGCTTTTTCTATGTAAAACAAAAAATCTACAAAGAAGTAGCAAGTATATAATATTACTCTTATCATATCCTCAAGAGTGAGAAATGCACAAATAAAGTAAAATTGGGGCAGGGTCTAATATGTGACTACCCTGTCCCACAACAGTCGTGTAAGTTAGTGACACTTAATGTAGTTTCTCTTGTGAGAAAGCAGGTATTTTTAAAATACAAGGGACCCAAGCAGTAACAGTATTTCACAACCTAATGCCAAAACAAACAAACAAACAAAAGTAATGCCAAGCACCCATTCAACTCCATCCTCCCAGCCGCCAGAAGGCAGAAACACAATAACCTGTCACCAAATGCAAAATTATAGGTTTCTACTTGTGCAGAAAAACATATTCTCCACTCGGCTAGGTAGAATATCAAATATTTAAAATATCACAGCTCTTTACTGTGGCTTCTTGAAGGATGTTCAAATACCGTGTAAGACCAAAACCACAGTTGGGAGGCATAACTCTTTCAAAGAAGCAATAAATGTCCAGCAGGAGACCACAAAGATCAAGCTCAAATGTCCAGATCTTTCGGTACACACTTAGTTACTAAATCCAAGGTCATCAACAAAGGACCACTGCATTTTTTTTAATTTTTTTTTTTTAAAGAAAGAAGGAAAAGGAAAACAGAAAAGGCTGTGTGAATTTTATTTAGATTGCCGTAAGGAATTTCCCAAAATGAAAAAAATGGCCCCAATAATAAAGTTCTCCTTTCTTCCAATAAAAACAAAGAATTTTAACCCTACCATAATTTTCATATTTCTTTGTAGAAATTTACAACATATTGATTGTATTTGGTTGGTGTATATTGCTGCTAAATGTTACCAGCAAGATAACTATAATCACCCTTCTTTCTCCCTCTTTAAGCCTCTCCAAATACTGTAGCCTGATCCAAACCTCCAAGTTGCAACAGATTTCTCCTTCAAGAACCCCAAAGCCTTTAAAATGACAGATTACCTTTTCTGCTTTACTAATAATAAAAAGGGGGGGGAACTCCCGTCGCTAGCCGAAATCAAAGTAAAACATTTGGTGGATCCCAATAAAACGTCAGAGAAAAGTAAAATGACTTCTCATTGTCAGAAGTCACTTAGCACTTAGCTGTGGCTGGACTCATAGGGAATTACCTGCAAAACAGAGTAAAGACAAAAGGTATATTTTCTGCTGGAGAAAGGAAATGCCCATGCTCCCTTGACCGTGTGAGTGTTAACTGAAAGGAAGTCTCACTTTCACAGGAAAACCACGCATGATGACTCTGACCCACCAGGTTGGCAGCTGGGTGCAGACTCTTGGGAAACCAGTCCCTGTGGTTCACCTCACTCTCTGGTAATGACAGGCTCTTGCCTTGCCCTCAACTCTGAAAAAGAAAAGGGAGGGTGGGTGCTGCTAAAAATAAGATGAAAAGAAGAATGGTGTCCTTGCCAATATGAGTAACCAGGAGGCCTAGAAAGAGGCCACTGGATACCCTGCTATTTATTGCCCATTTCCACCCATAGGAAGCTGGCATGAGAACTTGCCAGAGGAAAGAAAAAAGAAAACACGGGCAGCATCCTTCCTGTGGACGGGAATAGAACAGTCACGTATGTCTTTCCCGCTGCATTATTTTCCCCCTTATACATCAGTTAGTTTTTTAGCTCAAGGTTTTTGTTTTGGTTTGGTTTGGTTTGGTTTGGTTTTTTGTTGTTTGTTGTTTTTGGTACCAGGGGTTGAACTCAAGACCTCGCACTTGCCATACAAGCACTTGCCCCACTGAGCTAAATCCCTAGCCCCAGGGATTAAAAAGAATTTTTAATTATATCATCCATTTTTAATTATAAAGAATTTTTAATTATATCATCCATTTTTAAAACTCTACCTTCCATGTATTTTTATACTTTATTCCATTATCCTAATTGAATTCATGAAAATTAAAAATTTCTAATCATGTACTCTTACTGGTCATATTTTCTCTGAATGGATAAGTTTTAAACAATTAGAAGTTCTTCTAGACAGAGCCAACTTTTTGTTGAGATTGAGCTTATACTTAAAAATAATATGGATTTTAAAACTAAATATAAAACATTCTTTCCATACAGAAACTAAGGTCAAATTACCAGAATAAGAAGTAATAATAAATTTAACTTTAATTATAAAAGCCAGTAGTTTGAGGAAAAGTCAAACCCAAATCCTAACTCATTATATCCCCAAAACAAAGAAAGCACACACTGGTATTGACACATAATTATTTGTGCACTTCTCCGGCTAAGAATTTTATGAAATATAAGAACTTCTCTAAAAGCAAAAGAACTTGATTTACGACATGCCCCAGCACCTGCAGAGAGACATGGTGCTGTCTGGTGCATTTTAAAAAACAACCTGAATGCACACTCTGTAATTTCCCAAAGACCTCAGAGCTCAGCTTACCTGCCTTTTCTCGGCTGCTGCAAAACTGGATCCTTGCTTCTTCTAAGTTTTCACTAGGCTGTTTCTTCTGCCTGGAGTCACCTTCCTCCTGTCTCAACTCCCTCTTGCTTCTCCAACTCAATCTGATTCTTCAGCTTTGGTGTAAATGTCCCTTGCTCAGTAAAATCCTCCAGGTTGCCAGTCTATAATAACCCTCGCCCTTATCCCCAGTTCCAGGCTATATTTGTTCTCATGCATTGTAACTAATGTTTCATAGCCCTTAAAACTCTGGTGGTAAATTGGTTCTTTGTGTAATCATATATTTAATAGCTATGTAATTTTTATGTAATGCTTCCCTTCTGCACTTAATAAACTTTAAGACAGCAAGAGCCATATTCTTTCTTGGTCACCACTTGTGCATAATGTAAACACTCAATGAAATGTTTTGAATGAGTGACTCAAGATTTTCCCCAAATGTTCATTACTAGTCTGTTGACTCTGCATCATTTTAGATTTTCTGCAAGTCCTACCGAATAAGGACTGGGAAAATTTCCTGTCTGAGGCAATAAGTTTAAGACAGAAAAGCAAGGCAGTGCATCTCTGACCTATGAAAAGAGAATGGTAAATAAAGTAAACCTTTCCAAACAGAAAACCACTGATTTAGATGAATGGTAAATCTGGACAGGCAAGTTGGAAGGGTGAGGAGGGAGTCTGTATAAATTATAGAAAGTTAAGTTCAGACTTTAATATATGATAAAGAGTCAAAAGTATTGCCAATAAAGTGATATGATAAAGTTGTAAGATTAGTACAAAGGCAAAATTCAATATTGATTCAAAGAGTAGATGCTAAAGGCATCAACCAATTAAAAAACTAAAATGGTCTATGTCTGGCATAAATAAATAATAGTAATTTTTGGCACCAAATTGCATCCTTTTTCCCTCACCAAACTGTAGAACTAATAACAAGATCAGACACTGAGTGAGTAGAGATTAAGGGAAAGACATAACATGTAAATGACTATATATGGGAATTCAGGCACTGTCTCTTTTCACTCTTTTTATAGTTCTTTCTGGTCTTTCTGGTCATCATGATGGCAACTATCAGCTGTCATGGTGCTGGTGTCATTTAGCAAGCAGATGGGATTATAATGAAGTTAAAGGTTGTGTGGTGGTCACTATGGCAGCCATCTTGGACCCAGCCAGAGTTAAGCTGTAGCATACCCAATGGATGCCCATAGAGAACTGAAGAATTTGGTTGACAGGATTTCTTCCTCTACACACACTTTGTATGTTTGATGTCAGGAGTGCTAAGATAGTGTAAAAGAAGAAACAGAAATTTTTAACTGAAATCTAGTAAGTTTGAGGCAAAATGAGGCATTCAGAAAAGATTTCCAGCAAAGAGTGAGAAGAGAGGAGACTTGAGACTAAAGGTAGCAAACAAGCTAGAAATAACAGATTTGTGAGGCAGAGGGCTGGCAGTTTTGCTGCAATTATGGCACTGCCCAAATAGCAGGTGTGAAGAGGAGAGTGGTTCACACTCTCTCTAAGGAATTTAGGTTACTTGTGGCCTAAGTCTCCCTGTATGGAGGACCACCAAAATGGCTCTCCACGAAATAAGAGCAGTTGTCTCCATTTTGACTACACCTGACCCTATTTCTATGTATTGATATGTACAGAGTTGACTAGGATTTGTCTTTGTCCCCTAATTTGGCTTGAAGCAAGCAAATGGGTCTAGTAGAAGTACTGATGTACTCTTTAAAGCAATGCCACAGGTCAGTGATGTCCTGCCTATGGCTCCAAGTAGTATGTATGAGCTAGGCCAAGTGACACCATGCTCTCAGCTGGGATTGAATTTTGAGAAAAAGGCTTTGACATCTGAAGGCACAAAAATAACACATCAGAGCCAAAGTCCTAAACACAAAACATATAATCAGTAATATGCAGATTACTCTTTCTGCACATCTCTTTCTCTCTGCATATTGCAGAGATGATTTGAGGCCTCCTACTTAGACCAGCTCACAGCACTCACATACTTTCCACCTTTCTCTCAGTCACTCATCCCTGAGCTACTCTCCTCTTGATGAATTAATAAAACCAGGGTTCAGCCCTGGGTCAAAGCCTTTGTTCCAATTAGCCACTGTTCTAACTGACTTAGGACCCCTTTGGCTCCCATAACTACAAATATCCCTTGGTGTCTTTATTCTCCCCATGGATTGCTCTGGAAATGATATATTGGGATCACTTATTGGAATTCCAATAACTTTTCCTGGGATTACAAATATAGACTCCTCCAGATCTCCCTGAGGCCCAGAAGGGCTTCCTATATCCCTGGGGATAAAGTGGTTCCTTTCAGCTCCATGATAAACTTCCAATATGATGTATACTTGTACCTTCATTATTCTAGGCTGGTAGCAAACTGCAACTAGTAAGATGGGCATAAAGGAACTAAGATTTCATATCCTATGGATACCTCTGACAAGCAGAGGATCCCTAAGTCCTGTTGCAGGGCCTCGAGTCTGGATGCCACTTACTATCCCCACTCTCCCAACCCTGCCTCCCCAGAGCCACTTCAAAGTTACCCAGAGCAAAGCCAAATGACCAAAGCATGTATGCAGTACTTCAGTGATCATCTTTGAAAGACACCCTGGTTGTCTGTCTTCCAATCCAATTGTTTTTGCCAGTAATCATCCCACCTGTGCTGCACTTTTAAAACTCTCTTTGCCTTTAGCTGTGAATAGTGTCTCGTTGTCTGCTGCCATCCTACCAGAGAAGAAGCACTGGATAGTTGGACAAAACTCACACTTTGAGTAACAGAGAGCTCAGTTTCCTCTAATGATCAGCAGGCAGGCAAACATTGCCAAGGGTATGATTGTATATCGGTTCTCCTTGAATTGCCTATGGGAATATTGTTGCTATGTGGCCTGAACCAAACAATCCCAGAGTCACCTGACATCCTCCATCCAACATTTAGGAGTCATCAAACTTAATTTCCCCTTTGTGCAATAAAACACCAAGAGGAAGCTTTAATAGATTGTATTATGTAACGGTTCTGTAAAAATAGCTGGCCAGTGCTGGAGCACTTCCTTCCTGGGGCCCAGTAACCTATGCTGAACGGATACACACCGGTTGCCCAGGCAACCATGAGAGATGACACTAGGGGAAAAAAACAGCAACAAAAGGACCATTTTTTGGCTCAGTCAAATGAGGTCTGGTTTCAAGCTTGTGATACAGTGAATACAGACAGCCCAGCACAGAGCGAGGGACACAGTTAGCAATTCTACTCAGGCACCAGAAGCTTTGCAAAAGCTCCCTCTGCTCTCAGGCTTTCTTTCTCTCCCTTCTTTAAAGCAGAGGAAAATGCCTTTCGCTAGAAATTTTATTTTTAATTTTAAAAAAAATAGCAAAATCGTTCACTGAATTTGAACTGTATCAACCAGTAAACAATGCTCATTCCATTCTTTAGTTCCCTTCCCAGGAACTCATAAAATAATTTCAGTTTCATGCAATTGTCTTTTATTTTCTCCCAGTTTGTTTTGTATTTGATTATGCAGGAAGCAAGTGGTTTAAAGGAAATAACCCTTATAAACAACCTCTAAATAAAAAAGTAAATCAGGGACACTCAGGCAATAATGCATTTTAAAAGTGAATAATAACCACTTCTGGGATCCCTCTTCACAGAAGACATCAAAGGATTTTGTTTTAGTAGACTATAATCTCCTCTCTCCCGCTGTACTGAATTAGAACCCCTGAGTCTTATTATTGGCATCAGCATCGTCACGGACACGCAAAGGGGCCTGCCATTGTAATTTCAGAAAACTGGTTTTCTCAGTTTACTGAGATCAGCAGCAAAAGGTTCAAAAGCTATAGACTTGCACCTAGACATTTTTCCTCTCACAAGGTAGAAATGCATCTTTAAGCATTTACAAACATAGTTTGGACCCCTGGAAAATAAAACAAGGATGAATCGAAAGAGATTACATTCAGATCTGTAATATAAAGCAACATGAATAATTCTTTCAAAGTGATTCTTGAAATCACTGCTCATAAATATGTAATGTGCTTTGTATCCAACAGACTGTTTAAATCCTCATACAGTAAATGATTTACTTCAAGATTAGGTACTCAGCACAAAGCAGAACCCTCTGATCAAGTGGGAATAAAATCTGTAGACGCAAATGGTAAAGCAGTACGCAAATGTAAATGCCAGTGATTAAGATTATCCCATGAACTGCTATGTGTGAAGGAAGAAAGCCAAAAACAGAATCAATTATGAATTCTTCAGGGGAAGAAGAATCCTCTATCTGTCCTGTGTCTTCAAACCCTGTTCCTGCTCATGTGCCTTTCACAAGGGAATCCAAACTCTCCCTGCATCTTGTCATCATCTGCTCGCTGGCAATTAACCAACAAAAGGCTGTCTTCACAGACCAAAGGGAAATAGAGATTCAGAAGTTAGTCATTTATTTTTGTCAATGTATGTTGCCAAACTGGAGATTCTGGTCTCCACTTAAGGAAACCACTTAAGGGAAAATTCCAGTCCTTCCCCATAGAGTTGGTCTGATCATCTCTATTTACCATATCTGGCTCTCTTGAAGACAGATGTAGAGATTAATTTTTAAATATCAGATGCTGCGTGAAACACAAAACATCCTTTATTTACCAAGTCACAAACACAGACTTGGGACCCAATGTGTTGGAAGAAAACATATGCAGACTATGTACACCTTAAAGATACCAGGCCTTATTTTTCTTTTGTACTGAGGGTTTTGGAATCAACAGGATTAAGTTGTAGATAGCTGACTTTTATAAAGATCTTTATTTTAACTCTTTAAAACGTACTGTAAAAGATCTTTGTTAAAACAGGCATAAAATTAACATTTAATAGAGGTTCAACTCTAGGGTGAAAGCCTGGCTTTGTAGAAATGGAACAGCATATTTTAATTGCTTTTCTGATCTGTAATTTCACTGCAGCAATGCTTAAGTACATGCCACCAAAAAAAAAGTAGATAAGTGTTTCTAAGTCTGACATATGCCATTAAATGGAAGTCTTCTTCAGTTATTGGAGAAATACCAAATAAAATTAAACTATAGATGCTGGATGTGGTGGTACATGTCTATAATCACAGCACTCTGGGAGGCCGAGGCAAGAGGATTGCAAGTTTGAGTCTAGCCCAGCAATTTAGTAAATTAGTAAGACCTTGTTTAAAAAAAAATTGAAAATTCTGGGGATATAGTTCAGCGTTACAGTCCTGTGATCGATTTCCAATACTGGGGTTAGAGGATGGCTAGGATAGTTATTTCCCAAGTTTAAAATTCTCATTTAGCTTCTCTGATTGTTTCCTGTGTGCCACGTGTCAATATGAATAATTATGTTAATTACTATTAATTATGTTAATCTATCTTTTAGAAGGTATACAGTATAGGATGTTCTTTGTATATTTATGAATAAAGAAAAGCACATCATGGAGTAAGAGATAAAGCACCCGTGTTCAACGCAAGGCTGTTCTCCTGGTAGGAACTCACAATCTAGATTGGGGATTAACACATAAACTTACACAAAATCAGCTACCACCCTGAGGCACTCAGTGAAACCAGAACTAAGATGTGAGAAGAGCTTTTCAGATGACAGAGCTTTCACGGGAGCCATCTGCGGGCGAGACCAACCAAGAAAGCTTCCTGAGAAGTGATTGAGGTGGGCCTAAGAAATAGGTGGGATGTCACCTCAGGTGTCAGCCAAAGAGGCCCAGAGAAGAACACCTCAAAAGTATTCAATGGACAAAAGGGAGACAAAGCATTTGGAAGTAAAAACATGGTCTGTAGGAGAAAAATGAAGATGTCAAGATAAAAAAAATAACATTATTTGCATTTATAGGGGAAAAAAATGGAGTCAACATAGAATGTTGACTGACAGGAAACTTGGAGATTGTTTTCATGTGTTTGGGCAAAGATTCCTAATTTTCTTGTATCAATTTCTTTTTCTGTAAAAAAAAAAAAAATTAAAAAGGATCTTAACTACTTCATGATGCATTAAACATCAGCTGCCATCTTGCCCAGCTCCCACAGTTTATATCTGAATCCATTTCATATGCCATTTTGATATTGATTTACCAAATATACTTTGTTTGGTAGACTTTATAACTTCAGCCCTAATATCAACACACTCCACAGCCATGTCCTTTCAACCAAGAAGCTGACACCAGTAAATCTTCCCCACTGTCCCACAGGAGCAGAGATGCCCCAAGAAAACAGGGCTATTCCCAGATTGAGTCAGTCTACAACCCAGGTCATATCATTTAGTCCAGATTGTCTCATCCAAAGGAAGCCAAGAGGAGGAGCAGAACTAGACTTGGAGCAAGAGGAAGTGAGTGCTTGGGAAGCCGGCTGGTTCTTTATTCTGCTTATGGCTGCCATTTCCCCACTTCCTGTTTGAGGTGTCTGATCAAACACAGGAAAGGTAGTGGATGGGACCTGGTAGTTGGATGCTGGTTTCTCAGGCTCTTGGAATGGCTCCAGCAGCTCCACAAGTTCCTCAGTTTCTAAGCTTGGCACTCTGTCAAATTCCCAACTATATAGAAAAGATCAGGCTTTGCCCCATTCTTTCTGGGTTTTCTGATTTTTCAGCCACGCCTGTCTCATCCCTTTTGCGCACCAAACTGTGGCCTCTTGGAACCACTTACTTGTGGCCCACTTCATGCTGTTTACTTAAAGATTGTTTTCGTGACTTTTAAAAAGCAGTGCTTGCATCTGGGGTTTGTAATTCTAAGTCGGAGAAAGACAGTTGTTATGTATTGTTTAAAATTTGTTTAATAAAAAGGAATTTCTTTGAAAACATCAGGCCAAGCTTATGATGTAAATTTACTGTCTGTAAATTTACAATGTAGTGACAGAAACTATAACACAGTATGTTAATTGATCAGTGCTGTAAGAAACATTCACTAGAGCAATGAAAGAGTATATGGTATTTTGTTTAAAAGATATTAACCCAAGATGGGAAATAAGATGTTTTTCTCCTGGGCAATTCTTCCTTTTATGGTTCTTTCTCTTTCTTGTTGCCCATTTATATTTGCTAAATTTTCCATTAAAACGATACAAATGTCTGACATAATTTAAAAAGAAAAAGCAAATAAGATGTTGATACTATGACTTCAGACTATCCAATAGGTGGTTTTCCACTGAAAATCCTTTAACCCCCAAAACCCTTCCCAGTGCTTCCTACAAGTCTAGTTACACTGATTGAAAGCCCATTCCAGAAGCTGAGGAGGAGTTCTGAGACATATCCTCACGTCTTCCTAAGTCGTTTTTTTATGTTGCTACTCGAGTGATCCAAATCCAGTCCCAATTTCTGACTCTGGTCCTGTGGAAAAGGGAGGATAAAATGTTTAAAGGGCAGACTTTTATTGTGTGCTGAAGCAGGGAGAACAGGGGACAGGAAGGTCCTCTCTGAGACTTGCCTTGATTTTGTGCTGTGTCACCTATGTTCTGCCTCAGACTTCCCTGAGTACAAAACAAATCCTGGGCCTGGAACCCTAAGCCAATCCTAGCATCAGGGGAAAAGCCATCTAATCCCCTATTCTGTGAAACACTCACCAAATGAGCACTGTGCTGGTCCCTATGGGGCATGAAGGGTAGCAAAAACTGCCCTCTCAATGACTCCAAAAAGGCCATGCTGTGGAAAGACAGGTAAAACTTGAAATGCACAGATGAAAATTGCCAAATGACACAGGTGTGGGATAGTGACTATCAGTGCCACCCCATGGTGATTCTGGCTCTCAGTCTGGGTTCCTAGTAAGATGACTCTCCCCTGCCCTTTTAAGGTCATGCCACCTTCTTTGGCTGGTAAAATTAGAGGGGCAGGAGCTAGGGATTTAGCTCAGTGGCATAAGCGCCTGCCTTGCAAGCGAGCAGCCCTGAGTTCGATCCCCAGTACCGATAAAAAAAGAAAATAAGATTAGAGGGACAGTGATACACTCTGCTTTTAAACAGGAGGCTTAGGAACTAATGCATGATTCACTACATCCCCTTCCACCTGCCACAGTGAGCTGCCTAATTTCAGGTAGCAAAGGCTCTGGCACACAAAGCCCCTGAACATGGACACTGCAGTGCAGAGATCCTGCTGCCCCGAGATGGACACATCCTACAAGAGGAAGTAAAACTGCGTGGCTTCGATGCACTAAAATTTGCAACATAATTCAGCCCATCCTAACACAAAGTTCATTCTTACTTCAGTTCTATAGCATGAGTTACTCTTATTCTATCTGCTTTACAATTTAAGAAACTGAGCCATGAAGAAGAAAAGCAGCTCACCCATGGTAAATCAAATGGGGAGTGTTACATACCACACCCCTTTATATGTACAAAAACTAAATCTCACATGTAAAGTGACCTGCCTGAGGTCATAGCAATTGCATGTCAAACCATCACACCTGTTTTCTTTTCAGGACACCTTGCAGTAATTTGCTGTGGCCAAACAATGATTTAAATGAGAAGTGGCCTCAGTGGGAAAGCTCTCTCCATCTCAGAGCTTACAGGCACAACTTTCAGGGAAAGACTGAATCTGACTGGCTTTAAAATTGTCACAAGTATGGAGCAACAAGCAAGCAGGAGACCAGCCTCACTCACAGGTGGAGAAGCAGGAAGACCATCTGATAACACGGGATCCAGATCTGGGTAGGAGACTAGTGGCAGGTAATTCTGAAAAGGTAGGGCACACTGGGCAGGTCCTTACACAGCATCTTTTAGGAGTGTTGACTTCTCTGTCAGCAACTATAAGCATTGACTGACTGAATTAAAATGGTGAAGAAGATGTACTCATTTCGTCACATCTCTCAGTGGACCAAAACAACAAGGACCAATAAACCACTCAAGGGGTGAGATTTAAGGGCCTGAACTGCATGTTCTGCCTCAGACTTCCCTGAGTACAAAACAAATCCTGGGCCTGAAACCCTAAGCCGATCCTAGCATCAGGGAAAAGCCATCTAATCCCCTATTCTGTGAAACACTCACCAAATGAGCACCGTGCTGGTCCCTATGGGGCAGGAAGAGTACCAGAAATGGGACAGACAAAAAATGGATCTCATAGCTGCTGTGAGGGAAGAACTATATACAGTGCTTGCCTACCAAGCATGAAACCCTGGGTTTGATCCCCAGCACCACAAAACAAACAAAAGGAAATAAAATAAAATTACGTACAATTTCCATGTGGCTAGTGAGACCTAATAAGCCCAGTCATAAATTCATTTAAAAAAAAAAAGTATTAGGTTTTAGGCTACAGTATAAAATACCTACAAGAAATATTACTATTAATATTAACCTATGTCTCAGCCATCAGTGATCATCCAGAGGTGAATAATTTCTCTAAAAAATTCTTCTTTCTTAAATGAAACCCTCTGCCAAACATGGGACAAGTCAACGAAGAGTTACGGTACATGTACTCCCCACATGGCCTTCCTCAGACGCACTTTGCATATTGGAGCCGAGCTGCAAGCTCATTTTTCCTAAACGAATCACTTTTAGCCTCACTGATCCTTGGCATGGTCAAGAATAAAGAGTCAGGTCACCATCTTCTGACCAGCAAAATCTCAGAGCCTGGCCACTCTTGTTTGCAGTAGGTAAGTGGAGTTAAATTCTACCCAGGTTCCATTCAGGCATTAGGTACTTCTCAGTTTTAAAGAATTAAGCTGTCTCAACTTGAAATTCAAATGACAGGAAAAAAATAATGTAGTTGTTGAACAACCAAGCAAGTTATCCAATATCCTCATTCCAAAAAGACAGAATCTTATTAACTGGGGGAGGAATATGTTTTTTAAATTCTGAGATTCTTCTGAATAAGCCAGTTGTAGTTTAATGAGGTTTCTCTGTAGTCCATTCTCACACAATTTGTTACTTGAAAAATCTGGAAATTTTTGACTTTTAAGAGTTCAACTATTCTTATTTCTACAATGTTTGTTGTTTGTTATCTTACGTTAACCACATTTTTTATTAAAGGTAACTGCAGTAGACTTGATTATTGAGAGACAGAATAGGGAAAAATTAAATCATAAGAAGAAAGAAGATTCTATCTAACAGCATTATTATTAATAAAGCATGCAAGAAAGAATCCAGAAAGTACCTCGTTAATTAGAATTGCTTCCAAGTTAGAATTTTCCAAAGGCAATCATAGGCCTCTGTCATGACTGGTTCTTAAATTATATATGTTTACATGTGCTGTGGTATTTTTTTAAGTTTACTAATAACCCAAAAAGCTCTGGGCACATATACAAAAAAATAAAATAAAATAAGCCACAATTAAATTAGACTAAGTGGTAAAAAGAAAATCTAAACTTTAAACTGCCTTATAAAAGAAGAGGAAGGAAAAAATAACCCAGCTGGATACTCAAAGAATGCCAAACCAAAACTATGTACTTTTGTCCAAGGCCCTGAATGTCAAAGAGCTTGGGATAGAATCAATCATAACCAACCAACATACAACTCCCTACCTTACAAAGCCACATGGTCAGCACACAAACCCTCTATATGATGTTCCAGAAATAACCATGCATGTAAATCTGACCAACCACTTTCTTTTTCACTTTTCAAATGCCTATAGATTTCATCCCATCTTCTCTGATGAGAGAGACAAACTCCAGGTTTGAAACCACACCATAGCAACTTCTTGTCTTCAGATACATTGGCCACTAAAGCCTTTAGGAAGTGGGCCAGGTGGCTATGGAAACCCTACAACTTCAACTTCCTTCTTCTCTGACCCAGTCATTTACCAGAACTATAACCAAGTACCAAAGGCACTGCTTTGAGTTTGGCTGGGTTTTATTTCCCTTCCGCACTCTAGCGTAATGACTCCCAGCAGCAGTGAAGTCATTAAGAGGCAGTCAAGTTGACCTCCCTTCGATGATCAAGAGATACCTGCATCTGTAGGGCCAGCAATGTGGCTCAGTGATAGAGCTCTTTCCTTGCATGCACAAGGCCCTGGGTTCAATCCCCAGCACCAATAAATAAATAAATAAATAAATAAATAAATAAATAAATCTGTGTCATGAAGAAGATTGCTACTTAAAAAAAATAAAAATAAAAAAAGAAGATTGCTACTTGATTCATATCATAACATATATAGTCATGTAAATAAAGCCCGAGCACAGGTGGTGGCTTAGCTAGATGTGGGGCAGGAGGATGATATTATTCTCTTTATTCACTCATTTTAACTGCTCTGAGTGGCTATTATCTGCCAGGCAATGTCAGCTTTTCTAAGTTAGGAAAGAGCACCACGATTTAGTGAATTTTTTGTTTTATTTTTTCACATCGTGCCAGCCCTCAAGATTCAGAATCAGCAGCATTGGAATTTACCAAGGATGGTGATCTGACTCCAGAACTTGATCCAGAAGAACTTTGATCCAGCACAATGAACTCACTCTGGGAAGTTGTAAACCAAATAGCTTTATGAAATGACTAACCTTCTTTGGCACAGACCAATCTTCACAAAGTTTTCTATATAGTATAGGTCTAATTTTCATTCTCACCATCAACCTCAATATTCTTTGCATGCAAGTGTTTAATTTCTAAACCTTATAATAAACAGCCTCTGCCACATTATTTTTCTTCAGCTGTTAGATATTGCTTAAGACACTTCATCACAAATGCCAATCATCCTTCAAAATGCCAACTGTCATCCTTTTTAAAAATGTTCTGTGACATCATTTCTACAGCCATCCTCCACGGATTTCTTCAAGATGATTCCAGTCAATGCTTTCCTAAGAGCCCTCACTGCTCCTATGGGATTACACACAATATGGGGTAGAACAGATTTCGGAGGTCAGTTGTAAAAGCAGATAGGATGCTTGATATAGATGATATAGATATAGATATAGATGAATATGAATTATTGATTGAAAGTATTAAAAAAATTTCTGTATCACAGACTAACTTCCTTTCAAGTGGTTACAGTCACCAATAAAATGTGTGGCTAAAATATGCCTTAAAAGTATGTCGCACATTTAGAATTGAAAATCCTTTAAGCAGAGCCAGAAATGATGAGTTGTGTTAAGGGGAGTTAAAAAGGGGAATAAAGGGAAATAAAGGCAATAAAGGGGAAGCGTAAATAGATTTTTTACCTCAACCATCATTCAGTGAAACTGATTCTCAAAATCAATTCTCTCTCTCTCTCTCTCTCTCTCTCACACACACACACACCAAATTGTACGGAGGATGGAGAAATTAGGACTCTATTATCCAGATTCTTAAAAATATGTCCTGCACTCACTGTTAATTATCTAAGCTTCTATTTCCTTTTGTCTGTGTAGGTTGAGCTAGGAGACAGGAGGAAAAGAGAGAGAAAACACATAGAAAACAGATGTGGAAATAAATATTTATCAACAAAAAACTTTGGCAAACACTGATCTTAAATTCCCTTGCCCTATATTCTCCAAGTTTCTTACTTTCTCCAACCCTGAAGAATTTATAGATAGAGAAAAATATTTTTTTAAAAAAAGACTTTTAGCAAGTTTTCTACAGGGTAGGAAAGATTCTATGGAGAATTCCGATGCTTCCTCCTTAATCTGATATTAATAAATGTTTTGGACTCAAGGAATTTCTGCCAGAGAAGAGGAGAAATAAAAGGTTCATTTAACTGGCTCGTCCTCTCCTCGGACTTCCAGGCAGAATAAACAGCACCTTGTGACAAAAGCAGGCGCACACTGGCCGCACTCCATGCAGACACCGGGGATGCAGTCTGTTTATCAGACAGCACATTGTCCTGGCCAGGATGTGGTCGGCCTTCCTAACACGAGGTATGCAAATGACTTTCCCAGAGCCTCGGCGCCCTGCCCCCCACTTGTTCCTGCAGCAGAGGCCCCTAATGGTGACTATCTTGAGAACACAAGAGAGCACCACAGAAAGACGGGAAGAGGAAGTGTCCAGAATTAACCAGATTAGCCCAACAGATCCTTTTCAAGAAACAGCTACAAAGAATACAACTTCAAACCGCCCTGCTTCCCAAAAGAAACCTATTGTAAAACAGGATTGCACATTTTTCTTAATACTCAAAAATTAAAAGAATTCTGAATCCAGCCCATTTATTTTCAGTGCAGGGGAAGGGCAGTGAGAGTTTAAATGCTCCATTTTCTCTCCTAAAAAAAAATGCATCACCAGCCTTTTCCTCCAACTGCTGCAAGAGTGTCTCTCTCAACTCCAGTGGTCTCCTGTATAAAAAGGTAATGACAGTAAAAGGTAATGACAGTACCACAAATATTCAGTTGCTGACAGGATTGAGTGAAGTAACTAGTGGAAAACAACTTACCATAATGCCCAGCACATTATCTGAGCTCTGGAAATCTTAAAGAGTTTTATATTATGCATTTTATTGAACTGTATATCATAAAAACACAAAGAATAGAGAGGCAGCCCGGTGTGGGTGGCACATACCTGTAGTTCCAGCACTCAGGAGACAGAGGCAAGATCACCATGAGTTTGAGGCCAGCCTGGGCTACAGAGTAAGGTCAGGGCCACCCTGAACTACGTAGGAAGAAGGAAAAATAGTACCCCACTTGCTAGTTTAAAGAGTAATGATTTCCTAGTTTTTACAAACTTTGGAGCCCAACATACTTGGTATTATAACCTTGGGAATATTCTCTAATTTTGAGTCTTAGTTTCTTTATGTATGATGTGGGTTTAGCACTCTCTTCATGAGGATTAAATGAGACAACACATTAAAGTGCCTGGCCAAGAACCAGGCAAACAGTAGCCATGCTTGCTTTATTTACACAAACCTAGGACTGGGTTCAAATTCAAGCTTTACCATTTTGTAGCTGCATAATTTTAGGCAAATTACTTAACCTTTCTGGCCCACAATTTCCTCATTAGTGAAATGGGTAGACAGTAAAACATAATAATACCAGCCTTACCAGGTAAGGATGAGATGTACTCATCCCTACAAGGAACTAAATGTAATCTGGTCATTATTGCTATTAATGGTGGTCTTATTTGCTGCGTGCAGTTAATCTCATTTACTGCTAAATTTCAAGAAGGCATGGGATGGCTACTTAGCACACCTGTGATCAGACTGCTATTTCTGGTCGTCAGAATTGTACTGGCCTCTTAACAAACTCTCACATCATCCTAAACACAAACATTAATTATGCCTTCAAAGAAATTATTTCTTCAAAGCAGGCAAATGCTGGTTTTCTCCTGATGGCTTGGGTTCACCTGCTTCTAGTCCTTCTACATTACCTTTCATGAGTGAAATAATCTATGTCTCAGATGGTATAAAAGAATAAGATACTAATATCAGAATCACTTCAGAAAAAGAATTGAGCCTTGGTTTCCATTTTACAGTACATTTTATATCCTTTACCTCCCTGTTTTGTATAATAATGATGTCAGACACCTGTACAAGTAAAAGCACAAGCCCCAACAAATATATTAATGAAAATATTTCAGGATTTTCTGATATATTTTTATGCCAAAGAAATTTTATAATGTAAATACAATATCCCTTTATATACTCTCCTGTCCCTTCTTCAATGCCTATGGATTGGGCATAGTGATGGACACCTGTGATCTCAGCACTTGGGAGACTGAAGCAGGAGGATCTCAGAGAGTCTGAGGCCAGCCTGGGCTACATAGTGAGACCCTGTCTCAAAAAACCAAAAGAAAGAAAAAGTAAACTTCAATGCCAGTGATACATAACTTAAGTTCCACTGGGACTTCCCTTTCACTTACCTATCTCCTTACTCCTACTATTGAGTGTTTAGGAGGAATATCTATGCCTTGTTCAGACCCGTAACTGTTTTGACTCAGACATAGCCCTGTACTGTCATTTTACCTGCGTTCAAGTACCCACTTTACTATTTAATAGCTGTGTGACCTTAGATAAATCATAGGATTCTCTGTGCTTCAGTTCTTCCAACAATAAGATAAGGACCATGCTTTTCCAACCTCCTAAGATTGCAGCAAAGATTAAATGAAGGCAAAACATAGAAAAGCTTAGGACAGGGCCAAAGAAACCAGAGCGAATGCTTAATGAATTTACTAGAATGACGTCGGCGACCATTAGTGAGAACTACAGAGAATGCTTCAACTCTTGCACAGCTTACATATCATTGCTTGAGGCAGATACATAAAATATGTTTAATCTGGTAATAATATGTCCTATGATTATCATGGGGAAAGTTAATGTGATAAAATGTAACTGGCAAGCTACTTTATATTGGATGATGGGAGACAGTTTCTCTAAAGATATGGCAACTGAAGGTAAGACCAGCCTCAAAAAGTCATAAACAGCCTTCCACACACAGAGAAAACTAGTCCAAAAACCTTAAGGCAGGAAGTTGTCTTGTTCCAGAGCAGAAAGAATGTCAGTGCGGTTTGGCAAAAGTGTAGTCAGAAAAGAAGAAAGGAATGCAAGAGGATGATGGAGGCTGGGGTTAGGCATTGGCTAGCGAATATAGACCATGTAGAATCCAGGAGAGAACTTGAATGTTGTTTCATGTGTGAAGAGATACCTTTGTTAGGTCTTGCAAGTTACATGATCTCATTTATATTTTTAAATAATCACTCTGGCAGCTATGTAGATTGGAATCAGGGAGATAAATTTGGAAGCTCTTGCAATAATCCAACCAAAACAAAACAAGAAGTAGCTTATATTAGGATGGGAGTGGTAGAGACAAAAAGGAGATGGAATCAGGATACGTTTTTGAAGATAAAATCAGCAGGATATGTTGATGGATCAACAATATATGTAATTGAAGTAAATACATTTATTAAAGGAAAAGATGTTCAGATGACATCACACTTTTTTAGCACTGCTTTAGATTTATCTCTGACTTAAAGCACAAAATGACTCACAAAAATTAAAAGTTCTAAAGTGAACATAAAAAGAGCTGACAAACTTTGCAAACAACATGAAAGGGACCAGAAAATATCAGAGCTAGTGGCCCTTCTCCCATTCCTAGCCCCCCAAAGCTAAAATCCTCTAGAGAAAACCATCCCCTCAGCTTAGTGTCATGCCAGCATGGTGCTTGGCACGATGGTCTGACAGAGGGAAGGATCTAGGCCCATGAACCAGGGGAACAGGTAGTTCCTCAACACCTGTGTAACATGCAAGGGACCCAGAAGGGGTACATGCCCTAGTAGAGCACCCAAAAGAGCAGAATAAACACAGATCCAGAATCAGAAAAATAGAGGCCACAGAATATTAATAATTCTCAACCCCAAAACCCTGATAGATTCCATTGTACCTCAACAGACATCCTGTCACAGAGATCAAAAAATCCAGAGTGGTGACAGATCCTGCAGTATTGTCTAAACCAGTCTTGAACATCAATGTGCCATCATGAACAGATGCAGGGAGAGCAGAGGAAATCTAAAACTCCTAAACACATACCCCAAAATACATAACTAATCCAAAAGACACTAAGATGCAACTAATTGCCAAATGCCAATTGTCTTCTTTCTATCCAGGTAAAAGTTTATGAAGGCATTCAGCTCAGATGTGAAAAATATAGAAGTTACATTTCCTTTGCCCATCTAGTAAATAATTGTTGACCATGCTATTAATATTCTAGAAGGCTAAATTTAAACAAAAGTGTCAAGCAAAACATATAAGAAACATAATGATAAAGAATGCATGGCTCAGCATGACCATGAAAGCCCATAATCCCAAATTACTCAGCAGGCTTAGGTAGGACTACAAATTCGAGGTCTTGACAACTTAGCAAGACCCTGTCTCGAAATGTAAAAAATTCAATCATAATGTGGGCTGAGGATGTACCTCAGTGGTAGAGTACTTGCCTAGGATACTAGAACCGCTGGGTTCCAATTCCAGCTCCCCCTACCCTGAAAAAAGAAGGAAAAAAAATGCAAGCCATAATGAGATTACAACTGTCTGGGTACACAAAATAGTCTGAATTAAAATTTATAATGTATAGACTATAGCAAATGCAAGGAAAAACAGACTAAACATAAAAAGATTTAAATCATGATTTTAATTCATGGAAAATCATTAAACAAAAAATTAAGAATGTTGGATATGAATTATATATTTGATGAACACAAGCATAACAGATATGCAGAATTTGCTACATCTGCTTTGTAAAAACTTACAGTACATTTATGAAAATTTGACCATAAATCAAGTCAAAAATCTAGAATTAGTGCAGGACATATCATTGACTATGATATGAATGGCATACTACAAATGAAGAAGAACAGGAGGAAAAGTCATTTAGGAAGGGAAGGACAAAAAGAAGCAAACTAAACTCATGAAAGTTAAGGAACTTGTCGGGTATGGAGAACAGGGTCTTGCTATATAGCCCACTCACCATGTATCTGAGGCTGGACTCAAATTTGAAATCCTTCTGCCTCAGTCTTCTGCATGCTGGATTATAGGTGCATAAAAGTTTCTTTTAATCAATAGTTAAGTCAAAGAAAAGAATCAGAACTAAATTTTCAAAATGTTTACAACATAATAAAATTCATTACATGTTTAGAAATATGAAAAAGGCTCAAGTTTAAATCTACAACCATAAGCATATTATTCAAAAAGAAAGAGTGAAGACAAATTAAGAATTTAATACATTAGCAAAACCAAACAAAATAAAATTGAAAATATATGAAGAAGAAAAAATAAGTGAACAAAATTACAAAAAAGAAATAGGCAAATATGGAGAAATTAAAATAATCATGAGACATCTGGGTGTTTTTAAGTCTATATACACTGACTTTTTCATGTTTTTTAGTACTAACATTGAAAAAGTTATAGCAAAATAAATTTAAGGTTGTTAAAATAAGAAAAACTTTAAGACTGTTTAGATAAAACTTCTAAGCATTTTGCGTTTCCACTTTTGTAAACGGTAATTTTTTTTCTTCTCAGATCCCACCTCTCATGGAAGGGGCTGATTACTCCATGAATACACCAGTCATTGGGCTACATTTGTTAAGTGGTTTTATCCTAAACATAGAACTCTAATAGGGGCTAAATCTCAACATCGACAGGAAAGGATAATGCTAAACATACTCTCATGCCTCCAACCATTCCCAAAACTACCAGTACCTAACTTCCACCAATTAATTCTAATTAGAGCTAGGAAAATGTCACATGCTTTAAATGTCAGTCAGCCTTGAGATAATTATACCTGACTGAAGGCAGGACCCATTGAGGTCTCTTTTTTAAACTAACTCAAATGGGAAGTGAAAAAGTCAAGTAATATTTGCAGAGAATTAGTTCCACTCTCATCTTCCTTAGCTTTTAATGTTAGTATAAAAATAGGTAAATTTTTATAAGGACACATAAAGATGTGTTTAAAAAGTCTTTGTCATCTCAGCTCCATGTTTTTTAACTGTCCTGATTTTGCTGAATATTTATTTAAGAAACTACAATTTCAATTTGAAGAAAATTGATGTAAAATACCAGAACCAATCCTTACATTTGTAGAACACTTTTGAAGGGAATCAGGACCAATGGATACAAATCTGCCACTCTGGGGTAAAGGCTGCTTTGATCTGAAGACACAGAAAATGAGCAAACACATGGGGAAAGCTCTCTGCCCTCCACTCACCTGCATAAAAGCGGAGGATCCCTTTCCCTCTGCAGGTGCGCTTCCACCAGCAACCCTTTTCTTCAAAGGCAGGAAGGGGTGGCTCCCATTAGCAGAGTGGAGGAGCCAACTCCAAAACAAGTTTGCATAAAATAATTCTTCTCTCTCATTAGTCCCTGCTGTGTTTTTCCTAGTTACTTTGCAGAATTTATCATCCATCTTCCTTTGTGGAAAGGATATATAAGCCCCCCAAACTCACCATTTCTTTTCTGTGAGCATCATGCATGTAAATACTAATAAAAATTATGCCTTTCTCCTGTTCATCTGTCTTGTGTCACCTCTATTCTCAGGTCCCCCTGTCTTGAATGTAAAAGGGTAGAGGAAAGGTTTTTCTCCAGAGGTTGTGTGTGTCTCTGCACGCCTTCACAGACACCACTTCACTGCATTCTCACAAGAGTTCTTACAGTAAGCAGAGGAGGCGCTGATTATCTTCATTACAGATAAAGAAAGTGAAGATTAGACATCAAGAAACTCACCTGAGTTTGTACCTCAACCAGAACTAAGCCAGTTTACTGAGTCTGCATAATTACCTCCTCCTTGCACACCTATAGCAGCCATCCTAACCCATCCAGGCACTCGCTTCTGCTGAGGTCATAGGTCCTGAGATGCCTTCTCAACAGTTTCTGCAAAACTGCTTCCTGTGCCCGCACTTCCCAACAGTGACAGCAGATTGGCAGGTTTTTCTAACATTTGCTTCACAACCTTCTCTGGTCAACAGAAAAGTATCTCTAAACCCCTTTCTTTGAGAACCTTTACCCAGGTCATCCTATTTTGAAGAATTTTCCAAAATTAAATATATATTTATATTTATATATATATTCCTCACAAATTAGTGATTATCTCCTAGATTTTTTTTTTCTCATCCAGAACATGTAATGAACCATTAACACAGGATTGGGATAAGGCACATTCATGGGCTCCTTCTGGTTGAAGCATCACCCTTTTTCCTGGCTACATGGTGTCGTGTCAGCCAGGGTACACTCTCCTGACTTTCAGGGAAAGCCACATAGTCTGGAAAACACTCTCCAAGGACAGAGTTCTCCCTCAAGGACAAATCAATCTACACATCCCTATGGTGAGCCATCTCAATATCTACCTTTCAGTCATGGAACTAATTTCCTTAATAGAGAAAAGCAGATGAGAGGGAAATAACTATAAATCAGACATGTGAACTAGTGCTTATTTTCTTTCTATAAAAATTACTTTATCTTTAAATACATTATGTCACAAGATCAAATAAATTTCATATAGTCTTTGGAATCATATATATATATATATATAAAAATCAGGAAAGATCTTTTAACCAATAATTGCAGTCTCTTATTCACACTGCTAAAATTTCTTTGGCATCAAGACAGCACACACTGGTTAGGCTGGGGATATAGCTCAGCAGCACAGCACTTCCCTGTCAGGCCTGGGCCCTGAGTTCTATACCTAGCACTGTGAAAGAGAGAAAAAAGAGTAACTACATGTGCTAAACATACAACATGAGAAAATAAGATAACTGATTCTTTTTTAATTTAATCATTTATTAATCAACGTGTTCCTGGAGCACACCGAGTTTGTTATAGGCTCCAGAAAAGATTTGTTATATTTGAAGTTACTGAGATAAAAGGAAAAAAATAGGTAGTAAAAGACAGACTACTACTCTTTCTTTCTTTTTAAAAGTTTCATTTTAGGTCTTCATTCTCCCTCAGAATAACAGAGCTTTGTTTCTATACACCATGATATAAGCAAATTTGTGATGAGAAGTTTATGGCTGATGATTCTTCTTCACCATATAAAATACATATATCTTAATAGGCCCTAAGCCAAAGAAGAAAGTTTATGCAACATCAAAGAAAAAAAGATGTTATTGCACAATAGATGCTTTCATCACCTTAAGATCTCAGCTTATATGCACGGTTCTACTTAAGACTCCAAAAATTAAAGAAAATATCACTAGATTCTAGAATATTGAATAATCAAATTCGTGAATTACACTTCTACTTAGACTTCCAGTAGGAAGGATAATTGAGTCAAAAACAAAGATAATAAAAGACCAGTTAGAGAAGATTAGAGCTTCTCGCATCTCCTAAATTTCCTAAGACATTATCTCATCAATGGTTTCAAAAGGACCCTGGGGATCCTAGTCTCAAAAGTAGAAACAGAGAAAATGGATCTGATAGAACTGGTGTGACCTCAACTTAGTGGGGGTCAATCTTGTTATGCTAAGTAAAGAGGTAAGTATCCATACTCTCACTTTCATAAAGATTTGCTCAAAAATACATCCCGTAAGAAAGAGTTATGACTTAGCTTAGAATGTTTGTCAGCCAACATCTTGGAATTTCTAAAACATTCTATAGATTCTCCCAAAGAAGAATTTGATGTTTGAATGTTCCTAAAAGAGAACTTCAATTCAGAAGTCCTTAGGAGCTTGATTTTAATTTCAAATTATTTTTGTATTAAAGTAATTTTGACTGTTAATCTCGATTTGTCAACTTCAATGGATCATGAAATGCCTAGTAGATTCTTGGTGAAGCATGCTCCTGGGTGTATCTGGGTGGGTCATGGAGGTGTGACTTTGGGTACCATATATGGTCCCTAAACAGTTCCTCTTTTCCAGTAATCCCCTCCTCTGCCTCCAGATCACCCTGAACTGAACAGCTTTGTTCCACCATACCCTTCCACCATGATGTTTCTGCCGCACAGCCAGCTGACCATTGACTGAAACCCTAAACCTGTGAGCCAAATAAAGCCTCTCCTCCTTTAAATTGTGGGTATCAGGTATTTCATCCCAACTATGAGAAAGCTAATATGATAGTTTAAAAAAAAAAAAAAAAGCAGCTGGCTGGGGATATAGCACCTGCTGGCAAGTATGAGGTAATGAGTTTGATTCCCAGCACAAAGAAAAAGAAAAGAAAAGGGCAGCTGATAGTTTAAAAAGAAATCTATTCTCTAGACACAAACACTTGGGTTATAACTGAAGAGCACACCTGAGGAACCAAGAAAGATTCTGTCTTAACCTTCAAACTATCATAGTTTTCTCTTTTAAAAACTAGTCTTTTTCTGACAAATAAGTTTGAGGCTGACTTGTGGGGCCATACATGCTCGAGTTTCTGTCTTTTTCTTCTCTGACCTTGATCCAAATTCTACCACACATTAAATATTAGGGGTGCAATGGCTGATTCTGATGTTGATGGTGGTGCTGCAATAAGCCTGTACCAAGATGCAGCAAACTGTGACCCAACAAGTCAGATCCAGCCTCCTTTCTGTTCTTGAAAACAAAGTCTATTGAAAAACCATGCCCCTTCATTTACATATTGTTTATATCCATAATTTGTGTTACAATAACAGAGGCAAGGAGTCAAAGGAGAAACCACATGGTCCACAAAACATAGTTACTACCTCACCCTTTACGGGAAAAGTTTGAAACTCTTCAGGAGTCACCACATAAATGGTAATTATCACAAAGGGTTCTGGTCTATAAAAAGCCACAGTATAATCCAATGAGCCTTAGAATTTGGTGTCTTTTTGTAAATCCATTCATCTCATCTTCAGTCTCCCCCATCTGTCTGAGGCCCTGATCTCCCCTACTTGCCTTCTCTCTATATCTCCGATTACTCACGAAATAACAGGGCACCTGCTTCCCACAGAGCCTTCCTCCGTAGTAAAGACAATATAATGAATATTCAGGAAAAGGCAATGGAAATGCATTCTAATAATTTATCAAGACTCCCTCCTTGACACAGACTGTTACTTCAAAAACTGAACTAGAAAATCAAAAAGAAAAAATGACTGCAAAGCCTATGACAAAAAAGTCTTGCACCTTTCCTTTAACCTCTCTAGCCAAATGAATCACAGAACTAGAATAACATGAAAGAGCCAAAAATACTTTACTTACAAGTGCAAAGCAAAGTTCTACATAAAAGATAATGAACATTGTCTCACACAAAATTTTATCCCTGAAGTATGGTGATATTCCACATAATATTGTTTTGATTTGTTTTGTTTTATCTTCCTAAGACAGGGTTTCGTCATGTAGTTCAGGCTGGCCTCGAACTCCTTGTAGCCCAAGCTGGCCTTCAACTCACTGCCATTCTCCTGCCTCAGCCTCCCAAGTGCTAGGATTACAGATACATGTGCCATCACACTTGACCTCCATATGGTATTGTGGAATTTAAAAAAAGATAGGCTCGGTGGCTCATGCCAGTAATTCCAGCACTCTGGCAACCTGAGGCAGGATGATCGCAAAATTGAGGCCAGCCTAGGCAACTTAGTGACCTGCTGAGATCCTCTCAAAATTAAAACATAAAAGAGGTCTGTCTGTGACTGTAGCTCAGTGGGAAGACCATGGGTTCAATCCTCAGTACCACACAAAAAAGGTAAAATGAAATACTGATTACATGGGGTAAATAATAGGCCTTCTTTCTTTCTTCTCTAATTGTTCCATATATAATGAGAATGAAAATTATCTTTCTTCCTTCAAAAGAGCTGAAAAATACCAGAACTTGCAACTCGAAGCATCTTAGCTCAACCCTCTGAATTTATTAGACCAAACTGAGCCCCAAGCACACAACAAGCTAGAAACAAACACTAAGCTAAAAACTTATTTCTTCTGACTCTCACCCGAAATTCTTTTCTCTACCTCAGGGCGCAAGAGTCTATTCATCTTCACCCGCTGGCTGGCCGGCTGTGCCGTAGGTAAGTGACTTGGTGAAGAAACACCAAGAGGAAGCTTTGCTAAATACACTTCCTTTGTGGTGATGTAAGTTGGATTCTGGGTCCCCAAGCCAAACTCTGAGAAAAGGTCCCATCACTCTTGATTAACTGCAGGAGCGCTGAAGAGTAAACAGCTGCGCGGTGCAGAGTCCTGCCCAGGGCTGGCCCTGGCCGCCGAGGCCCTGCGCGCTCCTGCCTGTGCCGCCCGCCGGCCCGCTGCGCTCAGCTCAGCGCAGCTCAGCGCAGCGCAGCGCAGCTCAGCTCAGCTCAGCTCAGCTCAGCGCAGAGCCTGCTGCATAATGACTTGCGGTCAGCCCCAAATAGAAGGAAAAGGAACACGCTCCGTCTCGATGTCAAGCTAATTTTAGCTCAACAGTTTCATTTTAAGTATGCCCAATCTAGACTGGGCACATCAGGGTTCAGCCTAAGAAGTTTTAAAAATGGAAATTACAAAACCACAGCGTGGAACCCAAACTGTTCCGATTGTAGTAACCGTGATTGAGACGCTCTGGGTGCCGTTGCCAGGAACAGGCCTCTCCCGGCAGCGGCCGGCCAGCTCCTGAACCGCAGGGACAAACAGATTCGGTCATCGGGATGAAGGGAACAATAGACCCTGTGTTGTGGCTTCCCCCGCGTTGTCCCGGGTGCTCGGTTTCCTCCGTGCGCGCCTGACAAAGCCTCCCCACCGCGTTTTAGGAAGGTGCTGGCTTCTCAGTACCTTTCCCCAGCTTTCGGGAACCAGTGGAGACTCTGACCACTGTTTTCAATCCACAGAACAGCGACAGTGGACATCTGACGATTCCAGCCTGTTATTTTTCTTCAAATCTGGGTTTCAATCTTGGTTAATGTTTGCCCAGAAATAGTAATTGCGGACTTCCTCCTCATAAACCCTTCCAGAGTGCAGGCCGCCAGGCAAGCAGACTGTGATTATCTCTCTGCCTCCAGGTTAAGGCAGGGTGTGCCCTCCTAGTCCCAGGACAGATAACCAGGAAGCCCAGAGGCTGAGGCACAGCAGCTAAGAGAAAAAAAAAAAAAATACATGTTGCATGTGTCTGATAATGTTTGTGCTTCTGCTTCTTGAGATAAACACATGTTAACAGGTATATCTTTATTTAAAAACCTCATACTTCCCTTTTTCCTATTGCTTTTGGATAGCTCCTCATTCACTCTGTCCCTGTTAGTCACTGTGATTGGGAGGTACTGGCCCCCTCTCCTGCGCCCTTATTAACTTACAGGTGACTTTTTTGTACCCCTGGATCATCACTTCCTGACCAGGGCCTCCTTGGCCCCACACCCCAACAACATACGCCGCACACAGGTCAGAGTTTACCGCAAACTGTTTGATGCTACCTTAGCACCTTGTGATGCCTGTATTATAAAATACGGTCTCGCTTGTGTCGTTAGCTATGTCCCTTCATATCTACTTCCGAAGCTAGGGAGACCTTTTTATTGATGTCTATATTTTCAGTGCTTAGCAGTTACCTCAGTCCTGTGATGTACTTAATAGTTTTTAAAGTATAAACTTACATGTCAAATTCTCCCCTTTTAATGTACAGTTCTACAAGCTTTGACAAATGCATACAGTCATGTAACTGACACCTCCATAATCTCATCTTTCCGAAGTGCACCCCCAGTTTGCTGGTCTTCAGCCTTAGCCCAGCAAACCACAGCTTTATGTTCCTATAGAGTTCTGCATATTGTATAAACAGTATCATACAGTTTACAAGTCTTTTGAGTAAGGTTTCTTTCACTTAGCACAGTGCATTTGAGACCCTCCCCTGTTATTACTGCGGCAGTCACTCATTCCTTGTATAACTTGAGGCACATTCATTCTGCTTAGGAATGGGCCACAGTTCATTTGCCTATTCCCCAGTGGAGAGACATCTGGGTTGTTTCCAGTGTGGAGCCATAGTGAAGAAAGCAGCTATAAACACTAACATTCAAGCTGTTTTTAAAAAGGAACATAAGTATTTTTTTCCTTTGGATAGATAACTATGAATTTAATTATTACATCCTGCAGAAAGCACACATTTAACTTGATGAGAAACTGAAACTACCAAAGAGGCTATTCCATTTCTCATTTTTGCCAACTTTGCATGAACCCCAGTTTTTCTATATCCTTACCAATACTGGATGCTTTCAGTTTCTTTTTATTTCAGCCATTCTTAGTCCCTGGTATCTTACTGTGGTTTAAATCTGCATTCCCTAGAAACTAAATAATTTTAAGTGTATTTTACTGTGCTTCTTGACCAACTCTATATTGTTGGTAAATTGTATATTCAAATATTTCATTCATTTGGGGGGCTTGTTTTCTTGTTATTGGTTTCAAGGATACCCCCCAACTATGCCCTTTACCAAATATGTGAGTTGCAAATATTTTCCCAATCTAAGAAATATTGCAAAATGAAAAAGGGGAGAGAGTAGTTCATTTGAAAACAGCTTTTAAGGCTTTAAATCTATAAATTATGTAGATTAATAACTTTATATCTTCAAATGAGATGACTTTATATCAGATATACCCCCCATGAGTACATCACATGGAGATTTGGACATCACTTAAGTATATTACATAGAGAGATTTTATCTAGAAGATATGAACATCCTCCATATCACTGGAAAAAAAGATTTATCATTAAATTTTTCTTTGAAAGAAAACCATAATCAAAAATAAGCACTTCATGCATTTGTGCATGTATTAATCCTGTATAGTACTGGTCTTTCAAATGATTTCTGTCATAAGTATCAATTATTAAGGACTGGTGTGATCTCTACCAGGTAAGCTGTTCAACAGTGAAAATCTGCTACAGACTACACTGAATTCAGTCTGTGAAAAGCTTATTCAAGGATTGTACAGTCAACCTTCGTTTGTAGACATGTATAAGAGATGCTTTACCATGAGGGAGCTTGAACCTAACATTCCTAAGAGGATCTTCAATCCCATAATAAAGTGTTCTGTTGTCAATCTCTATTGAAGGGAAGATTTTACAGGAAAAGAAGATGTTTTATTACTGTTTCTACAAATGACATAATCTAACATCAAATGAGTAACTATTTGGATCAGAGGTTCCAAGTATGTCATAAAGGATTGGATTTTTCAGGCATATTTGTTCTTGGCTAATCAATAAGTATGTACTGTCCATATTTTAAATAACAGAATAAGTATTCAATATGATTTTTACCCTCAGTGGGTAATTATTTCAGTTAAAGAGACAAGAAAATAACATGAAATGTAAAAACAAACACAAATCAGAGTTCACTACTAGATAAAAACCAAAGGTAGAACCAGGGAATGGAGTTGGGTAGAAAGAGAAGAATCTATTCTCTCAGATTTATTTCTGTTTGTAAAATGTTTCCCTACTAACTATTTGAAAGCAGCACCAATATTACATTAATTATAAAAATTCCTGGGCACAATGAGGTTCAAGTCTAATGATCTGAGGCCAACATACAAATATGTTCTGACATCTCATTTTGGCCTTAGGAAATGTTCAGAGGAGAAACCAAAAATTGGAGGACTCCCAAGAAAACTTCACAAGGCCAAGTGAGATACAAATGGAACCTTCAAGGGTGAGCAAATTTTGCTTAACAAAAAAGAGAATAGTATAAAGGAACTAATATATAGTGTGGAATTAGTCATTCTTTGGCTTCCCAGATCCTGAAACACTTGTCCATTATAGAAGATAAAAGTGCCTGGTACTTGCTTTCCAAGTCATCCTGACAATTAGAGTGACACGGTACCATGTTCTGTTGATGGAATCACCTGCCCCAGACCAGGACTTGACATTGAGTGCAGAGTCGGGAGGAAGCAGAGGCCATGTAGCCTCCTGTGAGGCATGAGAGGTTGGATCCCAGTCTGGCTGTAGCCAAGGCAGAAGCTCCCAGGCAGAATCCAGGTCATTAGAGGAAAAAATGAAATATATATATATATATATATATATATATATATATATATATATATATTTAAATATACATAAATTTTACTTTGAATGAAAACCATAACAGGAAATATGCATTTTTACAAAAAATTCACATGCATTTTTACAAAAAGTCACCTGCTGGCCTTTCAAAGGATTCCTGTCATAAGTGTCAGATATTAGAACATGTGATCAGTAGCCCAGAAGTGCATTCACAGGTTTGTCTGGCAGTGTGACTTGGGACACTGTTCCAGGATATATGACCAATGAGACCAGAATCTATCTTTCTTTCTTTCTTTCTTTCTTTCTTTCTTTCTTTCTTTCTTTCTTTCTTTTTTTGAGACAGGGTCTTGCTATACAGTTCAAGCTGGGTTTAAACTCACTTTGTAGACCAGGCTAGCCTCGAACTTACAGCAGTCCTCTTATGTCAACCTCCTGAGTGCTGGGATTACAGGCATGTGCCACCACACCCAGCCTCAGTATCTTTTTAATGTTTCTTCCTTGCCTAAATCAGCTAAAATTAGTTCTAAAGCAGTAATGGGTATTGCATAATAAGAACATCTTTACCATTCTATTTCTTAGAATAAAATAGTATAATAGTCACCATGGCCCAAACCTCAACTCTATGTCAAGACAAATCTGTAGGGAAATTGGGAGGTTTAGCACTATAGGTTGGTTTGGTATTCTCCAAAGATCCATGTACTAAAAACATGGTGCCCAGCCCATGAACCTGTTGGGAGGTGACAGAACCTTTATGAGGTGAGGTGTAGTAAAAGGTTATTGGGCACCAAATTGGGTCCCTACCCCCTTCTTCCCTCTCCCATTCATGTCCCAGCCTTGCAATGGGTGGTTTCTTGCTCTTGCACATGCTTCTGTCATGATGTGCTACCTGGCCACTGGCCCAGAATCAACAGGGTCAAATGCTTATGGGACCAGAACCTCCAAAACTGTGAGCCAAAATAAAGCTTTTCTCTGTATAAGTTGACTTATCTCAAGTATTTCATTACACTCAACAAACTTCATAACCACACCCTCCATGAATGTCACATCTTCCTCACTTGTTCATAGTAAATATGTGCAAGAATTCAAGATCTTTTCCATTCATAAGTTTCATTAGAATCATTATGAATTTTCTCCTTATGAGTTACAGGATAATAAGGTGTAGCATAAAGTTAATAACTTTTGTATAACCCATGTATTTCCAAGCTCATCAAAATGTGGTCCTGGTTTACCACCCATTAGCACATCACATTTCTTCTAGTGGTATTTAACTCCTTGTTTGCTGTTTAACTTTTCACTCAGTGCCTCACAATCACCTTGTCTACCAGAGGACAAAGACTGTCTGTGTCTATATCTTACCATACCCTGCACAGAGCTGGCCTATAGCAGTTCCTCAACACATATTTCTTGAATGTAATAAACCTTGTGGAAGTGCCTCAGTCGACAATGAAATAAACTGAATTGCATGCACAAGCTGAAAAAAGTATCTATTCCTATACTTGTGCCACCTAAGATGATCTTCAGCCTAAACATGCAGCAGTAGAGGATTTGTTAACTGCATTGTAGGGTCACACAGTGGGGTGTCTTACTATCATGCAAAATTACCTTTCTGAGGAGATACACACAGAAAACAGTAAAGATGCATTTAGTCTAAAAGGCAAAATGTAGCAATGTGTGCCTATAAAGCTGAGCACTGCTGGAGAACACAGTACAATGAAACTTCTCACTTGTTAAGCTGAAATGATTTGATGTGATCTTTTTCTCTATGCAGATTTTCTTTTAATCTCTAAACAACAGTCCCTAAGAATAAGGACTTTGTGCATATTTCATTTCAATATGTAGTTCTAGTTGGTGCAATAAATAAAATTAAAAGAAAAGTACCTTTCTGAGGAATCTACCTATAAGATACAACCAACAACAGCACAGCAAATACTGTTGATGGTCCAGCTGAATTCTCTCACCCTAAGTCTAGCCAGACTTCTAAGAGCCAACACCTGCATTTCTCTGTTTAAGAGCTCTGACCACCTGAGCCCACTTTGTGTACCTGTGCAGCTATAAAGAAATACCAGAGCATCACTAACCCCCACACATAAACAAAGAAGTGGCCCTATCTCCAGGGCTGTCAATGTAGATACCCCAGCTCCCTCATTCTCTGGAAATCCTTTATGTGTCTGTTTTCAATTATGTCCCAGTGTTTTTGGGGATTAAGCTACAGTTGCCTAGAATGGCACCTCGCTTAAGAATACATCCTATATTGCTCTTGTCCTTCCAGATTTCACTGCCCCACTTCTTTTCTGGTATCTCCTGGGGTCACCCTCCCAATAAGCCAGACTGAGTCCCTGCAGGTGATTGTTTCTCTGCTTCTGCTTCTGTCACTCATACTCATCAGCTGTGTGGCCTCAGATACTTTTCTTGAAGTCTAAGCCTCAGTTTCCTCAGTATACAGTGAGGGTGATGATCTCTATGTTGCAGTATTATGATAATGGAACTGTATACTGCAGTATGCATAACTCAAGTACGACAAGAAGCAATTCTCCTTAGGTCTGCAGCAGTAGTAACCATAGGAATAGCAATAATAATAGTGAAGAAGAATGCTGAGAACAGTTATCTTCCAACATAAATGTGTTCAACACCTCCTAGGATCTTGCCAAAATATGGGTGCTGATTCAAAATATGTGGTCTGCTCTTTTAACAAACTCCTAAGTGAAACCTATGCCACTGGCCCTCGAACTATACTCTGAGTAGCAAGGATATTCTAAATCACATTGTAGAAGGCAAGAAAGGAAGAAGACAAATCATCTGTGCAATAATTAACTTTAGGGATGACCTTTGCATGTTACATAATCAACACATACACACACACACACACTTTCAGGTATTTTCAGATCAGCAGACAGATCCTCTTGATATCATATGTGTAATTACTTCATCAGTTATTGCTTAAAGATTTCTGACAGTTTTAATGTTTCCCACCTCTGATACCAAATTCTGCTTAACTTACCCATTTCCAGTTTGCATGACAGACTACCTCTAAATTTTGTGCCTTACAGCAACAGCCATGTCATCACATCTCACAGTTTTCTGGGTCCTAAACACAGGCAGGACTCAGGTATTAATTCCTGTGCTATGTAGCCTTCTGAGCAGGTAATTCATTGGCATGCAACCAGCGATTAGGCTTTTCTGAAGGATTCACGAGAGCTTCACTTTCAAATTAACTAGCAGATCTTTCATAGGAATAATTGGAAGGCTGAACTCAGCAGGAAATGTCACCCCGAATATTTATTTGAGATGTAAGATGACACCTCTTACAGAGTGGTCACCTCTTACATGGCAGATCAGGAACCCAGGGCAAATGCTGTAATGAACAAAACAGAAACCACCCAGTTCTATATAACATAGTCATGAGAGTCACACATCATTGTTTCTGTCATAGGCTTTTTAAAGCAGTCATAAGCCCTCCCAGACTCAAGGAGACAAACCAAGACCCCACCTGTCTCTACATTTGCAGCCATGTTTTAAAACTGCCAGTTCCTTCACTGGTCATACTTTGCTAACATTTACCCAACACAAAACAGATACTCATTCACAAGGTCCTACTCCCACCACTACCACCACACCCACCATAGCAGCAGGCTCTGGCTTAGACTCAGGATAGAAGTTTGGATCTAATCATCAAAATCAGGATTCCGTCAGATGTTTCCTACAGACAACTGACTGATGAACTTAAACCCTATTTCTGTGAGCTCAGGAATTGAACTCTAATCTATATGAAAAACTACTTGTGTGCAAAGATGGGTGATACTGGAAAGAAGCATTTTAAGAAATAGAGTACTTCAATTTGTCTCAAATAACATATCACGAATTATAAACAATAAATCTCAAGGAACTAAATTTTCTTCTGAGCTTTGCCCTAAATGAGGCACTTAGAAAAGTACAACCACTAGGGGGTCATTTAATTTTCCATTTTAGGTAAATTCTTAAGTATCTTTCTTATTCCCTGGAACGTTCTTCAGCTAACATTTACTCAGCACGTAAAGGTTCTGACCTGTCGTTCATTGGAAGTGCTATAGAGGTTCATTCGATATGTTTAATCCAAACATGCCTACATTCCCCGCTTAAGCCAGTGCCAAAAATAGTGCAGGAGCACTTTAGGAAGCAGTTCTCACACTGCCCTTAGAAGCTTAAGTAGGAAACAAAGAGGGCCAGTGGAGTTTTACCATTACTTTTTATGAAAGAGATAAATAGGCCACATTCATTACAATTGTTTTCATTGAATTGCAAATTAATAAGTCATTAAGTACAGCATTGACAGTGAGGAAAATGGCAGGAAGTAGAGAGGGACCTGGTAAACATGTATTCAGCATCTGGTTTCTGTCACCTTTTAACTTACTTTACCATTTTATGCTTCCATTTCTACAAAATGAAGCTACCAGGAGCTACCTTAAAGAGCTCTTATAAAGATTAATGAGTTAAAAAGCATGTGTGTGGGGCCCGGGATATAGCTCAGTGGCATAGTACCTGCCTGGCATGTGCAAGGTTGTGAGTTCAATCCCTGGTACAAAAAATAAATAAATAAATAAATAAATAAATAAATAAATAAATAAGTTTGTGAAAGGGCAATAAATGTTAAAGACTAAAATACTGAATAAATTGTTATTAGGCATTGACCAGCTTCAATGATCATCTTTCAGTTAAACCTATCCAGATATGTAAAGTTTAGTGGCAATTTCTCATACAGCTTCCTATCAAACATGAATAAGTGTTGAAAATATTCCTCATTTAGCTTTGGACTTATTATCAGGTCTATATTATTTCCAGTGATAGGTTTACAAGATGGATCCATGAGTGACATATGTCTCTTGTATAAAGTCTAATGTGGCAGAATAAAGGCAGTGTGTCCCCAAGTGCTTCTTGCCCTCACCTCCACCCAATCCAAACCTCATCACCTTCCCACCAGATCATTTGAATAGACTCCTTTCGAGTTGTTCCAACTTGTATTTCATCAGGTTAAAGCTGATTCACACTGCCAAAAATTAAATACCTTCTGGAACTCAAAGCCTTCTAAACAGGCCCCTCAAATCCTTTCCCAATATTAATTTTGAGAGAACCCCTAGATAAAGCTGTACTCCAAGTAAATGTAGCACCTTGCTTTTCTTAGAGCACACTTTCCTGAACTACCTGATTCACTTGAAAACTTGTGCACTTAATCACCTGTTGAAATCTGACCAATACTATAAGGCACCTTTAAATCTTACTTAAAAAAAAAAAAACCTCACAACAATAATGATAAGGTGTTACACTGAAAGTAACAGAAATTAATATGGCATGCCAAGGGTGAGCATAATGTCAGACACTGCTATGGCAAAAATTTGCATCTTTCTTGGCATAAGAATTTTGGAAAAGCTCCTCACCCCTGGGATTTTATTGTACTGAACAAGTAGATAGTACTCAAAAATCTGTCAACTATGACAATAACTGGCTGTCTTTTATGTGCAGTTCTCATCATATAAGTACAATTTAAGTGGTGCCAAAACGATTCATCATTTTGTTTTATTTGGTAATTTAATGCAAAACATGTCTCCCAAAAGTCTATCCAAAAGTTGTATTTTCCAAACATTTGACAAAGAGACTGCTTAGTTGTTTTTGTTTTTGTTTTTGTTTTCCTAAAACTTTGGTAAAGCAATCGCAAAACATATTATCTTGTTTGATTGTTTTTTTTTAACTTTACAGGAGGCTTTTAAAAACTAAAACCTGCCATTATTAAATGTGAACAAAGAATCTATAGGCAAAAAAAAAAAAGTAAAAGATCAAATTTTAAACCATCTATTACTCAAAGAGAAGCTGCCATATACTACCCAAGACAGTTTTATTTCTAAAAGCTTTCATTGGCTCCAAACATTTAAAACTATGCTAGCACTGACTGGAGAATTCAATACACAAAGTTCTACAAGCCCATAAAAGTAACCCTCAAATAGAGGGCACATGGGAAAGGCTGTCCTTTAGGGTTGACTAACCCAAGTCCACATGAGATGGTTGGAATTAGCCTCTGACTATGGAGGAGGCAAAGGAAGTGCCAGTAAGTTTCCTCAAGCAACCCATCCTGCATCCTGTGATTTGAAAATAAGTTGCTACCAATATGAAAAGTTTTCACTACATCCTTAAAAAAGAAACCACTTTAATGTAACTAACATACCCCAAAAAATGTCTGCTGTACACAATGTCTTATAAGAAAGTTGAGATGAAGCAAAGAAGTCAGCCTCTGTAGTGTATGTAGTACCAGGTATTCAGCCCCAAAGAGCTTTCCCATCCACCTCATTCAGTCCCCATGGAACTCATGAGTTATTATTATTTCTATTTTTCCAGGTAGATTAACAGAGTTAGAGCAATTAAGCAGATCTCTCAGGTCACATACACAGATTGTGGCCTAATTAGCTACAATTTGAACTTAGGTATCTCTACCCCAAAGCCCACATTTCTGCCAAAACATACCCTGCCTTCCCAAGACACAAATCATTCCTTCAAGGAATTTACCATCTGATACATCCATAACTTTTGGGCATCACAACATTGAAAATGTGTTGGAATGGAACAGTTTGGTAGGATAGTGATACAAGCAAAGGAGCAGTACATAAAAAGGAGTAAGTGAGGGCCGGGGGAAACCTTGCTGGTATTTTGCTGATGCTGCCTATGAAATAGAGCAGCCCTCTCAAACCTCCCTCAGGAGTAATTAGAATACATTTGGCAATGTTGGGCGGGGGGGGGGTCTTTTAAGTGGAAAAACATTATTCCACTGAATAGCACAACTAGAAGAAAATATACTTTTAGAGTGATCCAACAAAAGTTACTCAAACCATATTTACCATTATTTCTGTTCTAAGTTAGTTCCTCAAACAATCATGCCCTAACCAGGTGACCCAAACACCCAATTTATCAGAAGTTAGACTTTGTATAATGCTATGATTTGAATACGGTCTACACTAAAATTCTTGTTTAAGGTTGGTCCCAGTGAAAGTGTTGAGAGTTGGTGGGGCCTTTACAAGGCATTTGTGGTCCAAGGGAGGGGTCCCCAAACCTTGGTTGCTGGCCTGTTAGGAACAGGCCCACACAGCAAGAGATGAGTGGTAGGTCAGTGAATAAATCTTCATCTGTAGTTACAGCTGCTCCCTACTGCTCACTTTACCCCCTAAACTCTACCTCCTGTCAGATCAGCAGTGGTGCAAACATGAACCCTACCTTGAACTATGTGTGCAAAGATCTAGGTCGTATGTTCCTTTGAATCCCGAAACCATTATCACGTCTACTCCCCACCCGCACCCCACCCCTCCCCTTATCCATCAAAACATTTTCTTCCATGAAACCAGTCCTCAGTACCAAAAATGTTGGTGCTTCCCTTGGCATTATGAAGGTACTCTGTAAGATTTAATTGTTATTCTGTTTATAGGGACACATTCAGGTGTAAGCAGACAAAAGTCACTTACCAAGGAACATCCTAAGAATCTTGAGAAGAAGATATGTTTTCAAATAGTAAGGGAACAAAAACTACAAGATTGGAAGGTTGGGATCTGAATCAGGATTTTCTGACTCACTAGTACAGTGCACTTACTCAGTCCTTTCCTCTATGATTTGGATCTGGTCTGAGTGTGTCCTCCAAAGCTCATGGAACATGGAATGTGGTCCTCTGTATGGCAATGCTCAGAGGTGGTAGAACCTATGAAAAGTGCAGGTGACTGGGTCAGTGGTAGCATCATCTTCAGAAAGGATTAGGCTTTTCCCATGGGACTGCAATTAGTTCCTGAAAGTGTGAGTTATAAATAGCAAGACTGGCACCACCCATCCTCTGGCTTCTATGTCATCTTGTGCTCTCACACTTATTCCCATCACTGTGGTTTCATCTCCCATAAAACTTCAGCAGAGCCAAGCAAAACACAGCAATGTGCTCTTGAAACACTAGAATCGTGAGCTGAATAGATCTCTTTTCTTTATACTCACACTCAGGTACTGTGTTTCAGCAGTGGAAAATGGACTAATACGTTTTGTAATAATTTTACTTAATCATATACCTTCTTAATTTCTCGCTCATGAGAGCTTAGATCCCTTAAAGCCTTGGACAGCTGTCTAACACCTTTGAATTACAAAGGTTTAACAATATGAAGTAGCCAATATTTAGCCCTGTTTAATATATAAAAATAGCAAATTCATGTGGACCAAAGAAATATAATGAACAAGTCTAAGAGTTTCTGATGTGTTAAGTAAGATACCTTTAAGCAGGATTCTCTCTTGCTGAAGATTTCAGTATTTCTCTGAAAGACATCTCCAGGTTTCTTCCAACCCCAGAGCTTATGTCCCATGTCAATCCTAACCACCTTGGGGAGATTTGTGTCAGAAAATATATAAACCAGAAAACTCCAATCTTCATCCAGCAGCTATATTCTGAAGCTATAGGAAATAATGAGGAAAAACAAAGACCCTTTGATTTATTAACACAATAAAAATACATTCCAAGTGTGAACAGTTTAAGGCAGTGTAATACCTGGCTCTTCTCCCTGAGCAAAAGAGTGTTTTCCATTTCTGTTGAAGAAAATCTTCATCAAGACATTACAGGTGAGCTAGCTCCCAAACTAGTTTGGTCCTTTGTATTTATGGACTTCCATAAATATACAAAATTGTATTTATGGACTTCCATAAAGTGAAAGCATCAAAGACACTTCACCTAGGTCCCTGGACGGGGTTGGCACCAGGGCCAATGAAAGCAAATACCTGATCCCTTAATTCAGAGGATGCGCCATTCCCCCAACTTCCTATTTCTGTGGCCCATTACCACCTAGTGGGAAGTATAAATAGAGGGATCTGGTTTTATCCTCCAGAGGAATGGCATGAAACACACTGCAAATGAAGCATACAAGATAATACACATAGTCTTGGACTGTGTGTTTACAATCCTCATGTCCACGGTAGACTGCTATTCCTTTTACCTATTCTATTTAGACAGGCACCCAGTGATACTGATTAAGACTACCTCCACCTTTTTCTATAATAGTAGTAGTTACATGGATGAGCAGGTGGGAGTATATGCATGTGCACACATACAAGGTCATTTGGAGATGTTAGCATAGCTTTTTTTCTCTAAGCCATTCATTCTAGCCAGGAACATAAAGTTTTGGTTACTATTCTTAAAAAAGGCAATGGCAAAGCGGGTAAGACATCTGCCTTTTCCCAAATGAAGAAATGCTCATTAAAATTATCCATTAACATAAAGCAGACACTTGATACTAGCCTAAAAATCATGATAATAAAGCCTGAAGTTCAGTATAAATCTAACTACCAGTTCACGGAGTAGGGGCTGCTTAGAGGAATGACAAGTAGGGTACACAGGTTGAGTGAATTTGTACCTGTACACGGGTACAGGAAGATAAGGGGGTTACAGCATGTAGAAGTTCTATTCTAACTTTAGACAAAGCAAATTCTCAGGGCTTCACTTCATCTGTACTTTGCCCACCAAGCGGACATTCCCTTACAGTCTCTGAGGTAGCTCACACTTAAACAAATTAGAAATCATTCTTTTATTTCTTCCTTTTACAGAACATAAGCCCCCGCCTCTGTTTGTGGTAAGTATGTGGTGCAGTAATCAATTTAGTTAGTTGGGCATCTACATGTTTCAGATTTCCTTTCCCTATAGGTTGTAACTACAGCTGCCAATAAACAATTCAGGGTAGCTTTGAGACAAGAGTGAAAATGTCATTGTCAGACATAGTGACAGAAAGAAGCAGAGGAACCTGGCAGGCTCAGGTCCAGGGCTCTCTTTTCTACAATTAACTCTTCCCAATCAGCAGTCCTACTTGGTCAGAGGCTGATGTAATTACCAGAGGTAACACCTTCCAGACACTCTACCATCTCCCCTTCCCAATCCCAAGGCATCAACTTAATGACGTCATCTTCTCAGATTTCTCTGCAAGCTCTGACTTGCCTAACTAGGCCAGAGCTTCAGTCATGTCTGAAGTGTCTGACTCCCCAGTCCTCCAGCTCTCCTCTGCAAGCATTCCTTTCCCCAATCCTCCCACAACTAGGTAAGGTTTAATTCATGCGATAAATACCTCAACCTACGCTCAGAGTGGCACTGCTTCTCTACAGAACCCTGGATGATTTATTTCTGTCACTATTGGTCCTGCGTCAGCTTCCCGTGCTTCCCAAGATAGATGTTTCAAGGCAAGCAAGCCTCACTCCTCTGGGGCCTCACAACTGGCCCTTCGGAGCGTCTGCTGGGATGTGGTTTCAGCATCTCACACCTCAGCACCCTCTCCTGAGAACACATCTGCCATCAAATCAGTTTCAATTTAAGTCAAATGCAATGGTAGCAGATTTTAAATCATTTTATTTGCTTTATTCTACACATTCAATGTTTCTTCCAAATAGTCACTTTTGGCTCTTCAGTATCTTTCAATATGCTTTTAATATCTTTAGCGTATTCAATGGGAAGGGCCCAAAGATAAATTGCTTGTGTTTTAGAGTCTTCCTGGGGTATGTATATTTGTTATGCCAGGTTTCCACATGACCCCAAGTAAATCAGTATCTAATTTGGAAAACCTTGTGAAATTAGATAGTCCAGAGCTAAAAAATCAATGGAGATACAGCATCAGTGACTTTAAAGTGGAAGAATGATTATAAAGTAGAATACAGAAGGAGATAGTGGGGCAGATATTTTCACTTTGAATGCAAGATATAGAAGAGGATGAATTTTGTTTGAGACTGTGGGGTTAAAGGTGGTTATAACAGACACCTGAGCTGAAGATGAATACTTTGAAGTCATGTGTAAAAACTGATATTTGAATCCAAAAGGGTGATATAAATAAATAGATAAAGACACAACACCAGTGGGCCAATACTAGCATACTGGCAATGTCTGTATCATGTAAGCACATGAGCTTCTGAAAGTTAGCGGCTACATATGCCCCTGAAGAGTAAAACTGAAAGCTGGGCATGGTACATGCCTATAATCCCAGCACTTAGGAAGCTGAGGCAAGAGGATCATTGCAAGTTCAAGGTCATCCTGGGTTACAAAATGAGTTCAAGGCCAGCTTGAAATACATAGTAAGACCTTGTCTCAGAAAAGACAGGAAAAAAAGAGTCAACACTGAAAAAAAATTGTATAGTTAAGAAAATGGCAACAAATCTGTACGGTAAGCTAACATTTATCTAAGAGTGTGGCTGTTGAGGAAATACATTTGTATACATTTTTCATTCTATAAAAATAGATAAATCATAAAATAAAAAAATCACTTATGAGACAGAGGGAAAACAGGTGGTCATCTTCTCTGAATGTAGCTTGTTTTATATAACTTTAAAACAAAATTAAAGCTATTATCAAAAAATGACATATATCAAGTGCTGGCAAAGATGTAGAGAAAAGAAAACCTTATATGTCATAAGTGAGAATGGAAATTAGTAGAGCCATTGTGGAAGACAATAGAGAGGTGCTTGAAAAAATTAGAAATCAAACAAAACAATGCTCCAGTGATCCCAATACTGGATGAGTATCCAAAGGATATGGAATTGAAGAAATATCCATACTTCCACCTTCATTGTGGCACTATGAACAATAGGCAAGATACAGGGTCAACCTAAGTATCCACCAATACATGAATGATTTAAAAAATGGTACGTATACACAATGCCATATTATTTGCCTATAAAGAAGGAAATTCTATCATTTGGGACAATGCTTTGGTCAGTTTTCCAGTTGCTGGGACAAAATATATAACACTGACAAAGGAGAAAAAATTTTATTTTGACTCACAGTTTCAGAGGTTTCAGTCCACGGTCAGCTGGCTCCAACGTAGAAACATCATGGCAGAAAGGCATGATTGAGGAAAGTTTCTCACTTCACCACTGTGGGAAACAAAACACATAGAAGAGGGCCAGAGAGAAAAAAAACAGGAATCATGTGATAGTTCATTTTAAAGCCAAATTGATTTGATCTTAAAGCCAACACTTAGAAACAAAGTGATTGACTTCAGTTGATGTTAAGAAACCAACTCATTCAAATCATTTTTTAAAAAATTGTAGATCCAGTATCTACCTGTCCTTCCTTACACAAACTGTACATCAGGATAATCAAATAGTTGCTATAAAGTATTCCAACAAATAAAAGAAGATGCAATAACAGAATTAGAATATCACAGAGCTAGACAATGATCACCAAAGCTGCTAATGTTTAAAAAATAAGATGGAGGAGAAAACAGACACTGTGTCACCTCTGAAGAAAATGATTTTTAAAAAAATTTTCCCTCAGTAATTTTTACTGAAATGGTTGTGGATATAATAGGATGTCTGTGTTTTCTTGAAAATAATCTGGGAAAATTGGGAAGCAGGGAGAGATAGAGATAGAACCAAACTGGTCATGAGTAATCCTTATTTTTGGTGGGAAATAGATATATGGAGTTTATTATCCATTGTACTATTCACCCTTTTGTGTGTGTGTATGATTGAAACTGGCTAGAATCTTTTTATAATTGATTAGACTTTGAAGCCAAATTGCATGGGTTTGAATGCCAGTTCAGTTTCCTAAGAATAGCTTCACAAGGGACTGGGGATTTAGTTCAGCGGCATGAGCGCCTGCCTTGCAAGCATGCGGTTGTGAGTTTGATCCCTGGTACTGATTAGGAAAAAAAAAAAAAAAAAGAACAGCTTTACATTTGGCTTTAAAATTAGAGTATGTTGTGTAATCTACACTTCAATGGATTGTTATGTGGATGAGATGAAGTTATACATGTAAGACACCCAAATTAATTTCTGACATATACAGTAAGTACTTACTTACATGTTAGGTAGGGTAATGTTTAGCATTATGCTAAAGCATTTAGCAAGCAAAACTCAGACAGAGCTTCTGAGCATTCAAACCCATAAATCTGGCTCATAGGAAATTGTTATTTCCTCTTCTTATAGAGAAATAAAACATAAATCCAACAGCTGCCATCATCCACCCATAGCAGCTAAGCAGACTACAAACTGATTAGTCTTCTAATGCTCAACATTTGGAAATTTTACCTGTTGTCCCCAAAAAAGGAAAGACTTCCAGTCATGCCCTCATCTCCACTTCTCAAAAGACAGCTCTCCTTTCTCAAGATCATTCCTAGGGGCAGCTCCTGTGCATCCCCACTACCACCACCACCTCCTGTGCTAGTGCACTTTAACAGCAAACACAGAGGCTGGGCTTCAGAGCCCAAGATTCTCATCCTCTGAACGGAATAGCTGTATGACCTTGGATGATCACTTGATCTTTTCAGAATTTAGGTAATATGAGGCTGACATTTTTGGACAACCTATCTTGAAATACCCTTTAGATGCATTAGAAAACTATTTTGAGTTCCCTTTGCCAATAGTAAATCTTCAGTCTTCCAGAGTAAAATCATACACACAGCCAAGACAATTTGAATGAGATAGATAATAAAGCTGTCTTTGGTTTAAAACCAGATGTAGCTATTAATAAAAGAGATCAAATTTCTTTTAGGAAGCATACACTGGCTTTTAAAAACATTCTCACTGAAAGTCAGTGACAGAATTCTCAGACTAAAAGTAAATAGCCTCTTTAAAAAGATATCCCCTTTAAAACATTTTTTGGAGTACTTGCACTAATTTTTCTTTAACCTAAAATCAGTGTTTTTTTAATGTCATCTTTAAGTGGAATCATAGTCTTCTAATTTACAAAGCACTTGAGCATGTGAGCTTTGTCCTTTGTACAGATATAACCATATAGGTAAATTACAAGTCAAAAATCATAAAATGATTCACATTTCAACTAAATAGTTTAAAGAAACTGCTAGGGTTTAGATCTAAAATGTCCCTCCAGTCTCATGAGCTTAGAGGTGGGACCTGCTTAGAAAAGGTAGATCATTGCTACAGTAGATGGATGGGGGGGGGGACCCAGAAAGTTGTATTTTTGTACTCCAGCCCTTCTTTTCTCTATTCTTGGCTGTCATAGGTTAAGCAGCTTCCTTTCTCAATGACTTTTTGCCATGACATTTCTGCCTTGAAGTGAGCCAACCATGGTCTGAACCCCTGGAAACCATGAGCCAAATTAAGCCTCACCTCCTTTAAGCTGTGAGTGTTGGCTCACTTTTACACTTGCCACAGGAAAGTGACTGACAGAGAAATTCAGAAGTATAGGTAGGTGCTAGATCAAGTATGTTTTAGCCTCTATAAAACAGGGCCAATAATAAGTGTGTCTATCTCACCAAGTTGTTTTAAGGATTAAGTAAAAATACATAAAGTATTGAAACAAACTAGTTCATAATAAAAAGCCATAAGGATTAGCTATTGGTAACCTTGTTAATATTTTACAGTTTCCAATTCTCAAAACTTTAAATGTCTGTCTCCCATTTATATTAATTTTTTCATTTATTCTGCTTATGACAAATAGAGATGCATATCACTGAGTGCACACACATTTTTCAGAAACTGAATGGCTCTTGAAATTTTCTGTATTTACCCAAGTAATTCTTATTTAGATGGATAAGCTTATATGCAAATAAGCTGGTTTCTACATAAGAGCTCCAACACACACACTAATTATAGCATTACTATATACTTCTTGTTTTTCAAGAAAATATCTATAAATATTTACCAATCAGAAAATATTTACTGCATGCCAACTATATCCAAGGCGACATTTTAGGAACTGTGGAAATAAAAGAAAGAAAAGGTACAAACTTTATCCTTAAATTTACCAAATTGAAGAAGTTCAAGGAGTTTGCCAATGGACAAAACGAGAAAAATTTGCATCTCAAGATAGGTGACATGGAGCACATAGTAAGTACCAGGTTGTGAGGCACATACCTGGTGGCGAACTTGCTAGAAGAACCAGAGTAAGGAGTGAGAAGTCCCTGAGGATCAGGATATTTCACAAATTCTTTCAGTGGAGATGGGCTTGAGCCAAGACTTCAGGGACAAGTAAGGGAAAGGAGGGGAAAAGGCATGAACAAAGGTGAAGAGAGATCTTTAGTGGGCACTGGGATGTCCATACTGACAAAAGAAGAGAAAAAAGTGTACAGAAACAGTGGGGAACAGATTAAGCAAGGTATAGAAGGTTCTGAAGATCAGCCTCATCAACTTTTATCTTCAAGTTGCAGTGGTGCTGGGGATCTAACCCAGGGCCTTGTGCACACTAGATAAAACACTAAAGCTGAGCTACACCCCCATCCCCGGCCTTATCTTATAAGGAATGCAAAGAGAACAGAGGTCTTTGAACAAAGCTTTGGCATAAGTGGTGTTTTATGAAAATTTCTAATACAGCTCCAAATGGCTAGATTATCTGTAGATAGGCCCCTCCTTCACATTTTCAAGAATTACGTGATCTATTTTTCTGTGTTTACAGTACCTCTGGTTCATATAATCCCTTAGATTTGAGTTCACCTTTTAAAACAAGAGAAGATTGAGATAGCAGGCATGTGATTTGTTGTAAAATAAATTCATCTTGTACTCAGACCATGGCCAAGTACTCCTATGAAACTGTTTCTGACAACTTCAAAGGCCTGAAATTTCCAAAAGAAAGACATATCCAACCTTCCTTCATTCAACAGAGAGTTACAGGATTAGAGTATTGCTTTTTTCTTTTCCCCCACAATAGAAATACTTTATTGGTTTTCCTGATTATATAAATCAGGAAATTTTTGTCAGAAATTCAAATACACTAAAGTATAAGGAAGGAAATATACCTGAAATCTCAATACCTCTGATACAACCACCATTAATATTTTAGAGATATCACTGGGTAGGTATGCACACATTTTGTAACTTTAGTCATAGCAATGTGTTGGTAATGAGTATAGTAGTCATTTTGTTCTCAACTTTCCCTTTTCCTCTTTTCTATTCCTCAACCTTAATTTCTCACACCTAACTTAACATGCTTTATATTGTCACAAACATGTTAAGCAGAAACATATATTAGGTTTTTATTATTATTGTTTGATTTACAAAAGCAGTACCCATTACATGCATTTGTACGTATTGCATTTTGATCCCTGAATTATTCATCCTGAAGATGCCTCCAAATTAAACGTCCCCTGAACCATTATCTTTACTATCCTGTGAAATAATAATAACGAATATTTATTGAGTACCTATTATGTGCCAGGCATTATTCCCAGATATGATGCCTAAATTATTTCTCACAGAAACCTTATGAGATTGGTTTCGCTGTGGTCTTCATTTAATAGCTAAGAAAAACTAAGGCACAGAGTCTAAACATACTTTCCAAAGCTGTTCAGCATATTTTCAAGATAAGCAAGATAAGCATATATTCAAGATGTTAAATCCCTGCCATTAAACCCATGTGAGGGACGGAGCAAACAACCAGTTCTCGGTCTTGGTCATTCTCTGAATCCAGTCCTGTGCCACTGCAGTAATAAATATCCTTGAATATACTTCCTAGTCTATGGGTGTTTTTATTTCTTGAATTCAATAAATCTGTGTGCCCACTCAGCGCCAAGGACCACTCCGGATGCTGGGGTCTAATGGCAAAGGAATCGAATGAGGTCCTCATTTTCACAGAGCTCACAGTCTGGTGGGAGAAAGACAATAAATGAATTAATGAATCAACAAGTAAATCAACATTTGAATAACAAAAATGCAAGAGATAACAGTCATATGAAGAGAGTTAAAGTAGATTAATGTAATAGCCAGTTGGTAGCAACTTTAGGTAGTTTTTCATAGTACAGATTCCCATGTATGAGATTGCTAAATTGTAAGGTTATGTGTATTTTTAATTTTAATAATTATTGTTACTTTGCTTTCAAAAGGTATATTTCTCATAATTCTCACTTTCTGCCAAAATGAAAATATAGATTTTAAGTTTTTAAAAGTAAGTTTTTCTTATCTTTCTCTTCTGACTTACTAGAAAAACCTGAAAAAATCTTCTTTCTCAGCTAAATTAAACATAAATGTATATCAGTTATAAAGTAAACATAAAAACTCTTTTATATCATTCTGCATATTTCGATATGGATATGCATATTTTATATATTCCTATGAAATCAAGCATGTACATCTCACCAAACATTCTCAAAAAAAAGATGCTCTTGCTGTTTGTTGGTGAGGTAAGAACAGAGCCATGTCACATTCTTACTACAGATAGCAAGAGTTAATGTGTTTAAAAGGTAGTTGAACAAAACTAAGTTTAAAAAAAAGCAAAGAAGCAAGTGTAATGAGGAGAAAAAGGGCATCAATAAAGAAAAATCTTGATAAACATTAAAAAGCAACCCTTGAGAAGTTGAGGCATTTTCAAGAGTAGTAATCAAAAGAATATCACCGAATCTACCACCCATGGGCCACGGTAATGCACATCCTGGCCATCATTATTTAGAAGACTCACAGATATGCAGAAAGCATTTCCTGGGAGAAAATGCAACTGAATAATTTCTAATCACCCTAAGCTAGAGAGAGGGGGAAGGCAGCTTGCTGGCTCTCACCAGTCGCACCCGGCCCCCGACCTCTCTCGCCATTCTAAGGAAAAGTGGAAGAGTCTTCTGACAACCTCTTTGCAGAAGGCGCTGCCAAGTCAGTGAGGGAATGACAGCACCCACATTCAAACCTAAGCTCGCGCTTTCAAGATCTACACACTTTATTTGTGCAGGAAAGCGGGGTTTTATTTTAACTGTGTTTCACAAGCAAAAGCAATGGAAAAAATTCCATGCCTAATCTTTTTTCTTTTTTTTTCCTCCCTTGAAATTTGATCATATTCCTAACTTTAGTCATACTGCCTGGTTTCCTCTCCTTAATGGAGTGAAATTTATGTCCATGATTAGAGAATTGGCTTGGGAAAACCATTTGAGTTTTAAAAGTTATATGTTTTCACAATAATAGATATGGGAATCCTGGAAGAAAACTAGTATGTTTTGGATGTTAATGCAGACATTCTAATGGCTTGCTATTTCAATCCACGGTTAGTAGGTAATGGTGGTCTTAAACATATTGGAGGGAGAGTGGAAGGAAAAAAATATTGAGTTGGACGTTTTCACAAGGATAGCACAGTGATAAATTTAAAATTGTAACCAAAATGCATAGCTTTTTGGCTAAGCTATCCAAGAGTTATTTTGAAAATAAAGACTAAGGCGATGCATTAAAAGAGTACCTTTTCCAGAAATGCATCCAAGACATGGATGATCCTTAAACTCTATAATTCACAGAGAGGAAAAAGTAATCAGATGTGTCCTGTTTCTTAGTGTATGAGGAAAACTCATTAGTATGGAAGCGATGTGGTCAGACCTTGACAGGAAGAAGATAACAAAATTGCCTTCACCAAAATATGAACCGGTAGAAATCCAGTTGCCTGAGAATAGCAAAAGCTCTGTCCTCGAGATACATAAACCTGCATATAAGCCCCCTACTGTCTTATACGGTTTACAGCAAGTTTCTTAATATTTCTGAACAAGAGAACGTGTAGTGGAGAGAACCATTTCCTACAGGGAGGAATGCTTTGCACTATGAATATTGCCACCGACTGCTTTTTTCTTTCTTCCAGTGCTGGGGATTGAACCCTGGGGCCTCATACATGCTAATATGCATGTGCTCTAAAACTGAGCAACTCTCACTCCTCCTAAGGCTGTTCATTTCTGAGCTTTTCTAATTAAGGTATATCCATTTCACAATACTGTAAATATATCACTGTCATTCATCTCAATACTATTCATTTCAATACTAAAAAATCTGTGATAGTCCTAAGCAGTTCAGAAATATTTATGAGTTCTTACAGTATGAGAGTCTAAGAAAGATTCTCAAATATACCTTAAGCATAACAACAACAACAACAAAAACCAATGCATAAATCTAAGAAGTTCATTTAAAAGTAAGCTGCTAGGGCCAGGATGTGGCTCAGTCGTAGAATGCTCAAGGCCCTGGGTTCCATCCCCAGCCCCACAAAATAAATGATAATTAAATAAACAGACTCAACATATCTATAGCTTATAATCTCTCCTTAATATGTGTGAAAGCACATTTGAAAAGTCAAGTGATTCCTCAGGGCTCTTAATAATGAAGTTAAAAATACAGGATTTAAAATTGAATGAAAATTATGCTCACCCAGAATTTGCCTTTTCTTGGACTTTCATTTGTCACTTTCATCAGCTGCTCAGGTGGGTTTGTTTGGAATCCATTTTTCACAGAGGAACCAAGTGTTGCCCACTTTGACAAGAGTTAGGCAGCCTGTCAGGATGTGTGAGAAGTGACAGCGTCACACTGAGCGGGCCATGCTGAGGCAGCTGGGCACTTTATTCCCTGCAGAAGTGGCTGACTCCAAGGCTCAAAACAAACCTTTGTCTAGCTATGAAACTTCAGTGAATGCCTGTAATCCCAGCATCCTGAGAGACTAAGGCAGGAGGACCACAAGTTCGAAACCACCCTAAGACATTCAGCAACTTTGTGAGACCCTGTTTCAGATTTTTTTTTTTTTTAATTTAAAGGGCTTTAGAGGTAACTCAATGTAAAGGCCCTTAGTTCAATCTCCAGTACCAAAAAGTAAATAAGAGGAAGGAATAAAAGGAAGGAAGGAAGAAGGAAGAGAGGAAAGAGGGAGGGAGAGAGGTAGGAAGGCAGGAATTTAAGAGCTTTGGGCTTCATAAGATTGCAGGTAACACCTATCACAGGCCTTTGAGATGCCTCACAAGCAGATAGAATTGCCAGTGTTATTTCCCTAAGTGCCCAAGGCCTAACATGAATAAGGAGAGAAGGAGCAGTTACCCACATCTCCCAGGCACGAGCACACACACAGAGAAAAGGCAGGCAGTAATACCTGCTTTAAAACAATTTTAACATCAGACTTTGTTTGCAGATATCTATCTCCTTTTGAATAGAGCGATGTAATAAATAATCAGATGTGTTGGAAAATTCACATTCGTCTTGAGGAATTTGTCTGATGAGCAGAAAACTAGCTTCATTCACAAATGTAAGTGACTTCATTTCACCGTAGTGTGAACAACAAAAATGCTAACGTTCTCCATTCTTTCCTCTTCATTTCCTTGAGACCGGCCTATAGAGTTAAGTAGGTACCTGGTCTTATCGACAATTTGTCACAAGTTGTTTGTGTGTGTGCATGTGTGTGTGTGTGTTGTAACTAAAGACAACTGAAATATTTGAGTCTTTTAAAATACCACAGTATAAAAACAAATGACCAATTCATTCATGTAAGTTTTTTTAAAAACCAAGTAAAGAACGAAAAGAGTACCCAAACCATTATTTGTGTGATATAAGTCCATTAAACCAACAAGTCTCTTGTCTTTTTAAAAACTTTTAATGAGTTTATTTGGCATCAAACAGATACATATTTAGATGGTTTCCAATGTCACCAATCCTAAAACAAAAATATTTAAACAGTTTCATTCTAACATGGCTGTACACTAACTTTTCTTTAAAAAAAAAAAATGCAGAAAAATTCTGCTGTAGTAAATTCTGCTCTGTTCCTCACTCCCACCCACATGCACAGAATCACCACCATTAGCCCAAACTGCTTTATTGTGGCGGGATTACATTATAATGTTAAATTGCTATAATTCAGTTTCCATAATGCAGGAAAACAGTAAGTGCTCAGAGTTGGTCTTTTAGAGGCAAATTAGCAAATGAAAAGATGCATGCTTGGGGGAACTAGGAAGCAGGCAGAGGAACTTTGTGGGGAAGGGAGTATAACTCCCACAAGCTGTGTCCATGCCCTTTCACCTTTTGTGAGTCTTTGGGGGTTGTTTCCCTGGATGTCAGGATATTCCAGGTACAGGTGACTGAGTAAAGGTGATTGCAACTTGATGACAGGCCTAAAGAACCTAGCAGGTTCCAAAGTGACACCTGCAACTTCTATTTTCTCTCCTCTGGGTTGAGTGCCTCTTCAAACTGGGATTTTCCCACATCAAGAATAACTCACCCAGGAAACATTTTTGGAACACAATTCCTTCTTGCGGTGGATACGTTATAATCAAATAATAAAGCACCACGCTTGTGAGCCTCCGACCTGACAGAAACTACACCTAACTTCCACTAAACACTTCTTTGAAGTGAGATTCAGATTCCTTTGTGATTACCATGTATCAAACCCTCTGTAGGACCCAAAGGAGAGGAGGATTCCAAGATCAAATGGCAAGGGTGCGACCCCGCCCCCCATGCTGTGGGAAGGGGTGGTTGGGGAACAAGGATCTATAGGCAGGAATGTAAAATCCAACTTCTCCTTGTAGCTCTTTCTCCCCTTTAATCAAGCCCACATGTTTAACACCAGGGAACTAAATGTGGTGAGGAGAGAAGGATTATAAAAGTGTTCACTTTCATCCTACAGAAATGAGAAAACAAGAGCATATTGCCATTCCCCGACAACTTTATAGCTCCAAATAATGCTAACACGCAGTAAATCAGAAGAGGCTTCGCTGGCTGCGTGCAACAGGCACTTCACATTTGCTGAGAAGGGACACATGTGGTGCACCCTGGGGCCAGACTCCCCATGGCCCTGAACGGGATCAAAAAGAAAGGGCTGGGGACAACAGAAGGCAGAGAGGCCTCAACTCAGAGCCAGCCAAAGTTCTCCAGCCCTGAGTCCCTCAGTGACCTTCCTTCTCGTCTTAAGAAATGACAGAAATCAGGAAATATTACTTGGGCTTACAGGCTTCTGTCCTGGCCTATCAAACCCAAAGAGAAGTCCCAGTAAATTACTGGAAACTGCACTTTGAACTTAGCCTTTGGCAAGGAGCCCAGTCAAACAGAAATGTAAAAGTTCCTTTCCTCTACAGGGCCCCTGCACCAGGGTGTCCCTACAGACACTCCTGAGCTGATTGCAACAGGTTGGAATGAGGCCCTGAGCCAGGAAAACAAGCCCTGACCAGTATGATTTCCTACTGCCTGTGTTGTTTCTTAAAAAGGTTTTTTTTGGCTTGTTCTCCCTCGTTTTGTTGGACTGGGTTACAGGCTCAGGTCCCATCGAGGAAATGACTGGCACCATTTTCACAAAATGCTTGTTTGGTTCGAAAACTACTCCATCTCCCCCACTAGTAAGCACGGTCATGTTGAGGGGCGCAGCAGGAAGGGACTGGTCAGGCCAGTTGCTAAGCAAATTCTTAGAACTCTGAGGAATTAAGAATTAGCTTGTAAACTCTGCAGATATTTCTGCCTCTGACAAGGAAGACGGTATTTCTCTGCCCAGCAGACTTCACTACACGGGATTAAAATAAACCAACAACAGGGACTGTCATCGAATGAACAGCCCCAGCAGTGCCCGGCCCCATAACTGTTTCCTTCTGAAGAGGAAACAATCAAAACATTGGCCTCTTTCTAGCTCTGTTATATTTCTCTCTAAGAAAACTCAATTTGCACAAGCAAATAAACTGACTCATTATAAAACTAAGAGGTCAACAAGAGGCAGATAAAACTAAAGGTTAGACAGCTGGAGAAACAAGCCTCCCCGCCCCCCCCAGTTGCATCTGGGAGCTCCTGGGAGGAAGCAACAGCTCCCTGGGGATCCTCTGGTCATCAACCTGGGAAGGGGAGGGGGGTGAGAAGGAGAGAGAAGCTGGGCACATTTAACATTCTTTTTCTGTCAGATCAAACACTCCTTTCTCAAGTTTTAAAACGGATTCAGCTCCCAGCCACGCCTGGCTAGCAGTAACCCAAATCTCTCCATATGCAGTTATTTTAACTGCTTTCTCACAATGGTTTCTTTTCCTACAACATTTGTATTGTTTCATACCCAAAGTGAACGGGGCAATTATCTACTCTCCTGATAATTTTATAAAGAAAATTTCCAGAGCGTAACTTTTAAAGCTCTGCCTTTCCCCCACAGATTTCTTGTGGCTGGGGAGAACTGCTTATTACATCTCTAAGTGCACAGCTTTCCCCCTTCCCTGACTCCCTGACTCCCTGACCTCCAACTGACCTAGTTCTGCAATAATCAACAGTCAATGAATGCCACACAATTTTTTTTTTAAAATGCTATTGGGTAGTTTCATTTAGGGCACTCTTGGCCAGCCCTGTCATAGTCTAAAGACTATGACCAGAGGGTTTCTACTTTGACTGTTAATGCAGAACTCTGCCACAGAATGTACCATTTGTTTCTCCCTCCTCCCTCCCAGTAGTTCTAGAAGTCATTTAAGAAAAAACAACAAACCCTAACTCCTAGGGATGTTGTTCCAGTAGGTGGCAAGTGTGAGTGGTCACGCCTGGCACCCGGATTCCCTGGGGAATGGCTCAAGCATACTGGAGCTGGATGAGAGACCAGAGCTAGAAGGAGTTGCTGGGTGGCAGACGGGAGGGCAAAGGAGGCAAAGCAGCATTGGGAACTGAGCCTGGTGAGCACAAGGGAGGAGAGCAGCGCATCTTGGGTTCTGGAAAGGCAGAGAATCCTCGGGCACACCCCTTGGCCACCACCTTCCCTCAAAGTTCTGATCCAGCAGGCCGAGTCAGGCCTGAAAACTCCAAAATCACAGAGTGAGACAGAGTAGAGGAACCGGGAAAGACGAAGCAGAAAGGTATGGAAGGCAAGCATGAGACCGTCCAGGAAATGGAAGACTCAGTGCTGAGGAGAACGGGAAGACAAGACCGCTTGCTAAGGGGCCCAAGATGGGTTAGAATCCACTAATAAGTGGGACAACGACAAGCCCTGACTCAAGACAACGACAGCTTCAGAAGTGGAAGTGAAGTATCCTGGTCTCTTATTAAATGTAACACACAAGCAAGTGTCTTTAAATTTGTCTTATGCTGATAAGTGAAAGTATTCTAAACTCAGATTAATTCAAGGTTCTGTGAAAAAAAGTGTTAATCAAGCAACACAAGTAATAGGCTACCTAGATGCATCCAACTGAATCATCAGGATCTACACAGAAGATCACTCTGTGTACTCTGATAGCAACAGTTTACTGTCCACTTCTTCAAAGTCTCACTCACAGTGCTGACCCACAGCATGAACACAGATTATGCACTGCCAAGGTCCAAAAGCTAGTAAAGCCAAGGTCACAAAGGTCCCTACTTCCATGCAGAAATCCAAGGAGGCACTGGACTTTACTCACATCAAATCGTGTGGAAGACTAGGGCCATGTGAGCAAATAAGTGGAAGGAAATTTCAGAGTGATTCCTGACTAGACAAACCCTCAGTACCAAAAGGCCTTCCCTGTTCCCAGCCCCAATCACTGGACACCGACCACTTCTGTTAGCAACAGAAAAATAAACTACCCTTATGAGGCAACTGTTAAAAATTCTTACTTGCCTTAGCAGAAGGCAATACAAAAAGCCCCAGAATAAAAATCAAAGGTGTGAAAGTTTGGAGGATCATCTCTCAGATATCCAACATGTAACAGTGAGATTTCCAGAAAAAAAAAGAACAGAGAATATACCATGGCAGAAATCATCAAAGAAATAATGTGAGAACACGAAGAGGTGGCGCATCCCTGTAATCCTAGCACTTTCGGAGGCTGAGGCAGACAGATCACAAGTTCAAGGCCAATCCGGACAAATTAGTGACCTAGCAACATTTGTCCCAAATAAAAAATTTTAAAAGGGCTGAAGATATAAATCGGTGCAAAGGCCAGAATCCAATCCCCAGTACTAGAGAAGAAAGAGAAAAGAAAAAAGAAAACACGAGAAAATTCCCCATGCCTAAGGATCTGAGTGGAGGCCCATTAAGTGAGTATCATGCTGAATAAGATGAAAGATTTCCAGCAGGCACTTCACAATCAAATTGAGAAGATTCTAAAAGGTTCCAGAAAGAGAACAAAAAGCCACAAATAAAGGACTAGGAATCAGAATGCTGGGAGCCTCCTCTCCAGCAATACCTGCATCTATGAGCTAGCAGAACAGTACTGTCACATCTCTGAAAGAAAAGGCTATGCAGCCTAGTTTTACATGTGTAGGCAGAATAATATGAATATTATACATTGCACTCTCTCTTCTCTCATTGAGCAAGTCTTTTGTGAGGTCTTCACTTTGGATAATCTGACACAAGTTGTCTCCCTTAAGGAATGCTTTCCACCTAGGCAAGACGCACGAGAAGTTTTTCCACAATGCCCATGCTCAATGGTTGAAATTCTGCAGCTTGAGCTCCCAACCCTTTGACTTAATTCTTTTTTTTTTTTTTTCCTTTTGTACTAGGGATCAAACCTCGGCTTGCCAGAAGGCGCTTATACTGCTGAGCTAAATCCCTGGCCCCTTTGTCTTAATTCTTAACCTCTTGGTCACCTTTACTATTAAACTTACCGTCTGTCCCCATCTCCCACCTATTTTGAGCCCTTACTTCAGTACTTTTATTGGAAGCATCTTTCCTAGAGCCAGTGATCATTCACAACTCTTGATTTATATTCCTCCTGAATACTTGGTCAGCACCTACTTTGTTCCACTCAAATGATGGGCGAAGATCAAGAGAGGCTGAGTGAAGACTGGATCAAAAGGAAAATAAGGGAATCTGCTTCTAGGAAATGCTTCTAGACTAGAACTAAAGAACTTGGGGCTTTTTCTATATTTCAGCTCACCAAGGGGGGGAAAACCACAGGAATTCTGGATTGAAAACATTTTTTAAAACATGTATTTGTCTGGGATACCATCTTGATCATACTTCTCAAGATCTTAAGCCCAATGGTAGGAAAGAACTTCTATAGGGTTTGAGTCCAACAGAGAAGAAGTAACTCTAATTGCCTTAACAGAGTCCCTTAAGTAACAATTTATGAAGCCCAAAAAACTGTCTGAGACATTAAGATACCCTAGGCATGGAGACTAAAGAAAAGATGAACTGAATATTAGAAATGTACAATGCCATCTCCTTCAAGCTGCAGTCCTGGTAGAGCTTACTGGACACACTCAACTTGTCCCAAAACTAATTCATGATCTTCCTTCTTAAAACTCCTCCTTCACCTTCACTGTTTTAGACAGAGCTATCACCAGCATCCCTTTCCCATGGTTCCCAAGTGAGATGTGATCTTAGCATCCTCCCACTTCCTCAGTCCAGCTGCTGAAATCCTGTTAAACTGAAGAGTCCCTTCCCATTTGCCCACAGTCTCTCCAGTTCAGGTCCCCATTTGCTCCAATTAGCCTGTAGTTTCCCATTTACTGTCAATGAAAATGCGAAGCCAATCCAGAGTTCTAATCATTTCATAGCTGAAGCAGAGAGCCTAACTACCTCTCAATATCTATTTCCCCTTTTCTCTTAGGAAGAGAACTCCGACTTTTAGATGGTCATACTGCTACCCAGAATAAAGTCTCTATCATCCTAAGTTCTGGACAAGGATCTGCAAAAAACTGACTTGAGAGGGACAGCTGAGGAAACTGTCTGAATTGAGAGACATCCACCTTATGCCAGCTCCTTCTCCTTTTCCCCTGCTGGCCTGCAACACAAGCTTGGCCTTCAGAGTCTAGCAGCCATCTCAGACCAATAGGTAACTGTGAGGAGGAAAGCCTGCTGCACTGGAACAGAAAAGCAGAAAGATGAAAGTCAGGGTTCTTGATGAAAGTTATGGAGCTCGTACCTGCTCTAAATTACCCATTGCAGAGTTCTATGTAAGGAAATAGCTTTTCCATATTATTCACAGCTGTGTGCAAATTAAAACTGATAAAATTTTGTTCTAAAAAATCATTAGTGGCTCCCAAATTCTGATAAATCAAGGTCTAGACTCCTTGGTCCAACACCCATGATAATGCTAAATCTAGATTTCACCTTCATTTCCTCTTATCTTCTATTCCTCTCCTTCATTCAATTTATAATAGAGTCAAATCAGATAACTGTGATTCCCCCAGGAGCAAGGCCACCACTAACTGGGTTTCAGATTATGGATCATGAGAGTTGATGATGAAAGGGATTTTGATAAGCCCCTAGAGCAGCGGCCTTGGCACACAGTTTTTGCCAGGTATTACTCAGTTTTTCCATCCCTAGGACAAAACACTTGAATACTCACAATTTAAAGGAGGAGAGGTTTAATTTAGTTTACATTTCAGGAGATTCAGTCCATGGTCAGCCTGCTCCAGGGTAGAAACATCACGGTAGAGGGAAACTGCTCATTTCATGGCAGCCAGAAGGAGAGAAAGGAGGAGCTGGAGAAGAAATAACCTCTAAAGACACTCCCAGTAACACACCTTTTGCAATCAGCCTCCATCTCCTGACAGCACATTTAGTCACAAATTCATCAGTGGGTCAATTCACTGATAAGCATGATGTCCGCAAGATCCAATAACCCTTCCAAAAGCCCCACCTCTGAACACATGAGACTTTTGAGGAATATTTTTGTTCTAAACTATAAGAGTCAGTGAACTCCCTTTTCTGATTTCGAAATAAATATCTCACACACAAAACTCAATCTATAAATGACAAAAAGCAGAAGAGGTCTGATTTATAAACCATCAGCCTGGTCCAAATTTGTATTTTTATTTCCTTAAAGATGAGGGAAATGAAGTTTACAGGGATGGGACTCAGTGTGACTGGTCCAGGGCTGGTTAGGGCTGGTTAGAGTACAGTAGACTCAAAACTAGCACCAGGCTTCCTAGCGCCTACTCTGCTTCTCCCATTATCCTTACCAATGAGTCATGCAAATGTGGATTCTAAATAAAAGCCAACTAAGTAGCAAGTCTTCAGATACCGATATTTCTAGTTAAGAGAAGAGGGGCTTTTACTAAACAAGGATTTCCAGGACTTGTCAATTGCCACAAACTAGGTTGACTAGGACTACTGCATAAAGAGCAGTGTCGAAGATGAATGCCTTTCAGTCTGGAATTTTCCAAATGCCAGAACACTTCCCATTCAGATCCATGCCCAAAGGAGCCACTACAATTATCCCAGTATCCAGAGCAGTGAGATTAAATACCTGGTCAAAGAATGTGTCTCCCCATGATACTCATAAAATCCTCCCGGCTGGCGTTCTACACTATTAAAAAGTATCAAAATGTTGACTTCCCTGGAAAAACCACATTCTGCTAGGCTCCTTAGTCATCAGGAAGGAGTTTAGTGGCCATGTGTGGCAAGTTGGTCTAAAGACTCCTGCACTGCAGACCTGCCTACGGGCCCTGGTGACACCCCGACGCTACATGTCTGCATTTCTCTCTGGTAGGACCAGAGAGAAGACACCCCTTGAACATTAAAGAAAGGAAAAGGATTAAGCGATCATGGAGGCAAAGTTTTGCTTTGTATACTTAACTGTTTTGAACGAGGTGTCTTCTCTCTAAAAGTAAAACCACAGAGGACAGGTCAAAGTCTACCCACAAGATTAAGGTTTCCTAAAGAGAAATTAACAGGAACAGAGCCAGGTGTAGTAGCACATGCCTGTAACCCCAGCACTGGGGAGGCTGAGGCAAGAGGATACATGTAAATTCAAGACCAGTGTGAATTACAAAGTAAGCTCAAGGCCAGTGAGTTTGTCTCAAAAAGACCAAAAAATAAATTTAAAAAATTTTAAAAAGGAAAAAGAAATTAACTGGAACGTGATTGTGGAGTGCAGAGAGACAAAGGAGAGAAAGCCTTAGGTAGGGTCCTAGAGGACAGTAACAGTTAAAAAGTAAGGTCTCTCGTGTGACCCTAGGCAATGTTCCTGCTAGGCAGAGAAAGCAAGCACAGCAGAATGAGAATGAAGAGGACCAGGCCCGAGGCGGATGTCAGCTTCCCTCCAGCCTGGCCCCGGCCGGCAGCCACAGTCTAACTGCTGCACACGGTGTGACCGGGGCAAGCGATCGCTCTAAAGTGCCTGTAAAATGGAGATGATAATACGGTGCCTATTTGATGAAGTGTTACAAGGTATAAAGCAAAGTACCACCAGGAGCCTGGCACATGGGAAGTACTCTGTAAATGTTAGCTATTATCATGGCTCACACTCACGAACTCATTCCCTCCTCTGCCCAGCCAGACAATAAATACCTTAGCAGCAGAGACCATGCCCTCCCTTCCCCGCTGCACACAGGATTCATACAGATGCTTTACAAGTGTTGGCTGATTGATTAATGGGCACTGGAAGAGGAGGCTGAGCTCATTAGATGACATGTGACAGCATGTTCCCTCCTGTTCCGAAAGAAATCTCTACCAGCTACCAGCCCTTACTTGGGGAAGAGCACAGCAAATCCCCGCGCCCTTTAAAGTATATCAAAGTGAGCCTTATTTTCCCCATTTCACAGATCAAAGAAGGAGGCTGTCAGTACTAGGTAAGGGACGGAGCACGGACTGTAGGAGGGGAAGGAGTCCGGCGGGGGCCTGCAGGCCGGCTCCGCCCTCCTGGGAAGCCTCGGTTCAGACTTGCGCGCTGCGCCCATAAAACCCGCTCCGCCCCAGACGGAGATCGCGCCATAAAACCCCACGGCCAGCCCTGCCTTTTCATTTGTGATGATCAAAGCCGTAGGTGTCGGAGGCAGCAGCAAGCACCCTTTTTATGCGTGCGTTTTAAGATGCAGATTCAACGCGGTGCCCTGGGCTCACCTGTCCCCCGGTTTTCTGCACCCGGTATGTGGGGCGCAGTCACGTGGCTTCCGTGCACCCGCCCCGCCAGTCTTGGGAGTCGGATTACCAGGAATGTGGGGCCACTTCTCTGGGTCTGGGTGAATGCCGGAAGGACTGGGTGCAGGGAGCGAAGGACTGTGCGGAGACCGGGTGGACAAACCAGAAACCCCTGAGAAGGAAAATAGGTTTCCTTTTTTAGGGCGCCAGTGCTGCAGGCACATGCAGCTGGGGTGGGGGGAGGCAGGTACTGTTGTTTGTCTTGGGGAGAGGAGGAAGGAGCACTCTCCCCCATGCCCCCACACAAGTCAATGTGAAATGCATACCTGAAGTTGTACCAAGTGAGGACCAAAGTCTTGGCAACCCCCCCATGCCGGGCAAATCAGAAGGGTCATTGTACAAATATGGTCTCTGAGAATGGCTGTATAGTACGCCTGTTGTGGATACCTGGCTCACGCAGCCTGAGCGTGAAAAATTGCTTTCATACAACCATGAGGTGAGCAATAGGATGAAGGACTTCCCCTGTGTCACACGAGGTTGTGCTCAATATATAACTCCAGGCATTGTGCAAGGTCCTCCAGCGCTCCGGTGAGGCACAAGTACACCTGCCAATCATTCAGCGACCTCCGTTCCCCAGGAGTCTTTCTTAAGACAAAGGGGAACAAGTTTCACTCTACAGTGTTGGGAGTATCAGTCACTCACAGGTGCCTCGGCAACAGCAATCTGGAAGGGATGGAACAGTTTATCCTTTGGGAAGTCAGACACCTCTAGAGGGGACACAGGGCACCTTCAAAATTAAACCTTAACTGGAAAAGGAAGAAAAATCAGATAATATCCTTTCTGCCGTCCCCTAATACCTTGAGGAGTTCAAAGGTTTTCCAAGCCCGAAGCGCTTGGCAATTACAATTACGCAGTAAAATACCTAAGGTTAATGAATAACCTCTAAAGGAAGTTACTTCACATAATGACAGCAATTTCTCTGAACTAAATGTTAATAATAAGGCCTGTAATACTATGAGAAGGAAATGGTGGTGATTGGCAAATGGAACTGTGTTGCTTGGTAACGAAACCTGAGGTATGAACATTCCCTGTACCTGACTGGAAAAGGGTGGCTGGAAAGACTTGCAGCTGCAGCCGGCAGAGGCTGAAATGCAGGCAGCCTTGGGAAGCCACAGCTGTCCAGCGGCACCCAGGTAGAAGCACCCGTGGCAGATCTCATCCTTAGCACAGAGAAGATGGCAGAAGAATTCCTTCCCATTTGCTTACAGCCCAGTAAAGGAAACAGGGTGCAATCCGTACAGACTGAGGGCAGCGCAGTTCACATTACCTGCTACAAATTGATGCTAAACAGATAGAACATTTCAGCAAGGTCCACCTAACACCTGAAGCTTCTCCCCTGCCCCTTCGTTTCTGTTTATGCCAGAAGAGACATACACTTTGAACTTCCTGTTTGTTTGCTCTGTTTTGGAGTAACTGCCCCGCTTGAGAGATGAGTTAGAAAAGGAATGCAGTTAAGACAACCTGAGAGTGTACATTTCTTGCAGAGGAAAACTTCACACATTTGAACTGCAGGCTGTGTTTAGTCAGGTCATTACTGGCAGCCTGAATAGAAAGATCCTACAGACAACGTCTTCCAGCCGGGTCACTGATCAATGGGAAATGGCCCACAACAAGGTCATTATTACCCATACCACTGCAGAAGCATATTAAAGGAAAGGCTGAGATAAGGCTGGGAGTTTGTAAATTCCTGTTTGTTTCATAGCAGTGGAGCTCAATTTTAACAGAATATCTGTAACACCTTGATAGCTTTTTTTTAAAATGTAGATTCTGACCAGGTGTAATTGCCCATACCTGAAATCACAGCAGTTTAGAAGCCTGAGGTAGGAGGATCTCAAGTTCGAGCCCAGACTAAGCAATTTAGCAAAACACTATCTCAAAAGTAAACAGGTGAGGGCCAGGGTGTTTGGCTTAGCAGCATAAGTGCCTGCTTGGCAAATGCAAGGTTGTGAGTTCCATCCCTAATGCTAAAAAATAAAAGATAAAAATAAAGATAAACAGGCTGGAGAGTGATACAGTGCAAAGGTCCTACACTATCTAAAAACAAACAAGAAACAGAAGAAGAAGAAAAAGAAGCAAATTCCTGGGATTTTGCTTCTAGATGCTATATAGTGGGCCTAAAATAAGTATTTTAAAGTGTTCTGATCATCAGCCAACTGTAGGAAACACTACTATATGTGGAAGTTTTTCAGTTCACCAGACATAGAAACTGAGAAATGTTCTTTGCACTTGAAATTTAATATATTTCTTTTTTTTCTCTAAGAGAAATTGATCTACACATTTTTAAAAAATAAAGTATACTGTAAATATATTATTTTCTTTGTTTCCTTTTAATGTTAAAAAGATATTAAAACTGCATGTAATACCAAAAATAATTGAGTTTCTGGCTATCCTGTCATTTAATTACAGGCTATTTACTATAATGTTAGCATCTTCCTAAGTAGTCAAATAAAATTATCTGCCATAAAAGCCTTGAAAGGCATAAGTTTTGCAAGCCCTGTGCAAACCCATAAAATTGCAAAGTTGGTCCCTTAATTTTAGTTACTTTTTTCATGGAGGTTTTTGGGTTTTGTTTTTTTAGCAAGAGTCAGCCAGTACTACTAAAAGCCATTGGTAGACATTTTTTCTCCCAGTTTTCTCTTCACTACATATTCTCTCTGACTTTTTAACTTTGACTTTTAAAAATAATAATAACCCTATATTGTTTACCTGTGGGTCTTACTGGACTACTTTTCTGGCCAAGTAATGACCTACCTGTATGGCCTGGGAAGGTGAGGTATTGATTCAGAGGAATGACTAGAATAGCAAGAAGATGTTTGAAGGAGATTGGCCCTAAAAAATCTTACACTTGAAATGAATCTAGAATTCTTAGCATCTCTGCCTTCACTATGCATGACACTAGAAATTACACATTTTTAAAAAAGATTTTATTGGTACATGTTTGTAGTACATACCGATTGCATTCCTCATGGAGAGTTGGCCCGTGTATATAACACACCTTAATTCCAAATAAGACATTTTAACCACATCCAAATAAATTAAACATCATTTAATAATCAAAAGAAGCACCATCAAGATAATGAAGATTAAATGTTTTCAGAATATATGGATTACTTGAGCTGCAAGAAATGAGTGCCTCCCAACAAGGAGAACGAGTGACTTGACAAAAGCCATCTCCACTTTGCCCAGATTCCTTACAGAGCACTAACATAGAGCCTTAGAATCCAGAAGCTGTCCAACCCAAACCAAAATCCTAGTTGACAGGAAGGTTCCTTCAAAGAGTACTACCCTTGCATCTGTACTCTGGGAGTAGGAGGAATTTTATAGGCCTCTACTATGGTCTCTTGATATTTAGATTGACCCTCCTCGTCCTTGGCCCTGCCCCTAAGGACACAAAACATGGTAAAGATCACATGGAAATCCTGATTCACCAGCGTACTTGAGCTGAAACTGCCCAACATAGCTAAAAACTACATAAAAGCTTTGACCCTCACATCTCACATTTCTGATGTGAGCTTTATAGAATGCAACCAGCCAGGCATAGGAAACATTCCTTTCCTATAACACACCTGACTACCCACGCCCCAGAGGGTCCCTGTGTTTTCAAAGGGCAGCTGTGGGACTCTGATGACACCTTCACATGATGACTGTGATAGCATTGACAAATCTCCCAAATTGGAATACATTGAAGACAGGAAGTAGATTTTATTCTCCCTCAATTTGCCAGGGTTGGGTGTGGTACCCAGTACATTGAAAGGTTAGATCCTGATGACTATTGAATGGCTAAAGATTGTCAAGAAAAGCCAGAGCTGAAAAGTTAGTTGGTTTAAAAAAATTTTTTATTCAAGACTATGTTGTCCAGGACAGCAAAATGAGACAAGAAACCTCAGTATAAAACTAGGCTCAATTTATAATTCAACACAGGCAAATGGGAATTTACAGCCAAGAAGTAGAGTGGGTTTAAAAAAAATTACTTAAAGAAAATATAAGGGGTGAGTTTGTGGAAAATCTAACTAAACTGACTTAACAGGCCAGGCCAGGGGGATCAACATACCTGAAGGATGGTAGAGGATAATGAACCCCATCAGATAGCAGGATGATCAGATATGAAGGATGGGGAATCATTGCTAAATTGACAAGCAGGGCTCTAAGATTGGATTGTATAAACACTATGTTTTGAATGTGTTCTCCCAAATTCATATGTTGGAAACCTAACCCCTAAATTCATATGTCAAGAGTACTTGAAGATGGAGCCTTGGGACTATATGTAATCATGAATTAGGGCTATTTGTGACCAGGAAGGTAGCAACTGTGATAGCACTAGTGATGAAGAAGAGAAGCCCAACCTAGCACCATGCCCTGGACACCACACAATGCCTTCTACCAGCCATGATGAAGCAAGCAGGCCCTTTCCAGGTGCTGCCTTCATGCTCGTGGACTTACCAGATCTGGATCTGAAAGCCAAGTAACCTTACATTCTTTTTTTTTTTTTTTTTTTTTTTACCGGTACCAGGGATCGAACTCATGACCATGTGCTTACAAGGTAGGCGCTTATGCCACTGAGCTAAATCCCAGCCCCCAACCTTACATTCTTTGTAAACTTCCTAGTCTCAGGTATTTTGTGATGGCATCAGAAAAAAGAATAAGACATTAATGGAGTATACAGACGGGCCTAGGAGAAAGTTCAGGAACCTGACTAAAATTTGATCAAGCAAAGAATTTTTGCCAAAATGTGGCAGTAATGGTTGCTTGCTTTTTTCTTTTTCCTTTTTTTTTTTTTTTTTTTCAGTACCATGGATTGAACCCAGGAGCCTTGGATTGAACTATATCCCCAGTCCTTCTTCAGTTTTTATTTTAAGAAAAGTTTATGTTAAATTGCTAAATTTCTCAGGCTGAGCTTGAACTTGCAATCCTCCTGCCTCAGCATCCCAGAGTGCTGGATTTATAGGCATGTACCACCACATGTTGCTTACTGGTTACTTTCTCTATGTAACCTATTATATTTTCTGTTTTCTTTTGAAAAGACAACAGTGCTTAGTGATGCATTTAGTCACTGATACCATACTATAAATTGTTACAGCTGCTAATTCTTTTCCAGATTAGAAACCCTGATGGATTTTGAGAATATGGGCAAAGGAGAGGAACATAAAAATCAGAACAAAGAATAATAAGGGGAAAACTTTTTATTTCACTCCAGCCTTAAGTTGATCTTGAACAATCCCAGTTCCTTCCTCTACAAAGGAAGAGGTAGTTGTGGTGAATTGATTGAAATGAGTTTGTCCCATAATCTACCACTAGAAACCCGAAGATCTAGTATACTCCTAACAGGGGCCTACAGTGGAGAGTGATATTCTCTTATGGATTACTCATCTCATACAAAAACGTAGTTCTCAAACCTGTGGCAATCCTAGGCCAAGCCTATAGTAGATTCACAGAGAGGGAGGGAGGGATAGACAAAGCCTGGAGATTTGATCATAGGAAGGGATTGTTGAGGATTAGAGATTGCATTTGTAAAGCAACTGGCACACTGGCATACAACAAAAATAGAAATGATACATTCATCATGTGTTTAATACACACTCATGGGATAGAATGGAACCAGGTCTAGTGGTGCACTCTGGGAGACGGAGGCAGAAGGATTGCAAATTCAAGCCCAGCTGGAGCAACATAGTGATTTAGTGAAACTCTGCTTCAAAAAAGTAAAAATGGCCTGGGAATGTAGCTCAGTGCAAAGGTCCTGGGTTCATTCTCCTGTATGAGGAGGAGGAAGAGGAGGAGGAGGAGGAAGAAGAAGAAGAAGAAGGAGGAGGAGGAGGAGGAGGAGGAGGAGGCAAGGAAAGAAGTATTCTAGTTTATTTCGGAGTCTCCCTGGCCCAGCAGCCCAGCCCATGTAACCACCAAGGCCTGATGTTTTGCTGAAGATTAGACCTTCTTCCTGTTCCACATCTTACCCTCCCCTTAACTTCTCCGTAGACATCGGCCTTCTGCTGAGTGTATAAATAAATGTGCCGCAGTTGTTGTGCAGCCCTTTCTCCCATCAGGGGGTGCTCCACCTACCTCGGCTTGCTGCATCTTGGCTCTTGTCTTCTTTTCTTCATCCTCCACCATCCTCCCTCTGGAGTTTTGAGAGCTGCACTGGACATGGTGGTTTCCCTTTTCTTTGAGAACTAATGGAAGTCCTTCTCACTCAACAAAATACATGAGCACCATTCAAGAACTCTTCAAGGAGCCAGGCGTGGTGGTGCACTTCTGTAATCCCAGGGGGCTGAGGCAGGAGGATCACCCAGAGTTTAAAGCCAACCTGGGCTACATAAGCAAGTTCAAGGCCAGCTGGCACTACATAGTGAGACCTTGTCTCAAAGGAGGCTGCAGTGCCATATTCAGTCTCCCTTCCTCAATAAAAAAAAAAAAAAAAAAATCTTTTCCCCTTAGAATTAGACAGTCTGGTTATCTGAACAACAGACCCCATAGTACTTGCAGTCCTTACAACCTCTGGGAGCAAAAATCCATAATCTTCCAAATAAATGTCCACTTTCAGATAAGTTTATGTCATCATTATTTAAAGAATTGGGGCTCTTCCTCTGCACATCAAGCTCCTAAAAACCGCCCCCCCCACACCGCCCCGGGCTAGAGATCTAACCCAGGACCTCATGCCTGTTAGGAATGCGCTTGTTATAGGTTGGAAACTGATGGTCATCTTAACGCCAGCTGGATTGCATCAGCATGGTGCTGAGCATAGATGTTCCATCTGAGGAAAGTTGGCAGCAAAAACAGAGATGTGGAGAAGAGAGGCGTTGAGGCGTTGAGGCATTGTGGGTTCTCTTACGTGTTACTGTTTGAGACATTGGTTCTCCTGGAGAAGCTCTGGTCCTTACATAGAGCATTGCTTCCTGGCTCCGGCAGGGAAGATGTGTGCTGCTTAATCTCCAGGATGAACTAGTCACACTGGCTTCCTGGCATGTACTCTACTGTGCTTATCGTCAGAGGAGCTTGGGACCGCCATGTCGCTGAGAATAGCTGTGGTCCTTTTCAGGACAGCCCTGGTCTTTGTTTTGAGCGTGACTTCTCGGTTCTAATGTAGAACACTCAACGTACCAGCACAGCTCCTTCACCCTGCTGGCATAGATTTTCTGGCTTCCACTGCTGATCTTTGGGCCTTCCCAGCATGGATCCTTAAAAGAGACTGGCGTGAGTCCTTCCTGTGGGCTCTTGACCTCCAGTTGGACTCGTGGGAGGCATTGTCATGAGCTCTGGGTCTTCATCTGGACTCATGTAGGACATTGCTGTGAGATTCAGGCCCTTGGCTAATATTCTACGTCCTTGGTGCTGTAGATAGATTTCCTGCATTTTCTTGTGTTGACTCTGGGTGGCCATCATAAAAGTAATATTATAAACTCCATGCCCTGAATTTAATTGCTCTCCTCACAACCCCTGACTACAATAGTGCTGTACCACTGAGCTGCATGCCCCAACCTTTTAAATAATCTTAGCCCCAGGGCATATGCAGCCTGCCCTGTGTCCTATAAAACATAGCATACTTGGCCAGTACTTAGCACAATTAAACCCAATACTGAGATGACATCAGAGGATACAAACCAAGTAATCTCCAGGCATCTGGCCATATTGGGCTTGACCTAGATGGATGTAGACTGGGATGTTAGTGACCCTGTCCAATACCCATTTTGAGTTTACTGTTAAGTCTGCTTTCCGAGGGTTGATAATTCTCTTGGTTCCTATGGCCCTGGGATGGGCAGGTGAGGACTTTATGCCTAAATTCCATTTGTAATCCTCAGTTATGGTTGAAACCATGTTCCTTCCTTTCACCCAAAGCAAAATTCTTTGGCCTTCCTGGATTCCAACTCATTCTTCCATTGAGGGGGGACACAGAATCCCAGCTCTGTCATCATTAGCTGCCCCTGCTCCATAGCTTCCTCATGCTATATTGGCATCCAGGCAATTCTGCCAAGCTCTGCTCTCTCTTCCTTCTGTAACCTGCCTCCAAAACCTCATCTAAGGGGTTAGCACCTCAGCGGCACAGCACTTGCCTAGCAAGAGCAAGGTTCTGAGTTGGAGTCCCAGTATCAAAAAAAAAAAAAAAACCCTTATCTAAGATTTGAAACTTTTCTCCTCCTAAGTTTTGGAAATCACCTTTTTAAAAGCCCATATCTCTCCCAAATTCAAAATTACCATAAACGTTTCAAACACCAATTACCTTTAGTATTCAACTGAGGATGGACTCATTCTTCAGCACTTATGGTTGCAAATCAAAGTCCATAGGCTACTTTTCCAAATTGCCAGTGGATTTTCACTTTTCTGGAAGGTCCCTGTGAATAGGGAATAAGCCATTTTCCCCTATTAATCTTCTTTTGAAAATTAATTCCTAAGCTCTAGTCTGTGAACTTATAGAAAGTAGAGGAAAGGATTTCTTTTTCTCGTACATGTAGCTTACAGAGTGCTGCATGCTGAATATGCTCAGTAAATGAAGTTTGAAGAGATAAAGTTGTTTTATTTAGAAGCCTTAATAGTGGTCATATTCACAGTCTTCTAAATGGAAATCTGAGGACTCTTACATTACTTTGAGTAAGTGAATGGACAAGTTAGACAATTTAGTAACTTCAAATGGGTTTGGTTTTGATGTTTTGTTATAATGTTATTATGTTTGATATTACTTGAAACTACCAACCTCAGAGGCTTATATAAGAAAAAGTGATCAATTGAGGAGGACTTTGCAAAGGAAGGGTGGGGTGGAGCTTGTGGGGTGGGGGTATCTTGTGGGGAGGTGACCATGAACTACATGGTAAGCAAGGTTTGTGATGAAATCTCAGTCAAGTTATCATCAGAGTTGTGGGGGAGAATTTATGAATGGAAATGTCCTCTGAGAAAGAGCAATTCATACTCAGTTATGAGCAGAAAGGGAAAGGGCAGAATCATTACTTCTGAATGGCTGCCGCTTACTGTGTGAGGTGGGGAGAGACGAAAGTTAGCATCTGTGGCTTCTACTGCTCTTTGGAGGTGAAGGACCTCGAGAAGTGAAAAGGGTACTAGCTCTTGTTTGTTTTTGTTTCATATTTGTTTTTCTTCTTTTTCTGCTCTTTCAGTCTTCCTAGACTCACACAATTTTGTGATGGGTTTTTGTATTATTCTTAATGACCGACATTTCACTTAATAATACGGAGATGCTGGCAGAACACTCAATGCATTAATCAACACACAAAGCTAAATCTACTGCGAGAACAAAGGAAAGGAGGGTTACTTAGACTCTACAGAAATTTAGTCTTGCTGATTTATATGTAGAATGATTACAGCAAGTTGAATTCAGATGATGTACTTTGTATTGCAGGAAGTTTTTAATTCAGGAAATAGAACTTGGTGAAATGAAAACCATTTTATTAAGTAAATTAAAAAAAAAAAAAAAGCACACACAGTCAGTGACAGAGTCAACCAGACAAGGACATCACCAACTAGAATGAGCTCACTTGCCATCCCAGAGAAAACGTAGGCTTCGCAGAGGACACATTAGGAGATCCCAGAGGACAGAGAGGACAATCAGCCTGCAGCTTCTCTGGCCCACCCCCACAAAAGCCCACCAAAAATGCTAGCAAGCAAGCAACCTCTCAGCCTGTAAGGACACGTTCTCGGTCCCTCCCACTAGCACAGAAAGGTCCCCCTCGGATTTAGCAACAAACCTGCTTGGACTGTTGAGTTTGTTGCCCCTTCCTCTTTTCCATTCAGTCAAAGTACTTAGAAGTTAGAATACTTTTTGTTTGTTTGTTTGTTTGTTTGTTTGTTTGTTTGTTTGAGATAGGGTCTCACGACACAGCCCAGGCAGGCCTCAGATTCATGGCAATCCTTATGCCTCAGCCTCCCGAGTGCTGGGATACAGGCCTGTGTCACCACGCCTGGCTAGAATCCTCAATTTATAAGACAATTTGGAATACAGTGGCTAGGGATATACAATTCTTCAGTTTTATACTATACCATTCTAGTCATATAGTGCTAAAAATTCTCTCAATTTGTTCAGAAAAATAATGCAAGAGACATATGGAAAACCCATCCTGACCTGTTTTTTAAACTTTTCCTCAAGATTTAGCTATGAGTATAAACATTTAATTTCATAAGCTTGTAACAGCCTGCACAATGCACAGCACATGTATTTCCTTACACAACACCATGTTTTCCAGTCTTCTGATAACCACTCTTCCTCATGTCCTCCACTTTGAGAGTCATCTCCCTCCCCTGCTGCCCCATCGACCACAGGGAGACCAATGACCAAGGCCCAGGTTATTGGACTAATCTTTACTGGCTCCATCAGTTGGTCCAGGAGATTGCCTTTTTTTTTTTTTTTCCTGGACAGTTCTCAAAGGGAAGCTGGGAGGAGAGAGCTCTCTGGTGCACTACTAAGCCTACCCTCCAGGACTCCCCCGTAACTCTAGCACTGTCCGTGGCAACTCCGTTCCAAATGCTTTCTGAAGTCACAGACATAAGTGGTGACCACACAGAAAAAGCCAGGCTTAAGAAAGAGAAATGGATAAACAGTCCTGATCTTTTCAAACCTGGAGCCAAGTGACTCAGAGGCCCACCTTATCTGTTCCTTCCTTCTTACAGGAGCTACCAGTGTTAACTTTGCATCACTGTGACAACATACCTGGCACAAATATCTTTAAAAAGGAAAGATTTATTTGGGCTCACAGTTTCAGGGTTGACCAGCTCCACTGCTCTTAGCACCATGTCCAGGTAGAAATACGATAGCAGAAGAATGTGGTGGAGGAACAGGACTCACTTCAAGGCAATCGGAAAGCAAAGGGACAAACAGCCCACGAGGAAGGAGCTGGGGTCCAGGTATGTTCCCCAAGGCTACAGCCCCAATCTACTCCCTTCAACTAGGCCTCAAATCTTTCCATTACAACCAACGATGCCATCAAAATCATACTCTCATTGACATATTAATCCACTTGATGAAATTAGAACTAATTTTATAAATGCATAACCAGAGGCATGAAATTTTAATGGTGACTTCCGGGTATTAGAATTATACGTGCTTTTTAAAAAACTATTTTATAATTTTTGCTTTTATAATGGGAAAATGACACTAATGACACTAAAACTCAAACTTTGATTCAATCTTCTTATAGGCCTATGTGCAAATTAAAACATAATCACTCTCTAATCTACTTTGAATTCTACCATCTACCATTTTTCCTAAATCAGTTTCCTTTAACACGGTGACATACTATTCCTTTTTCAAACATTGCAACTGGGAAAGATGACTTTTTCAAGGATACTACATAGTCAGCATCTCCTTTCAACATGTTAGATGGGGTTTCTTTTGATTAGTGTAGCAATATACAAAAGAAACATTTTGATCTAAATGAAGTCAGTCATTATTACTCTGCATAGTAACACATCTAACACATATAAAATATGAAAAATATATGTACTAGTTTTTTTTTCTTTTATAACTACTTCAAAAAGACTTAAGTGTGTTTTATACCTCCTTAAAAACTTCACTGTGCAGATATGGGGTTCATTTTAACACCAAAGGCTGGAGCTTTCCACCAATAAGCTAAGTCTATTACTGAATTCCCGATGAAATGCACTAAAAGCTTAAAGTTTCTTTACTGACTTTTTTTCTCATGAAAATGACTCTAAAACCTTTGGAAGTCATTTCTAAAATAATGTCATGTGAAAAGTGAGCCTTTTATTAGACTTCAGACCACAGAGGAATCCCATGGACTTTTTTCTAATATAATTTAACCCCTTCATTCAAAAACTTAATAGCTGGAATATGGTTTAATAGGTAGATTTAGAGGCTTCTGTGCCTCCAGTAATCCTCCTTTCATCAAAACAATGGCTATAATTAATATTTATGATTTTGCCTTTTACCTCAAAGGACTTCACAAATTGTTACCACAGGACTCATGACACTCACTAATGAAGTACTCACTGCTCAGCCCAGAAGAGAAATTTATAATCATCTCAAGTTCACTTTGTAATGATGTGGCTACAAAGAAGGGTTGGTGGAGTGGTGATGTGGCCAGCTCAGCTCCTCATTACCAAAGGAATGAATCAAGAGTGGGAAATAAGTCCACGTATGCTTCTTCCTCACAGCCAATATGGTAGGATCACAACACGGTGTTTGTTTGTTTTCTTGCTTACTTTGTTGCATGAGGATTTAGAATCTCCCACTATGATGTACTATAGAGATAGATAAATTATAGCCCAAGGGCCCTTGGCCTCAGGCTGATTTTATATGTATCTCCTCCTCCTTCATCTCCCATCATCTCAGAAACAGTGACTTTTCCATTTTTAGAGGGTTGTTTAGAATAAAAAAGAATATGTGATAAAAACAGTGGCATGAAAAGTCCAAAGCTACTTTCCCATGGAATCTAAGGCACAGTGAGAAATTGTATAGTGTTTGCAATACAAACTATAAACAATACCTAAGATTCACGAGTATCATTCAGAAACTCAGGCATCACTGATCTTTCTCGGAGTCAGCACATTGCTCTGGACTGACAGGATATAGACTTAACAAAGACCAAGTTCATGTACCGACATGCATATAGGAAACACTCTACACGCCCTGGATATCCACCAACAACTACAGCAAAAATCCATTATGCTTGCTGGGTGGAGGCACCAGTCAACAGCAATGCTGAAAGGGAAGAGTGAAGAGGAGAAACACTGCTGTCAATGCACAATTTGAGGAGACCCAAGGTCAATACCAAGGAATAAGGCCATTCAGAGCATGATCAGACAAACAGAAAGTCAGGTAAACAGCAGTATGATTGCCCAGCAATGTGCTTTTTGTCTAGATTTTTAAGACGTTTTATCAACTACTTACCTGATAGTAAAGAGAGTTTGGCTTATAAATAAGAGTAAAGGTGACATTATTGGGTTTCCAGTATTGAGAAACAAAAGCTGCTTTTTTGTGAGAGGCACTGTGCTAAATCTGATACATATGTTATTTAAGCTGCCAGGAAGACAGACATCACCATCCTCATTTTACAAGGACTGTCAGTGGCACACCCCAGATAATGGAAGCCATGTGGAGGAAATTTAGCATGGTTCATGTCTACCCTCCAGCCAAGATCATGAGACATAGATCCCATGTGACAGATTTCCATCAAGAATCCAGAATTCTATCGGAAATGGACAACACAGTTCAGAAGTAGTTGTTTGCTGTAACCCTATCTTTGGAAGGAATAGTTTAAAACTACTTAACTACAAAAATGAACCTCATGTGGTGAAAACATTGCACATCGTGCTATGAAAACTCTTCTAGCTCTCTTGGGTTTCTGAGCACATGGCTAATGGTGAGTGGAAGCCAGAAGAAAGAGGATGAAGCACAGGACCAGGCTGAAGATATTCCAGAACCAAATTACTGGGGCAGCTCACACACCTTGGAAAAGGACCTGACAACGTTAGACTGCATGTCTCAGTCAAGGCCTACTGACCCTCTGGTAGCCACTGTTTCTCTTGCAGAGACATATCAACACTCTCCACACATCTGGATAGCACAGGGCATTTTGGAGGTATGACCCATTTCTTTCTATGGCAGACTATTGCAGTATTTGTGCTTTCCATGGGTAGAATGCTGTCTGAATGTGACACCCACCATGGTGTCTGGCCTGTTTTCAGAACCTACAGGACAGCTTTTCAGTCTTTATGGGAAATTTGTACAGAGATAACCCTTTCAGCAACATTTAGACTTTTGAGATTAGCCCTCAAGTTCCTTAAATTAAATATCTACAGTTTAGCTATGCAAGCGAACTATGACTAGTAGTATGAATTTCTTGGTTCTCAGAATTAAAGCTGTGTGGTTCGAGAAATAAATTTTAAAAGAGAAAAAGACACCCCTACCCACTTTTCTGGGTAAGAGATATTCAAAGAAGGCACAGCTTTTCATCAGCAACAGCAGGAATCAAGAGTCAGCACAGATGCGGGGGTGACTTACACTATGTATGTGATGCTTCTGCATGAGATGACATGTAGGCACATAAACCCAGCAGGAAGAAAGAAAAACCCCGGTAAACAATTGCAACTGAAAAGAGTTCAAGGCACAGGCTAAGAATCCTCAATCCACAAATCCAAAATCTGAAATACTTTAAAATCAGAAACTTTTTGAGTGGAAAATTTTATACCTTGAAACTTTGTTTTGTGCACAAAATTATTAAACTAGTATCTAAAAGTATGTCAGACTATGTGTATAAATTGTAAATAAAATAGTGAATTTCATATTGAAGTTTGGGTCCCATTTGTCAAATATCTCATAATATATTTGTGAATATTCTAAAATCTGAAGCACTTTTGGTCTTAAGAATTTCAGATAAGGGACATCCAACCTTTTAATAGGATGCTCCCAGTTATAACTACGATTTAATCATCAAAGTTGCAAACAATATAGGAAAAAATTTCGCCAGAAAATAATTAATGTATTTTAAAAGTTAGATTTATTTATGCATATAACTTGAAGTCTATTACCTCAAACATCTACTCCACAGTCACTTATGAATCCTGTGGTTTACAAGTCAAAAGTTAGTAATAACTCAAATTTACCACCTATAAAATGATTAAAATTATTGGTGCATCCATACTAAGGAATAATATTACCTGGAATAAAATAGATGAATCTTATATAATGTCAAGCAAAAACATCAAATCCAAAGAAAAATGCTTTATGATTTCTTAATAGAAAATTTCAGAGTAGACAAAACAAAACTAAACAAGAGTAAAAAAGAAAAAAGAAAGGAAAGTATGACCCATAAAGTTAAAACGACGCTCACCTTTCCCTGTGAGGAAGAAAGCTGCAATTCTGCAAGGACACACAGGACGTGGTGGCGACTCACAGGTACTGGCCACATTCTAGTTCTTGAATCGATACTGGTTATGTATTTGACATTCAGTTTAAACCATTTGTTAACATGTACACATGTATCCCGCTCTTTTATGAAAATATCTTTCACAATGTAAAATGTTTCATTTTTAAATTGCAAAGTGATTTTCACATAATTTTACCCCATAGAGCTCTGGAGAAGAAAGCAAAAAAAGCATGTTATTAAAAAAAAAAAAAAAAAACTAAAGGCAAAGTTAGAAACTGTGCCCCTGTTCTCCCTTTATATTCTAAGTTGTGCTAGGCAGGCTCTAGATTTAATGCTTAACACACAGTAGATGTTAAATAAATATTTGGTGGTGTTGAGGGCTTAATAATGCTTTATGCAGACATCAGAAGCTGCTGCACAGAACATATTCTCATGGTACAATTTTAAATTGAGCATATGAATCTCACAGTGGTGTATCTGAGTCTGACTGTAGACTGTATAAGAAAGTACCATTTGTATGTCAAGTTGACAGAATTTAGGAACCTGTTCTGATGTAAATCCAATGTTTGCAAAATGCACATTCTCATATACTGTCGGTAGGTCTAAATTAATTTGTGTAAATTAGTACAACATATTAAGGAGGGAAATTTGGCAGTATTCTTCAATAGCATTCAAAATATCTTTTGACTCAGCACTTTTACTTCCAAAAATGAATCCTGAAGTAGTCATCATAGGATATTTGAGATACTATTATTTACAAGAGAAAAATAGGAAGTGAATAAATGTCCAATGATTCAAGAATTGTGAAACAGATTGGGGTACAGTGTCTTCAGTGGAACTTCATGAAGTCATTAAAATTGATGAATGGGACAATATTTTAAAGTATCTAAAAATGTGTGTACTGTAATGCTATTTTAAAAATCTGGCTATGAAGTGCTAAAATCTGGATTTTGAATACCAGGAAGCAGGGCCTAGTAGAAAGAAGTCAGGTCCTCGGGAGTTTCCCCTTGAAGAGGATACTGGGGCCTCAGGTGCTTCTCTGTGTCTCTTTTGCTTCCCAGTCACCAGAAAGTGAACACATGCTCCTACCACATGCTCCTGTTATGCACTGTATTCCACACAACATCGTCTAATGACCATGAACCAAAATCTCTAAAACCATGAGTTAAAATAAATCTTTTTTCCCTTTTAAACTGATTTACTGGGGGAAGACAACAAGAATTCAAAAAGAAGCAAGTCCTCCTTGTGAACCAGCACCATGCGTGGCTGCCACTGCCAGGGGACATCCAGACCCCAGCCCCCAGCCCCTGCTAGCTTATGGGCTGGGAAATGAGAAAAGCCAACTCCACTCTCATCCCCCAGCTGATCCAGAGAAACAGGCTGTGAGGACCGCTATTATGGTGTAATGCGATTTGATGCTTGTGGTGTTTGGTGTTTCACTGCTTTTGCAGGTCTAGGGCTGGTGGCCTGATCATCTAGTAAAAGGATTACAGTACACAGTGAGGCATCTATAAGGGATCTCCTTCTGAAGGTGGCAGCCATTGTTAACTCCCTATTGTCTTGTTTTGAAGTCCTGTATCATTTTCATTATTTTGTTGGACTGGGTTTTATTCTGTTTTGTTTTGTTTGATTTTGTTATACCCGATGTCATGGGCAGTTACTTCAAAGATAGCAAGATATACTATGGTAGCCAGTTTGGATTTACTATTGTCTTGTTTTGAAGTCCTTCATTGCATTCAATGTTTTGTTTTTATTGATACTATTCTGTTCTGTTTTGTTTGACTTTTTATATGTCTGAAGGTATCTACAACTATTTTGATTTCGTATTGTTTTGAAGTCCTGTGTTACACTGGTTTGTTTTCATTGGCTTTACTCTGTTTTATTTTGCTTGGCTTTATTATCTTTAAAATAAAATAAAAATAAATTGATATACTGCAAGTATTTGTTAAAGCAATGAAAGGTTGACTACCACACAAAGTTCTACATACAATTTGATTAGAAATAGTGAAAAGGAAATAAGAGAATAAAAGGGGGAAAAAGTAGTAAGAGAGAAATAGGGAAGGAAGGAGGGAAAGAAGGCAGAATCAAACCACTAGAAAACTGTAACTTTTAAAAATCGCCATTTGTTATCACCCATGTTTGTTTTGTTTGCTCAAGGTGACTAGGTTCAGATGAGTGGCTTTAAGTTTCTCTCCTTTTGGAGACTCCTTATAAGGTGACTAACTCAGCCTGCTTTGCCCAGCACTTTCCTGACTTTAGCACTGGGGGGTTTGTGTCCAGAAAACACCCAGGTCTACTGGAGCCATGAGTCCAACAACACAACAGCAGATGCACACACAAAATGAAAATACTGACAAAGGAATTAAAGTGAACTGTATTTTACTTCATTTCATTCATCTACATCTTCTATATTATAGCATATCTATGTGTGCTTCTGAGAGAAAAACTAATTTTTTAAATTAAGACCTCATTGTTTATTATTCCAATTCTTTACACTGTGCAGTAACTGACGCTTACTTTTGCACACATATAAAGAAACTGAATGGTATAAATAAGATCATCTGGAAGATATTTAAAACTCCAGTTTGGTGCAGCCGTTTCGGTCTTGTTTCCTGCTGCACCCATCTGCAGATAGGATGCATTCCCGTAGTAGCAGCAGCCAGCCTGACACTGATTAGCAACCGACCAGGTGGGGAGAGAGCAATGTGGGGTTTTAAGAGCTCCTGAAAGCAAGCCTGATATAGTCATACTCATGTCTGGTTAAGAATAAATAAAATTTTTGTTCTTCAAGCCTGATTTATACATTTTAAAAAGATATTTTGGTTGTATTACACTGTACCCAATTATCCTTTCTTAGTTAAAATTTATGAAGGTTTGCACAATTTCATATGCTTGCATTTTTATTCTAGAGCTTTATATCCTATGATTGAAGTCCACTAAAGTTTAGAAGAATGTTTCAGGTACATGGGCTCTCTGCAGCTGAGACTTTAGGACTTTTATATCAACTAGCATACTTGTTATATACATTCTTCTTTCACCAGTTTGAAATTATCCTGTTTTCACTATTCACTAGTTGAGCAGCCACAGGTGAGACTCATTTCCATTTCATAATGAATGTTTTTGAAACTTTAATCAGCCCAAGTTGTTGAGTGCATAGTCAGATGCAGAAGGTGATAAATTTAGCTAGTATTATCCTCTTTTAACAAACTTGTCTTCCTCCCTCTCACAGGACTACATGCACAAATGTACAAATGTACAGGCACATATGATTTCATTTTTCTGGGAACTTCAATTTTTGCATAAAAGATCCCTGCCATAAAAGATTCCCTAATGCCTTAAGAGAAATGCAATAAGAAGTAAACGATAAACTACCATGGAGACGGAGAGGAAAGCAGGCACGATAATCAGGTTCAACTAGTGAAATAATCGTTTTACAGTATGTGAGCAATCTGATGCTAAAGCTGTGGTCTGTTCAGAATCAACTGCTTCTCCTTCTTTGCCAGCAAATCCACATAAGTTACTGTAGGCCAATAATTAAAAACTAACAGCAGAGCTCCTCCCTATTAACAAGGCTGCGTAATTGTTACTCATTTAGCAAAGACACATTCCATATAATAAAATAGAATGTTCTCTTTTCCAAAGTTCACAAAAGAATGTCATTCCAGATGCACTATTAACTTCATTGGGATTATATCCTTATTGTCAGGGCAATAGAGTTTTAAATTAGAAAAAGTGTATTTTCTTTAGTAACATTTGACCCTCCCTCGTGGAGTTTTCTTTTACACTGCCATGTGTTATGGATTTAATTTCCCCTAATACATAAAACAGGCCCCAGCGCTCTGGAAAGGAGCAAACAGAGGAACTGTATCTCCGTCCACATGGACTTTGGCAGGACAGTCTGGAGTTGCTAAGGCCCAGCCCTCAGCCTCCTGAAGTCTTGAATTAAATCCCCTACATTTTGCCATGGCCATAACTAGGCCTGCCTTCTAAAGAAAGGAGCATTTTCATTTTGTTTCACCAAAAAACATCTAATTAGCTGTCAGTAGATGAGCCTCATTCCTTCCAGGTAGTGGTCTGATACAAAGGGGAGGAGGAAGGCTGAGCCCTGAAACACTGAACTGTTTTATACAGCTTACCTCATATACCCTGGGACTTTGTGCGACATGTGGGAACCACATGAAAGAAGGAGAAATATAGATCATGAAGAGCGACACTGACACAACATCTCAGTGGGGAGGCAACCAGGTATAAAGCAGAATGACTAAAATACTGATGTCTTTTATAGGACACTTTCAAAGAAAGTTTTATTTGCTTTGAGTGTAAGCGTCAATACCATGAGATATTTCAAAGCACATATACAGGATGTGCCTTTTTTTACAGACACATAGAGCCTAAGAGTTGAAAAAGACTTTACAGGTCACCTAATTCAATATTTTACAAATATGAGTGTGTCCCAGAATCACCTGGATGACCTGGGTAAAAATACACATATTCTTGGATCAAGACTTCTACATTTTTACTGTTTCTCAGGTGATTTCATGGCACCTTACCATCTGAGATTCATTCATTGACTCTAACTTTCTGTTACTTATAGGTCCTGCACACAGTTGCTGGTAGATCACCCTCCACCAGCTCTGGAGGGTGATCTTAAAATAACACAAAGTAATATTGGGAAATTGTTAAGTAATAGGTATTTACAAAGTCCTCAAATGTGCATGGTATATGTTGACTGTTATGTATATTCTATAGGCCTCAGGTCTGCACACTCCATTCTTGCTATGATTAAACAAATAGAAAAGTACTAATTAAATGAATTGCTTGCAGTTTTATTTATTTTCAAAGCAAACCTGTCATTATATAAGAACTTGTTTCCTGAGAAGAATTTGCTAAGCCTGCTGTATTTGGCTAAATGGCAAGATGTGTGAAAGCCATTCCAGCATTCATTTATTACACACTTCTAATCAGCTTCTAATCCAGCATTCATTTATTACACACTTCTAATCAGCTTAGGTATTCTAACTTATGAAAATTAACCTAATGGTAGAAGCTTAAATTTTCTGGTTATTTTTTAAATATTCTCTTCACTTGTGAATAAAGGTTAACATTTGATCTTTAATTTTGATAATTGATGCTATTCAGTTGAATATAATTCTTGACCATGTTCAACTTTACATGAAGTCTGAAAAGTATGACAATTAAATTTTTGTAATGTAAATAGGCCAGTGCTTATTTTAATACACTTGAATTTCAACCCATGAAATAAGTACAAGTGTTCTGTGATTGCTACTTGATGACCTGACATTAGTTGTTAGTCTCTTCACCAGAATTTCCATCTACGTGTCTACCAGATGAGAGTTTACTTTGCTCTTTATATTATCTGGCTTCATTACTCCTTTCAACACACCAGAGAGCTCTTCAGTTCTAGTGCTGTTTTGCAGATGGCAGATACCATGTGTATACCTTGGGAAGAATTATTTTGTACAAAACTGACACTCTTCTTTTGACAATCTTCAAGAGATATTTACTAATTTTTGTTGCTTTGACTTACAATAATTACACTAAAAACTCATAGGTGAAGCATACCTGGCTTCTTCATGGATTTGATTGTGGTACAGATCAGACCACGTCCTCAACCCCCAAGCACATAGTAGTGTAAAGTGAGCTCACTCACTGTGACACAGGAAGCCAAATATGTGGGTGTTTTCTCCTCTCTGGACAACAAGTTACAATGGGATTCCACAATCTCAGCAATAGCTGCCTTACATTAGAAGTCCTGCTTAAGCACAGTCTTAGAACTGAGCCCAGTTTTCTTGATCATTAGCTCTTTGGACTTTCATTCATTGCTGCAGAACAAAAGATCCTACATCCATACAAAACACCATTGTGTCTTTCACAATGTCCAAGTAGTATACAACAGCTATTGGTAGAATCTGGGATTTTGGCCATCACCAGGTCTTGCCTCTACCAACCTATTTCTTGTTCTCCAGTGTAACCTCCCTAATGATAGCCAACTACAACCAGCTAAGCTCCAATAATACCCAAGAAAAAGCTTAAATAGAATGTGCTCTCAAAGAGAGATTGGCTTGGCATTCTAAGTTGAAACTTATGGAGATATTGTCATCCATTCTTGTGTATAAGGCAGAATACTGGCACTAAATCTGGGCTACAGAGTAGAAAAGAGAAGCACTGTTCACAATTCACTGGGGAAATGTGGGCTAAGCAAAAGTTTGTAATGTCCCTCAGATCAGAATGCCAATCCTGGTATTATTATACCTTACACTATCCTGGTCAAAGATTGGTAACCCCAGAAGGAAATGTAACAACAAAGTATTGAGGGTTTAAAACAAGCACATCAGCCCTTAATCATCTACTCAAAAGTGGTTATCTTTCTTTGTAGTACCTGGAGAAGTTATTTCAATAATGTTATCATTGGTCAAAACATTCTGGGTTTCCTTTGGAGCAGACTTTGCCTTTCATGCAAAATGACAGCATACCATTCATTAGAGTACTTCCTTCTTCACTGAATACTCTTGATTATTTTTTAAAAAATCCATTGTGCCATAACCCACGCAGCCAGCAAGGTCTTGAGAGGAGGCAACGGGAGATTAAGAAAAACTATAGACACATACTAAAAGAAAGCTGGGACTAGGCAGGATCTGACTTCTCTGATGGAGAGGCAGCAACAACCCAGCGAAGTCTGCGTCTTTATTTATACACAGTAAAATGGGGGCAGCATGGCGTAGTCAAGGTCTCAGTGTTTTGCAGAGAACACTAAAAGTGAAACATTCTCCAAGCTATCTGTGCTTTAGTTAACAAGGAGGAACACCAAAGCTGGACACCTGCAGGACTGGCCTTGCTAGAGTGCACTGACCACCAGCTCAGCCTCGGCTCAGCCACTATTCACAACATTCCCTTCTCTAAAGTAAAACTGTATTCTCACTTGGGACATTCATTCATTTGATCAATATTCATTTGTTCATTTATCTAATCAGCAACTATTATTTACTTTTGTTTTTTAATCGGTACCAGGGATCGAACTCATGACTGCATGCTTGCAAGGCAGGTGCTTATGCCACTGAGCTAAATCCCCAGCCCTACTTATTTACTTATTATCTACCACGTATTGTCAAGTATTATGCTGAACACATATACTAAAGAAAGCCTCTGCATAACAAACACATAGTGTAGTAGAAGAGACAGACATGAATACAGCTAATTAGAATACAAGAAGATAATTGCCTAGTACAAAATAAGCACTATTAGTCAATAGTAATTCAGCTTGGGTGACTAGGGAACATTCGTTAGAAGGTAAACATGAATATATATGACATATATATACTGTATATGTATGATAAAGTAAGATGAAAGAATAAGAATGAAAAGTCAGAAAATAATTCTTCCAGGTCAAGATAATAACATAAATAATGACATTAAACTACAAAACTGCATGAAGTAAAGAGCCAAGATATTTTAATAGAGTGTCTTGATTACTTTTCTCTCTTACTGTTGAGACAAAATACCTGATGCCCAAAATTAGGGAAGGAAAGATATATTTCTTATAGTTTTTGGAGTTTTCAGTCCATGCTTGTTGGCTCCAAGCTGCAGGGCTGCATTCATGGCTGGCTGCAAACAGCATGGTGTACCAGCAAGAAAGAGAAGACACACCTTCTTCCCGCCAGTACACTGTATGCCAACTCCACTCCTGGGCAGGTGAAGTACTCACACCATCAACCCCAGTGCTAGACAACAAACCAATCAGGAATGCTAGACTAAGCCGTGTCCATGATTACATGAGGCCTGAGGTGGGGCCACAGGAACACAAACTGTAGAAAGAATAGTCTCTTCAATAAGTAGTGCTGTAACAACCAGAAATCCACATGTGAAATATGAATCTAGAACCCTACTTTCACACCACACATAAAATTAACTAAAAATGGATCGCAGACCTAACTGAGAAAACCAAAGCTATAAAACTCTTAAAAGAAACTTTAAGAGTAAATCTTTGTGACACTGGATCAGACAATGATTCCATAGATACTGACACCCAAGGCAGAATCACTAATGAGAATGTTGGTAAGGCAGAGTAGATCAAAATTTAAAAATATTTTTGTTTCAAAGTGTATCTTCAAGAAGTAAAAAAGCAACTGACAGATGAAAATTATTTGCAAATTATATGTGCAATATGGGTCTTAAAACCAATTATGTAAAGAAAACTTAATACTCAATAACGAAAAGACAAATGACCTAATTTTTTAAAATAATAGGCAAAGAATTTGAATAGGCATTTTTTCTAAGGAAGATGTGAATAGCTAATGAACATATGAAAGGTACTCAAAATCATTAATTGTTAGGAAAGTACAAATCAAAATCACAGTGAGGTACCACTGCACATCCACAGTTAAGAAGACCAACAAAAGCAGGTGCTGATGAGACTATGGAGAAACTGGAACTCTCATACAATACTAGTAGGAATAGAAAATGGTACAGCTGCTCTGAAAAACAGATTGGCAGGTCCTCAAAATGTTACCATAAGACCAAGCAATTCCACACCAAGATTATATACCCAAAATAAATTAAGATACATCCAAATCAAGGCTGATATACTGGTATTCACACCAGTATTATTCTTATGGAGGAATAGTGAGAAAAAGGCCTGGAAAACTAGCACAAAACCAGCTGGTAAAAAGCATTTGAAAGCCAGCCAAGACATATGATCAAAGAAAAAGATAATTAGAGCAACAGCATGGAAAATTAACTGAAGGGATGCAGACAGAGAATGAACCATGAGATATTTCCATATTCAAGATTAAGAAATGGTAAGCATCTAAATGAGAACACAGGCTAAACGGATGACAAGAAATAGATTCAGGAAATATTTGGGGATAAAAGGTCTAAAGACATTTCTTAAAGGGGAGTTCCAAAAACAAACAGCAGCAACCTTGAAATAAGCAGAAAGCTTCCCCGGGTCCCTCCAGTGGAAGAAAACAATCCATTCCTCCCTTTTGCTTTCTGCACACTCTGCACCTCATGTGCTGGGCTAGAACTGTGCAGCCCAAGGACACAAACCCCATTTATCAGAGAAAGGGAAGGAAAATTAGTAAACAGTAGTTCAAGCAGGTAAGTGTCGTCGTTTACTCCTTTTTGGTTGACAGTGTGGCCTAAAACTCAGCTGTTTTGAATAATTTAAAAAGATACTGCCCGCAGCCAAGAGTAGGCATGGCCTCCCATTTCCATGGTTCTAAATAAGTACAAAACTATATTTATTTTTGTAAAATTAGCCACATTTAAGAAGTCAGTCAGTTCATGCTCACGTAAACCAAGTTGTGTCATCCTTCTACATTGTCAATAAACTGACCTAACCTGAAATCAGTCCTAGCTATGGGCTTACTTAAATGGCTTTTAAAGCATGCCCTAAATCAGATCACCTGAGCACTCATTAATTGAAAGCCAGAGGATATAAGAAAAATGATTAACTATTCTCCTGGCAGATAGGGATCAGGGGCTAGAAAGCTGGATAGAAATAGACCAGAAAAGAAATCAATGAACCAAATCATCTCCCTGCTTCCAACTGCAGAGCTACGGAATGAAATCTTTGCCCCAGGGACTCATAAACCCTTTTGCTTAAATTAGAAAGTTTAGACTCTGTTCCTAGCAAAAAGGGACACTAGGGATTTAAAATAAGTAAGGTAAAAAGCAAAATAATTGTGTTTTTAATCCTATAATACAAACAAATAGATGGGAATGGCTGATGATGTAGTAAATAGGAAGCACAGACTCCCTCAAGGTTATGGCCATTGCTTATAATCTGAGTTTCTTTCTTTCTTTTTTTTTTTTTTCTGGTACTGGGGATCAAACTCAAAACCGCATGCTTGGAAGGCAGGCGCTTATGCCTGTGAGCTAAATCCCTGGCCCTAATCTGAGTTTCTTGAGTTAGGTAAACAATCCAGGATTAATCATGTAAAAGGGTTGAATGGTTTGTGTAAAATTTATGAATCTCTAGAAGATCTCACAAAATAAATTTTTAGACTAACTGGATGGTGGCCAGCTGTTTTTCAGCTTTACCAAGAAAATAGTTTGAATTTATTTCCAGATACTAAAGTTAGACAAGAGGAACACCATTCCATCTAGAACCTTCTGTTACTAAAATGGTACATGGAAGATATTGCTTATCTTCACTGCAGAGCTTTAAAGGACAGATATGTTGATTTGCTAGGTAGATTCTCTATGCATGGCAAGAAATGAGCACAGAATGGCAGAAGAGGTGAGTCTATGAATTCTGTTAGGAAGTGGAGTGACTTACAAATGTGGCTATCACAATGTCAGCCTTTGATGTGACTTTGTATTATCTAGTTACTCTTAAACTAGGAACTAACCAGATGAGAAAATAGAGTTTTGCTTCTTCAGAGTTAATTTTCAAGTATCACAATCAAAAATTCTTAACTGGGTTTGTATATTTAAAATCAACGACAAAGGGTTTAGAGGAGGAGGAGTGAATGGGATACTCCCTGGTCAAGAAGAGGAGGGGTAGGTAAAAAAATAAATAAATAAAATAAAAAATAATATAAACAAAAAAAAATAATACATCAGTTCGGCTCATAAACAATTTTGTTCTGTAAATAATTTGGTTTGCAAACAGAAGTGTTTGGCAAGATTTTGTTCTTGTTTGCAAACTCTGCATTGGGTGACAAACATGATCAAAGCCATCATCCCTGCCCAAACACAAATGTGGCTGTCTTTTCCAGAATCATGAAACAAATCAAGTTCATGAATTGAGGTACCACTGTATTTCAATACCAAAACATATTTAGAAAATAAGCCTGGACAAAGCTCAGAAAACATTCTGGAAAAAACATGACTGAAGGAGCTACTACTAGAGCAGGAAGGGAAGGACAAAATGGGGAATAAGAACTATATTATCAAAATATAGTGGGTGTCTAAATTAAAACATTACAGTAAAAGACCTATGGTCATTAATGCCCTCAAAATACCGTTTCCTTCAAATACACTTATCCTATCATTCTTGACACTTCCTGAAGCAGTTCTAGAAGTCCTCTCAGCTGACTGTCTTTTTTTTTTTTTTTTTTTTGCCGGGGATTGAACTCATGGTCTCATGCTTGCCAGGCAGGCACTTACGCCACTGAGCTAAACCTCCAGTCCCAGCTGACTGTCTTTACAAGATCTGACTAAAAACACAGAGAATAAAGATATTAAGGAGTGTTCTTGTCCACTCTATTGGAGATCTGGTGTCATGCAACTTCTAGCTCTTCCCCAAAATCAGAATGACTTGAAAAGTAAAAATTTTAAATCAATTCAGGACACGGAGGCAGCCACAACCAATGCAACTGAAGATATGCACAGGTATTTCCAGAACTGATTCAGAAAGTTGCCAGAAGAATGGGATAAATGTGTTGAAAGCAAGGGGAAGTATTTTGAAGGGATTCATGGCAACGTGTCTTTTATGTAATAAAATTTTTAATGTAGACATTCGCCATAGGTTTAGGTCACACCTCATATATCCAACTATTTTAAGAAGATAATGTGTGATAAAGTGAACATTTTACACAAAGGAGTAATGATACTGGAATAAGTGAAGAAAAAGTATTCATTCAGATCCAAAACTTATCCCACATAACAAAATAACCTTTAAAAAAATCTTTAGAGACATTTATGCATTCATTCAACAGATAGTAATGAAGGAGCATCGCTCTATGCTGAGTGTGAAAAAACAAAAGATCCATTTCCTGTTCTTAAGGTAATCACAGTGTCATGAAGGAAGAGTAAACAGAAAATTACAAAACAGCAAGATATGGAGGGAGAGTTCAAACTAAAGTTGATAAGGGAAGGACAAGACAGGCAATGGTGTGACAGCATTCAAGTGTCAGCTTCTTCTATAGATTTGAAGTACTTCGTAGCCACAGCATAAGTGTGCATTGGGTCTTACGGAGAAGGTAGTAACAGGGGCAGGAAAAGAGGAGGCCAAGTTAAGGGAGACACAGGCTAAGGAAAGTCTGCAGATGGTTCCCAAAGAGCCTTTCTTACCTACAGAACTGGGCTGTATCTTCATACCAATGATATCACATGGGAGGATTGTAAGACACAATGATCAGATGTGTATGGGATTCTAGAGCTCATTTCACATCCATATGGCAGAAGTTCTGAATGAAGGGCAAGCTATCCACCAGAGCTACTGGAAGGTGAAGCCACTGAGGGAGAAGGGAAGAGTAGAAGAGGGAGCAGACAGCAGAGCGAAATGACGAGTGTGGTTGTTATCTGGGAAGTTGGCTTGATAAGTCTGAGTTTCCAGCTCACCAGCATTTTGGTTTGAGCTAGACAGAAGTGCTATGCATCCGAAAAGAGAATGCAGGTGGGAGGTAGGCTGAGGGGCAGAAGATTATAAATGCCATCTTGGTCATGGTGGGTGTGAAAAGCTGTGTGACAGGGAGAGACCCATTTACAAATCTTGTTTTTGTGCATGTGGGCATCATGAGTAATGTAAGTGGCAGTCACACACACTATACTCATTTAAATATATACTGAGCTATTTTAGGCTCTGGGAAGACAATATAATCCCAAACAGGTAAGCATTCCGGTCCTACAGGGCTTCCATTCTAATGGTGCAAGTAGGGAAAGATACTGTACAATAATCAATTATATGGATACTAGTTGGTGGTAACATCTGTGAAAAAAATGGAGAGACTGAAGTATGGTTGGTACTGGAGTTAAGCAAGCAAATGTCTCAAACTACTGACTGTAATAAGGCCCTCATCCTTGGATGTTGACCCTGCAGAAACTGACCTTGACCTTTGACCTTGCCTGTCCACCCTTATCTCCAGTGCTGACTGAATACCTGCTATTTCTATGAATAACCAGAGAAGGCTTCATTTGAAAGGTAAATTTGAGTATAAACACTAAATAAAAAAGCTAGCCACATAGCACCAAATCTAGGGAAAGATCATTCTAAGCAGAGAAAACCGTATGTACAAAGGTTCTGAGGCAAGAAAGTACATAGTATGTTCTAGAAGGTTTCTCGAGAAGCTCACCAGGAGTAAATATACAGGTGAGAAGAGAACCAAAGATAAAACCCCACAGAGAGCACAGCTAAGACTAGACAGAGGGGGGAAAAAAACCTGAAAAGAAGACTGAAAAGGAGAAGCCAAAAAGGTAAATGACAACAAGGAGCACATCTTACCACCGAAGCCCTACGGAGAACTTTCTGAAGAGGAAACTCAGTTCTTTCAACCACTGAAAAGATTAGGGATGATCCAAAAGAAATCAGTAATTATTTAGAGGTGGTAATTGGAACTTTGCTCTGACTTTGGGAATAAGAGTTTCTGACTTGGGAAGCATACCTAAATGAATTCCACACCTGAATGGAAATTTTGGTGTGCCCTTCTAAACAATCTTCTCTTCGGCAAGGAGAATCACCATAATTATGTCCTTTTTTTGTTTTTTGTTTTTTTTTTAATCAGTACTGGGGATTGAACTCACGACCATGTGCTTGCAAGGCAGGAGGCACTTTTGCCGCTGAGCTAAATCCTCAGCCCCCAATTATGTCCATTTTGGATGAACCCAAGCAACGTGACAACTAAAATTATAGTCCAATTTGAATACCTTTAACCCAGACATAATAGTCTTCCAAGAATTGATTCATGAATAAAGCCTCTGAATTCGTGTCCTAGCAAGCCAAATCCTCTCCCATATGGACAGCCAGTTGCTAATGTGGCCTTTCCTTACAGGTAAGCATAGCCTCCTTCTCTCATCAATAATAGTGGCCCACACTGGTCTCACTAAACACACTGGTCTTAGGAGCACCCTGAGATTGACCCAATAGAATTGGTGATCCCCAATCTCATCAGAGGGGCTGTATTTATTAACTATGAATGCTATGAAATGTTAGGGTTAACTATAACCAAAACTCTGCTAGAGGGCAGTTTCCTTCTAACTGCATTGCAATGCTCTAGGAAGCCATGGAACTAACATTCACTGATCATGTAAAACAAAACTGCCAGTATCAGCAAGTGTATGATGTTACATGGTTTAATCAGAATGAGGAGAGAACATCACTGTAATGAAGCAAAACAAAGGACTCGTTATTTAAAATCAAAAGAAAGCCAAGGAATTTAATATGCCCAAGCTCACACCTGCCCACTGACTAATAATAATAATAATATATTCCTATTTTTACTATTTGGAAGATCTATGAAATGAAAATACTCTAAGCAAAGTCCCTTAAGTCTCTTTCATTTCTTTTATCTCTTCCCATTCTTGAATTTTTTTTTTTAAGTGGTGCTGGGGATCAAACCCAGGGCCTTATGCTCACAAGGCAAGACCTCTACCACTGAGCCACATCCCCAGCCCCTCTGTTCTTGAATATCTAAACAAACTGTTTACTGAAGAATGTTTATACAGGGAAAAAAATTCCCATCCCCACATTTTTAGTTAATTTATACTAATAAGACAACTTTGTCTCTAAAGGCTACTTCAGCAAGAAAGAAAAAAAAAGTATGAATTATAAGCCACACTTGCTGGCTGACACCTGCCTCTGGCTCTTTCCTGCTCTAAAACGGCTGACTGAAATGGAAATGAAGCAGGAATTCATAGTTAAGGGTCAGTTCTTGACCTGGCAGTTGTGTTGAAAGAACACACTTGGGGATTTAGCTCAGTGGCTTAAGCGCCTGCCTGGCAAGCACTAGGTCATGAGTTCGATCCCCAGTACCAAAAAAAAAAAGAAAAGAAAAGAGAGAGAGAGAGAAAGAACATACTTGAATAAGAAATAGAAAATCCTTGCACTTGGCCACTTAAGCAAATACCTTGGTGGTTTGGGGATATAACTCAGCAGCAGAGTGTTAGCCTAGCATGCATGAGGCCCTCAGTTCGATCCCCAGCACTGGATAAGGAAATACAAAAATAAGAAAAGGTCTCTTAGTGGGAGTCTAGGTAGTAATCAACAGCCTAGGTGTTGTATGTGCATTGTGTGTGCTCTTAGGGAGGGCATGTCAGGACAGCTGAGGGCAAGGAGTCTGCAGCCACATGGCAAGTAAGAGAAAGTGGTGTTTAAGAAAAACAAAAGATTGTGAGCATTTCACATAGCCACTGTTTGCATTAGAATTAGAGACTAAACAGACATCTGTCTCTTGATATAAATGTATTAACATGCCCAGGATTGAAACACCTGAAGATTAAAACACTTCAAGAATCTATTTTTTAATGTGTCAACTTTATCCTACCATCAAAACCACAAGACAGTAATCTGCTTCCTGTTTAATCTCTCCTGGAAATGGAAGTCGGTTTGATTTTTTCCCTGACGTTTGTGTTTGTCCATTTGGATTTTTCCCCTAATTGATGTGAATTATTATGACTGCAGTGGCCCAGCAGCACCCTGACTGCATGTTTTAAACAAAAACTGAGACAAGGGCTGGAAATATAGCTTAGTGGTATGGGGGCATGCCTAGCATGCATAAAACCCTGGATTTAATCCCAAACACTGGTGGGGGCGGGGGAGTGGATAAGAAAAGTGTGTGTGTGTGTGTGTGTGTGTGTGTGTGTGTCACATTTGGACAACTGGTTGACCTCATTTGAGCCCTGTTTAAAATATGATCCCCTGATCCTAGGATGTAAACTTAGCCCAGTGGAGTCCTCCATGTTCTTAGGAAAAAAACCCTATTATGAAAGACTACGTCTATGGACAGTCATCCATGTCTCTTCCAGCAGGCCTGCAAGCATATTTACACAGCCTGACAGCGACCAGTCTGCGGCAGCTGACCTTGGAGCCAATGAGAAGCCCAGCGGACCCCCTTCCCGTTTTGTGGTCCAGGTCACCTCAAAGCAGCAGGACCCCACCCCCAGGCGCAGTGAGGCACCCCAGTCCTCTGAACATGGTGCTTCCTGAGACAAGGGCAGGGAGGGCACCTCTGAAGAACAGATCTTTCGCGGACTTCCCTGAGCTGCTCTCAGCCTTAGCTCAGAGGACACCAAAAGGGCAAGTGGGGTGGGTGCTGGGCCCATGTCTCCCCAAAAGGCAGGCCCACCTCTAGCAATTCGAAAGGTAAGAAAGGCCGGCGAGGCGCTTCCTCCGCAAGGCCTAGCAGCCCCGCGGCCGCTCCCCTCGTCCGGACGCCGCCGCCCCGGGGTACCGCGACGCTTGCGGGGGTGAGTACCCCAAGGAAAGGGAAACGCGCGCCTCGGTGTTGTGAGACGCCGGGGCTCCGCGTCACCCGGCCCTGCCCGGGCGCCCCCGCTCCGCCCGAAGGATCCTCGGGGCGCGGGTCCCGGTGGCTGAGGCGGGCTCTGCGGCTGCGGCTGCGGCTGCGACTGCGGCTGCGGCTGCGGCTGCGGCTGCGGCTGCGGCTGCGGCTGCGCACACAAAGGGCGCGCGCGGCGGCTCCCACCTTCCTGTCCGCGTTCTGCCTCACTACACAAACTCAACGAGCCCGCTCCCGCCGCAAGAAGTGGACTTGACCGGACCTAAAACCAACAAAGGCAGTTCTGCCGGGAGCCGCGGAAACGCTGGGCACTGAGTCAACAAGCGGGGCTCATTGAAATGCAAATGGCCCGGCCTAGGCCTGGGCCTGCGCCTCGGCGCTGGGGCGCGCAGCGGCCTCGCTCCCGTCGGGTTTCTGCGCGTCCCAGCCCCATCGCGTTCCTCTCTTTGCGCTTGCAGACCTGGGGGAGGGACACATCACGAAAGGCGGCTTTCCCGCTGTCCAGCCAAGGAGCAGAAAAAGCCAGCCTGCTGCTAAGTTAACAAAAATTAAAAGTTCCATAAGACCGATTACAGTTGTTTTTTTCCTCCCCTCCTAAGTGTTTACGCCCTTAAATCCTGATGGATTTTTTGGTTTGGATTGGTTTGGTTTTCATTTTATCCAGAAAGAGCCAGACTTAAATTATTTTTCAGGTGTGGGGCGATCTATGTAACTCCCACATGCTTGAATAAAAACAAATTCCATTTGGTTAACTGCCCACTCTCCCACTCCCTTGTCCTGGGTTTTATGTTGAGACAGTATTATCACCTTGTTGTTTATTTTGTGCTTTCCCTAAGGTTTAACGTTAGAATGGACTATTAAAGCTTCTGAAGCACACATGGGGAGTAAAAGCAAGTTTTGTTCTTTGCAGCAATGAAAAATGCTAGTTTGATATTTTTAAAGCAAACCGAGTTAGAAGTAATAATAATTCAAAAAGAAAGCTACATTATTTAAAAGTCATGAAAATGTGAGATGACTTTCTACAGAAGCTATATTTGACTATTTCGGGTGTTAGGAGCTTAAGAAAGGACTGATACAACTATAAAACACAAGAATTTTTTTAAAAATCCCTTAATCTTATAAATTCGCTAGACCATAATCATATTTGGACACATCATAAATACATCATAAAGGTTATTTTAAGAAAAAGTGTCTAAAAGGGTTGGAGCTAGCAGGGTGACAGTTGGAAGGTCCTAGTTCAACCTCTCATTATTGCTGGGGTGTAAAAGAATACACTATGGTTATTGAGTTTCCGTGATAATTTTTTAATTATTTGGTTAAGAAAAAAAAAGGTAGAACCTAACAAAAGAAAAGTTATAGTTGACATGGTTTAAAGCTAGACTACTTAATGTTCTGTAAGGGCAGGTCTCTTTTTTTCTTTTCTTGTTGTTGGGGAGGTCAGGTAGCAACTTTCTACCCAATCGGTACTCTTCAGCCTGTAGTAAGGGAACAGTAATTGTTGGGTTTGAATGAGTTGAGTACCTTGAACTGAGTTGAGTCAGACTGACAGCAAAACAAATGGCAGTGCCTTCTGTAGGGTACTTCTGATAATTCTGTTTGCCTGGCATCCTTCTCCCTTACAGAAAGTGAACCTGGTTTTCATTTAGAAAACTATTCCTCTTCCATTCACAGTCCAAGCTGAAAGGAAGGGGACACTGGCCCCACCCACACCCGTGGTAGTTCCAGGGCCACAGCTAATCCATAGGACATGTCACACAAATTACAAAAGCTCACCCTTGTCTTCAGGTATCTGAAGCACATCATCAAAGCACCAGGCTGGACCAGCAAATAGCCAGCATGCACCGCCCAGGCTTTCCTTGTTCCTGCGGTAAACACATGACATGCCCCAGTCACAATTTCAGGAACAAGCATGTGAACTAAACTGATTTTATGAAATTTAGCCAGTGAACTTCTGTAGGCCTTATGAGAAAAGAGGCAATCTTGCTGTGTAGTAGAGGGGATGAAATGGTAGCATAGAGATGTGAGACAGCCCCAAATCACCTGGTCATCTGAGAAAAAGAGGGAAAGAAAGAAAAACAGAGTGAAATGCTACTAATCATATCATAATCGAAACCCTAATTGAGTCAATCACTCATTTAGGGAATTCAATAAATTCTTTTTTTTTTTTTTTTTTTGGATACACCATCAGCAACCCAAAAGGGTCTTCGCCAATGCAACTGTCCTAGTGGGAAAGGGTAAATCTCACAGTAAATGATATTCTACAACTAATTCCTATTAAGCTTTGACATCTGCATACTCCATTAGTATTTCAGTTACAGATAAGTCATTATAAATCAATGTTATAATCAAGGCCAATTCTACCTTTTAAAAAATATGTAAGACATTAAGCTAAAGTACATAAATGCATTTTTATTTTCTTTGGGGATGTGAAGTTTTGTCTCCTTGCAGTGCCCACTGTTTAGTATGGCTTGAGTACTAAAGGGCAGGGATAAATAATCTGGGGCCTCAGAACACAATACTGCCAAGTATATTACCAGAGTTTTATGGCTCCAGGAGTTCCATCAGATTACATGCGGCCACCCATTCCATAATGCCCACCAAAGGGAAAAAGCTGCGCTGAAGGGCAGGAAAGTAGTTTTAATTAGCACAGCCATGCCAGGAGAACAGGCCTCCGAGGTTTAAGACCTGTCTTTGAGAGAGACACTAAAAACATATGGTAAAGAAAAGATAGCCTCTTTAACAAATGGTGCTGGGAAAACTGGCTCTCTACATGCAAAAGATTTAATCTACACCCATGTCTCACATCATATATCAAACTAAAATCAAAATGGATTAGAGTTCTGCATATTAAAAAAAATACACATACACAATGTTTTGGATGATTAAAAAAAGGTAAAACTGTTGAAGGCATAGGCATAAGCAAGATCTTTTTGAGCAAACTACTAGCATAATAAAGTTACAACCAATAGAATGGGAAAAAATTTCACCAACTACAGTATATAGACAGAATAATTCATATCTAGAGGATTCAGATCTAAAACATACAAAGAATTCAAAGAAATAGGCTATCAAAAATAAAAGACCCAATCCAAAAATAAAACAGGCAGTTGAATAGACATGACTCAGAAACACACATGGCTAATAAATACATGAAAATATTTCAATATCTCTGGCCATTAGAGAAATGCAAATTAAAACAATACTGAGGTTCCATCTTACTCCAGAAAGAATCGCTATCAAGAAATCAAACAATAACAAATGCTGGCAAGGCTGTGGGAGGAAAAAAGAGTTGTGGGAATGTAGGTGAATACAACCATTATGGAAAGCAGTATGTATATTCCTCGACAAACTAGAAATAGAACTTTCACTAAACACAACTATTCCCCTTCTATCTATCTTCCCAAAAGAGTTAGAGGCACCATATTACAGTGATACATGCTCATCTATGTTTATTGCTGCACAACTCATAACAGCTAAATCTTGGGAGTGATTTGCATGTCCATCAATAGATAAATAATGAAAATGTGACATTTATATACATTGGACTACTGCTCTGCCTTAATGACAAACTTGAGTCATTTGTAGGAAAATGGTTCACTTAACCATAATGTTAAGTTAAATCAGACTTGCAAATTTAAATATCACATGATTTCTTTTATATGAGAAAGTCAAAATATAAATAAAGAGCCAAACAAAAGCTAAGTAATAGGAAATAGGGAGATGAATCTTTTGCAAAAGAGAATGGGACCAAGAGATAGAGACAGAGGAGAGAAAGGGGATGGAAAAAGCACTGAGTGAGATGTGTTATGTATGAGCACTGACTCCCACAAGAAATGTAATCATTATATGCTGCAAACATGTATTTGAGAGGCTGATAGAAGTTTTGAGGTTTTATAGGAAAGGAGAACAAATCCAAAGGTAGGGATTTGCATAGCTTGCTGTGCAGTAATCCTGGTCAAGTCAAGTCCTGGGCTGGTTGACCAGTACTTGGGGGCTGTTCTGGGAGGTTCTGAGAGAGCCATCATTGCTTGATGTGCCAATTCAGCTTCCATCCGTGAGGTGGTGGCTTCTTCTGGGATGAGAGGCAGCTCAGTTCAGCTCTTAATTGCTCCCTCCTGGGCAGTGAACTGAGCGCTGAACTGAGCGCGGGGTGGTCTGTAATGCTCTTTTTTCCTGGAATCCAAGGTTAGTGCAGGTTTAAGATGGTGACTTGAAAACTTCTAGGCATCACTCCAAGGGGTCTGGAACTGGAGTTCATAAAGCTGGCAATTAGATGTACCTGCAAGTCCTGAAAATTAGTTCCTCTTATCTTGGTGTCCTCAGTCTTGACAGGAGAGGAGAAAGGCCATGTAAATTTAGGGCTAATAAACCTTGTATTGCAGACACTCCTTAAGTAATTAATATGCTGATGTGCAAAGCTGAGCAGGGATCTGACCCAAAGTTTTAACATAATAAAGTGTACAGATACAAAATGAAGGCAGCGATGCTGAGATCCATTCTGGTGGGGCATCATTTGGTGTTTTCTGGTTTTGAGGTGTGTGTGTGTGTGTGTGTGTGTGTGGCACTAGGAATTTTACCCAGGACCTTCACACTGAGCTAAAACCTGACCCCTTTTTATTTTTGAAGACAAGGTCTTGCTAGGTTGCCCAGTATGAGTTCAAACTTTGGATCCTCCTGCCTTAGCCTTTCAAAGCCCTAGGATTACAGACATTCACTAGCATGCTCTTCTATATCCTGGCTTAAACTACCCATGGGACATCTTCAGGCTCAGGCTCTAGGTCCCTGTTAGAGTACAAAGCTTTGGTGCAGTGAGGAATTGAACCAAAGGACACTGGCTGACCTTAGAAGCAAAGTCTAACTGATTTTCTTCTCTCCTCCTGTCTCTCACTCTTCTTTCTCCACTACTAGGAGTCATAGCAACTAGAGTTCTTTCCCAAGATAAATCATAGTAACTAGAGCTTGTCTTCTCCAAACAAGGCATTAAACCTACTAATGTCATTCCTCAGTTTTCCCTTTTCTTTTGAAGATCCTCAGGTCTTGCCCAAGAAGATAGAATCTGGTCAGGCCTTGCTAAATGCTAGGGGTTTGTATCTGAAATGTCTCCCAGAGGCCCATGTAGAAGATTTGGTTCCCACTCCATGGTGCTGTTGGAAGGTAGTAGAACTTCAAGAGGTGGGGCTTAGTGAAGAGGCCTTAAGTCTTTGGCGGGGCATGTCCTTGAAGGAGACTGTGGGACCCTGGTCTCTTCATGCCCAGCTATGAGGTGAGCATAGATCCTCCACCAGGATATGCTGCTCCCTCACTACAGGCTCAAAATAACTGACTGAAACCTCCAAAACTCTGAGCCTAAATAAACATTTCCTCTTTACAAGTTGATAATGTCAAGTATTTGTTGCAACAAAAAACTGAATAACACAGTGGGTCCTCCCCCCATCTACTACCATTAGATCACACCTTTCCATCCAATTGTATTTCTACACAAAGCTAGCTATTCCTCAGCCAGCCTAAACTACAAATAACAAATTCTCCCTAGGTCTTTGGGTCTTCATGTCTGAAGTCTCCACATCACATAAAACTTTGATTGAATAAGTTGCAATGATTTTCTCTTGTTAGTCCACCTTTTGTTATGAGGGGATGGTCAAGACACTCATGATAGAGAAGGGAAGATATACTTTACTGCCCCCACAATGGGAAGGTTGGAAACCACCCAGGGCACTAATCCTCCTGATAAGCTTAATGCTGACTCTAAGTGGAAGAGGTATGACACATCAGGATGGGTTTTGTTTTTTTTAAAAAATGTTTTCATACCTTCAATAAATCTTAAACTGCATTAATAATTAAAAGCATAGATCATTTGGGTTGTGAGGCCTGAAAAAGAAAATAGAGAAAATAGTATGAATAACAGCAAAATTTCACTAAGGAAAAGTTAAAATGAACAAAATAAATTTCTCATTTGCTAACCAATATGGCAGTTTATTCTTTGATGCCAGAAATATAAAAGCATAGAAGAAAAAATGTCAAGGATATGGTAGAAGCAATTCTTCCTTGCAGAGAGAAGTTAAACTTATTTCTAGGATTTTATATCTAAATTTCATGATTCTGACTTTGTATATATCTAGTAGATATGAACTATTGAACAAATTATTTACTATTTTATCATCTATTTAGGATGCTATCACCTCCTTCTTATCATTCATTGTTATCATTATATTGCTTTGATTGTGTTTGTTTGAACCCGAAAACATTAAATTTGTTTTCAGGAAGATATAACCACCTGCATTATTTACAGTTTTAGCCCAGAGCTAAATTCTTGTTGCTGGTTTTACTTAAAAAATCTGAGCACAGAAGATTTAGATATGAATGAAAAGTAAAAGAAACTGCAATTCATTTTTGTAGCTCCTTGTTTCTAGCTCTTTGTTGTTCTTCGCTGTACCATTGTTGTACCAATGAAAGAGGATTGAAGAGAATTGCCATTGTTTTGTAAAAACTGGCTTCTTTTCCTTCCTTGCTATAATATCTGAAACATCTGCTTTCTATTTTTATACCATAATTACTACTAGGTTTTGGAAAACTCCACTCTTCCTGGAAAATTCCTCATCTTTAAAAAGAAATGACTCTTGGTTAATATGGCTTCCCTGACTCCCACCTGTACCTTCATGTCCTACCAGTTAAGGGAGAAGAGGTTCAGGAGTCTGACAGCTCCTTTAAAAAGGTGAATGACAGCTATGAGTTGGCTTTCAGTCCTTAAAGGAAAAAAAAAGGAGAACATCAAGGTGCTTGTTCAAAAAGCATGGTCAGAGATCAAGGAATTGCTCCAACTGCCCCAGTGATTTTTAATCTCATCGACTATACTTTTTTGTATGACACAGTCAAAATAGAGATATACAGTCTGATCCCAAAGGTCTCTGAATTATGACACAGGTGAATTTACATTCATATTAGGTATCATATGGCACTTGGGGTTACTTGGTACCTTGACAACTCCACCCATAACTGAAATGGGTTTCTGGACTACAGAGAGAAAGAGAAAGATTCCCAATCAGATTGAATGAATCAACATGGCCACACTAATCAATGAGTTTGCCTTAAGCAGCCAAAAGTTCTGTTTATTAATGTGAGTCTATATGATATGAGTTCAGATGCTGTGAATGTCTTGATACAGAAATGAACTTGCAGACTTAAACAACTAGGTGGATATTTTCTTATAATCAACTTGACCACTTCTTAACTGTATCTAGTAGTGAGACCTGGATGATGCTGAACCTTAACTTTAAGCAATATATTAGCAAGGGATAAGTGCCAGAGCTTTATTAAAACTCAGTAGTCAGGCTGGATATGTAGCTTAGTGATAAAGTGCTTGCCTAACATGTATGAGTTTCCTAGGTTTGATCTCCAGCATGTAAGAAATAACTGGTCTTATCCTCTCGCTCTGGGTCATGAGGTGAGTTGTTTGCTATACCACGTGATGCTACCATTATATCTTTTCTTAAGTAGAAGCCCAAATGATGGAGCCATTTGATCTTGGACTGGAACACAGAAGTACAATCATTAAAGAAATGAAATTTAAGGGGTAGTAATCCCCATAATATCCTCTCTTAACTCACTTGTTTGATCTAGGGAGGAAAAGTTTTTATTACTAACACTGAGTTGCTAAGCTTCCTCATTAGGTGACTGTATAGCAGGCCTGTTCCAAATGTGACCTCATTACTGGACAAATCAACATGGCCCCTTGGTATCTGGAATGTACCTACCTGCCATAAACATATTACCCCCACCCTCTATACATACATCGTTATGTCAAAGTTTGCTTTTATGTAGAAGCATTAGCATTGTATATACACCAGTTTATTCCAAGGCTGTATCAATGTCCCGGTTCCCTTACACAGTTCAGTCTAGTGAGACATTGATTATCGCCATTCCTCGGTTCCTTTGACTCATGATACTGATGACAGTGTGCTAATAGGACCAGTAGACAGGAAGTCACAAGTACTCTAGATGTCTTGGAAAGATCTGGACATGTCATGGAAGATAGCTAAAGCCCAAATAAATTCAGAGATCTCTTGCCTTTGTGAAGGTTTTGGGTTTCAGTGACCCAAAAATGTCAGTGTCTTCATTCTAAAGAAGAAACAATTTACTGTACACTGTGTTCCCTACCACAAAGCTTAGTAGGTCTCTTTAGATTCAGGTTTGCCATTTTAATATACTTACAACATAACACCTAAAGCTCGGGTGACTGTCTACAGGGAGGAAAGATTTGACAGCCAATCCAGTTTAAATGGCAATAAATCCTGTCCCTTATCTTTTATGAACTGGCAGATCAGGACATTGGGGGACCTTGTGACAGTAAGATAATTATAATAAAAGTTTTAAGGCTTTTGGAGCAAAGCCATAGTGTCCTCAGGAAACAGCTAGCTTCCTCTCCACTCCATCAGACATTCCACATTCCCAGAGTGTGACTCCTCTTCCCAGCTGCCCATTAGCCAACATATAGCTAAGATTTCCACGGCAGTTCCGATAACCAGTTGACTGAGGAAGCAACACTCAAGATTTGCATAGGGAGAGTTCCAGCTCTCAGGGTTCTGATGCAGCATCCCAGCACGACCCTAGAAAGCCTCAGAGGAACAGCAGAGAAGAACACTCACCAGTGGCCAGAACTTCGGGAAATATCTCTCAACGCTCGCTTTGCCTCTTAGGAGAAACAGTTGGAGGGACACATGTCTTCAAATGACTGATGTGGCTAAAAGCTTGTTGAGATGTCTGGGTGTTGAGAATAACACAAGTTCAAAGTATTGTTAATAAGGGAAATTGGGGAAGAATCACAAAGATGAATATTCAGAAAGACATCAAGAGAATGGAGATAACTACATCCAGTGTCGATATATTGGCAGTAGATTCCTCTGCAAAGGAATGTTCAGTAATCAGATAATTAAGATTACTTACGTTTTCAGATATTTGCTTATTCCCCTCACTCAGACATGCCTGGATGGCTTAAGAAATAAAAGAATGTAATGTGAATTCCAATCTTCTAGCAACAGAAACCAATGCTGAGCCCCTAACAGGGCAAGCCTAACCTGAAGGAACCAGCCACAGTCAGTTACACTGGATTCTTTTCATCACAGAGGGCAAGTTACCGTCCTTCAGAGCTTCACTTCTGACTTTGATTTGACTACACTGCCTTAGTTGCACCCCCACACACACACTCCAGTACTGGGGGTTGAGCCTTTTGCACATGCTAGGTGAGCACTGTACCACTGAACTGCAGCCTGAACCTTTTCAAAAATTTACATGAGGGGCCAGGGATTTAGCTTATTGGCACAAGCAACCACGAGGTCGTGAGTTCAATCCTTAGTACCAAAAAATAAAAATTAAAAATAAAAATAAAGTTATCTGAACAAGTAGTGGTATTTCTTCACTAACCAAGACATGTGTCCAGTTTAAAAAAAAAAAAAAAGGAATACAAAAAGTGGCTTCTCTTTATTTAATAACAGCCAATGACTTCTTTGCAAAATGATTTTACTTGGCTCTATCTTTACTGATTCATAGGTTTTATTAGTCAATGACAGAATGTTTCATTTTCCAAGGAGATATAATAATGTCCTATCAAACTGGAAATTAAAACTGCCACCTAACCATCTAGAGCTTCCAAACATCTGGATTTACAAAGTTCAGGACCAAGCATGCTGGAGTGATTGTTCCAGAATCCAAAGAGGAAAAAAAAAAAAAGCAAAGACAAGAGAGCTGCTGTACAGTGGACATAGAAGGGACATATCTGAACTCAGGGCATCTTGCAGGGTTTTTTCATTCAAGAAGAAAAAATTAATAGAAGTCATGAAGAAGACATTCAGCATACTTAGTTATTGGGAAAAATTAGGACAACAATTACAGTGAAATACCACTTTTACCTTTTAGGCGGCTATAATTTTTTTAAATGGGTGATAAGAATATTGGTGAGAATATGGAGTGATTAGAACATGTGAATTACTGGTAGGAATGTAAAATGGTGTGGCCTCTGTGGAAAACAGATTCCTAAAAAAAAGGGAACACAGAAGTATCATATGATATAACAATTTCACCTCTACATATGTAGCCAGAAGAACTGAAAACAGGGATTCAAAGGATCTTTGCACACCAATGTTCACAGCAGCACTCATGGCACTCATTCATTTATTTCTTAAGCCATCCAGGTATGTCTGAATGAGGGGAATGAGCAAATATATATGACTTTGACAGCATAGTCAGAAGATGGAAACAGCCCAAGCATCTGTCAGCAGGTGAATGGATAAACAAGAGTGTGGCATATGCAGATAATAAAATATTATTCATCCCCCAAAAGAAATGAAATTCTGATATTTACTAAAACGTCAACGAACCTTGAAAACCTCATGCTAAGGAGAATAACCCAAGCACAAAAGGGTAAATATTTCACAATTCTACTTTTTTGAAGAATCAAAAATATGTAAATTCATAGAGAAAAAAAGTAGAGTAGAAGTTGCCAGAATGTAGGAGGTGCTTCTAAATGAATACGGAGCTTCTGTCTGGTATGATGAAAAAGTTCTGGAAATAGCTAGTGGTGGTGATTACATAACAGTGTAAATACACTTAATACCACTAAACTATACACTTGCAAATGGCTAAAATGGTAAGTTTTATATTACAAGTATTTCACCCCAATTAAAAAGAAATAAATACTGCCCCAAAAGACTATAGCAACTACAAACAAGCAAGATACTAAGAGTTCAGGTGTTTCAGGCACAAAAATAATGCTTCATCAGAGAAAGAGCAAGTGAGACACTGGATAAAGCACAGCAAACATCAAACTATAACTACAGGAAAGAAACCATAAGTGTCCATAATAAACTTGTGATCTGTACAAAAAAGAGATAGCTTTAACTGCTCCTCATTTTCTTCCTTATCTTTTAATCACCCTCTATTATCTTAAATAAGATATACTGGTGGTGTTAATGTTATAATTTTGCTAGGATACAAGATAAGCAAGTGGGATTGTGACAAAATTAAAGAAGAAATGGAAGTCACTCAGACATAGTGATTGACTTTTTTACTCCCCTGCTTTTGGACAAGGTTTGAATGTATTTGCAGAAAGAATCATTGCATTCTGTTAGTCAGGAGCATGTTGTTTTTGCTGTTATTATTTGGATGGCTAAGTATGGAAAGGATAAATGGATATCAAATAGTATGAGGAGAGACTGTAGCAGGCATTTTGTGTCTCTTCCAATTTACACCCATTCAAACCTTCTGTGGCTTGATTTCTAATACTATAGCAGCCAGAAACCTAAATATCAGTTTCCGAGACTCCCTATACCAACAGTTCTTCTAAGCAGACACACCTAACTGAGGCCTGGATAGAGAACTAAGCACTGTTAGTAGATGTACATGGCAAGACCAGATCTTCTGGCAAGGACAGTGGCTAATCTGGTTCTTCTGGGCAGCTACTAGCTTCTACTCCTATTTCAAATTTCCTCAGGAAGCAGACTCTGAAATGGAGTTTAGCCTGTTTATTACCAAGCACTCTCTGGATCAAAGTCTGTGGAGACAGAATAGGCAGAAGGCAAAGTAGAGCTGCAGTTCCATCTCATCAGTGGCATCAACTGACTCCATAAGGAGGTCTTGAAATTTATTGGCCCCTCAGAATTATACTGAGTTGAAGCAATGGAGGTTTACATCTCCTCAGTGTGGCAAGGGGTTCCTTTCCATCAAGGGCAATTCCCAAATAAGCTCACAGTTTAGAGTGTGTCCAGCAGCTCCACCACAGGTGGGGTGACACAGTACCATATAAGGGTTGTTGATGAAAGGAGCATATTATACCTTAGAAAATGGTGGCCTTTCCTCACAAGTGTCATCTATGAAATGGTACCCAACTGTGCCTTCCACCGGCAGTCATGGCTCTCTCTAGCCAGGAGCTTCTAAGAGACAAAATTATAAAACTTGAAGATTTCATGGTCTATGGCCAGTGGCAACAGTAAGAATCTAACTTTTCTCTCATACATGGGCTTAACCCAGTTTTTTTTTTTTAGGCTGAAGTACTTTTATTAATATACACATCAAGTTACTGAAATGATGACTTCATGTAATTTTCCCCTTTCAAGATGACACTTGCAGGTACAAAGATGCAGAGATGTCTACAAATTTTAGATGTTTACTTGAAAAGATTCTTCAACAATAGTTTGGTACTGGGTTTCCTCATCTAGCTGAAGATTCACAAATTCTCCATAATCAAACTGATGTCTTTGATTTAGATGACTAACAAACTTTCTAGTAATCTGGCTAGGATCTCCCCAGAGAAGAGACACACAAATAGGACATTTCAGGAATTGTCTGAAATAGGTGATCCAGTAAGCATTGTCTGGTAAAATTGGACTCGACAAAAGGGACACTTAAAGGAGAAATATCCAGAAGCACTTGTATTCTCTTGATAAGTATCTGTATTATCAGAAATAGATGTTTCTCTCCTATTACTGTTCTCTACAGAATACTGAGAAACCTGAAAGTTAGGAATCATAGAAGAAACACGATATTCATCCTGATACTTCTTACAAGATTTGTAATGATGTCGTATGCGATAAAACTTAAGTTGTTTTGCACAACATCTGCAGCTACCAGAAAACTTCCACATGATGTTTTCAAGCTCTAAGGCCCGTTCTGGGCATGCTCTTTCTTTTCTAGTCACATTTCCATGACACAAAGGACTCTACTTTCTTTTATTGAAGTCAGGAAATATTTTCTACAGAAAACATGATGGCAGGCCGCAGGCTGCACGGGCATTTTAAGCACGTCCCGACAGATGAGACAGTAGAAATTGTCTTCGGTGTAGGAAGTGGCCTCGGAGAACTCTTCTGCTGTGGCGAAGGGTGGGAAATAAGGTGATGGCGGCTGCCAAGATGGCATTGGTGGCCCAGGTCCCAACTCCCTGTACCGCCTTAACCCAGCTTTATGTGTCAACTCAGCTAGGCTAAAATCCCTGGGTACCCAATCACACAGTAATCTAGGAGTTGCTGTGAAATATTTTACAGATGAGATTAGTGTTCATCATCTGTTGGCTTTTTAAATAAAGAAGGTTATCTTGGATGATCTGAGTGGGCCATTCATTGGGTACAGACTGCTTTTCCAAAGGGTCTGTGACCTTGGATGTGGCACAGTCATTCACCAAAGGGAAATTCCTGGAAAGGGTTGTTCAAACTGTCAGCTTGTAGTACTTCTATCAGTTGGAGGAATAAACCTTCCAATCCTGGAAATTCTAGCATTTAAAGTGACACAAGTTGTTTATGTTACAGGTCCAAAAAGGTAGGTTATGCTGACAGTGGCATTTTTTATACAAGCACTATGATATAAATGAACATTCTCTCAGTCCCCAAGGGACTATATGTCTGATGATCTTGGAGACTCTAGGAGCTAACTAATAAGTCCCTCTGTCTCTTTAAAACTAGCTAACATAAATTATCTTCCCAACAACTGAGAAATCTTAGCAATAAAACAAGTAACTTCTAAAGCCCTGAAAATGTCCTAAGTAGTAGAAGAATCTCTCTTTTAATTTCTGTTATGCTATCAAGCAGTGTAACCTTGAGTCTTGCAAACTCAGGCTTTCTTCTAAAAGATTCTGGGGTTTCTTGTCTTTGAGTCACTGAGGCTCAACAAATATAGCCCATCATTATAAAGACTTTATTATCAGTTGGTAAGCAAAGTCAAGATTAATTTGCATAATTTTTTTCCCACAATGGGAATGGAACTCGGGCCTTTATGCAGGTAGGCGTGTTCCACCGCTGAGCTGGGCCTGCAGCCCTGTGTGACACTGTTACACTGTGAAAGACCAAGGGATCTCAGTCCACTCTAACCTATAGCAAGTATTTAATAGATTGCAATGAGCACCTATGCAGGGACTAAAGTCAGTGAGGCTCTCTAACTGGACCTGCGTGGGCTGCTTCTGCCTTCCTCCTCTCCAAAACCCAGGCTTCCTCCACATCATCATCTCTCTTGATGTCCTTTCTTCTGAAGGAGCCTCCAGGCTGCCTACCCCAGGCCTGTTTTCACTCTGACCAGTCATCACAATGCCAGGGAAATGTACATTAGAGCTTTCCTTTTCCCAGATGATAAATTCTAGCTTCTTAATACGCCATTTTGATTTGAAGCCTTTTTTTTTTTCACTGCCTTATCTCTCCTTATCACTCTAATCCTTCACCCCACCCTAGTTCCACTAAATCTATTTCAGTTCCTCAAATAAGTCATGTAGTTGCTCCCTTCCAGAATGTTCCAGTCCCTCCCTTATAAGATTCTTCTATCCCTGGCCTCGCTAGCTTCTACTCACTTTGAAGTCTCCACTTGGGTGTCATTCCTTCTGAGAAACCTTATTCCAAGATAACCCACGTTCCAATGCAGTGGGTCTGCATCTCTAACTCTCAGTCTTCTATCTCTAATGTGTCATATGGCAACAGAACTTTGGTAAGAACCAAATTGTAACTTTACAGAAAATGACTTTGTGCTATGTATTGTCAGTACTAAATCAATTCATACAACTTTTGACCAATCTCTCTCTATAATCCTGTTTTGGGAAGAATCAGAAACTAGGTGTGACATGGCAGATAAGCTAATTTGCATCAATTTGATTGCACTGGAGCTGCCCAGAGGATTGGTGGGCACACTTCCAGGTGTGTTTGGGAGGGTCATGGACCTGGAACCTCAGGTGTTATACTAGTTCCTGGCTTCTTCTCTGGCTCTGTTCCTCTGCTCTGATTCCCAGCCTCCGTGAACTGAGCAGCCTTGTTCCAACATGTCCTTCCACAACAATGGCCATGGACTGAATCCCTTTGAAATGCATGTCAAATTAAACCTTTTCCACTTTAAATTGTGGGTACTACACACTGTGTCTCAGCAACAGGAAAGCGGACCAATACACTTGGACAAAGAATTTGTGCAATAGTATTTAAGAAGATTTTGATTCATGATGAGTGACTGGAGCTCCAATAACATGGAGAAAATACATAAAGTGTATATAACATAAACATGCATTATCAAGTAACAAAGCATAAAGAGAGACCCTCATAGAATCAGAATCTGAGGGCTACAAAACTGAATGAAAGATGAAAACCACAGACCAAGACATAGTTGGCAAACTGCTGCTTGGAATTAAACAGCATCATGATGTGTGGGGATTATAAAGAGGGGTTAAGCTACACAGTGACCAGCTGAGACACTGCACCAAGTCATCCTGACAGCCGTATTCTCTACAGGGAACAGGGACAGGGCCTCCAGGTAGAAGCAGTCAGCATGAAGACATTACTGACAAAATGACTGATCTGATAGAAGGGGAATTCAGTCAAGTAGAATAAAAGGAGATGGGGTAAGGAATGGAAAAGATAATGCTAAATAAAGGGCACCAAGTTACACTGTTACACCAAGGATACTGTTACACTGATCTATATTCTGGCATATTACTTGGTGTCCCCAGTATTGGAGAAAATGGAAAGGAAAAAAAACCACAGAGTGTCATAGTAGACAAAAGCGAAAATACCATGAGAGTGTACACAGTTTCCAACAGACAGAGCATAATTTAGGAAAACCACTGCCATAGTGGGATTGACATAGTCAAACTCACATTTGAAACTGGTGGATTAAGCATACAAAATTTAGGTGAGACGGGAGCAGGAATTACTACAAACAGGGTCTTTCTGAGGCAAAATGTTCCGAAACAGTACTGTAATAAAGTTTACAGCTCTGAAATTGTATTAAAAACTTTAACTTGTTCTGTTTTGTTTTGTTTTTGGTGATAGAGTTGATTCCAGCTCTTTGTAAAATTTGGAGATGGGGTCACAGTAAGTCGCTGACTTGTCCAATTTGGACTTAAATTTGCAATCCTCCTGCCTCAGCTTTTCAGAGTGCTGGAATTATAGCACTTTGCCACTGTACCCATCAAATTAAACCATTTTAAATATGTGATTTTATAGTATATGTTATACCTCAATAAAAGTGTTAAAATAATTCAATAAGGTTATAGAACAATATGTGAGTCTATATAGTATCTTATATGTGCCAATTAGGAGAAAATTTTCAACTCAAGCACAAATGAAATATTCAGAAAATTTTATTTCACTTTGGAACCATAAAACAAATCTCAACTAATAAGAAAAAATTAATATCTGGGACAACATAATCCTGAACATAATGAAAATGAGAAAGTTAAAAAATGATTTTTTATTACTCAAGTCTGAAAATTTTAAAATACTTCTACATCACAGGCTTCAGAAGACATAGCAAAACAAATTAGGGGAAATCTTACAATTTAAAGAAAAATAAAACTATTGTCCTCTATATCAAAGTATGGGATAAGCTAAGTTAGGCACTAAAGGGACAAATTAAATCCTGACTATTCACATTAAGACTACATGAAAAGAAAAAAAAGACATAACCTCAGGTATGGTAGAGTTTTTTTTTTTTTTTTTCATTTTAACTGGTAGATATGAATCACTCAGTTTGAAAATCTGGACACAATGAATGATTACCTAAAAAATATAACAGACCTCACAAGAAAGAGAAAAATCTTATGAGACCTGTAAAAGGAGCTAGATGAGGTTTAGTATCCTCAGGCAAAATGAATACCAGACTTAAGGGTTTGTAGAGCCGCTCTATCAGACAGTGTAAAAAGTACATAATTTCAAAGTTATGCCAACTTTTCCCATAAAGAAGAAAAAGGGGACACTTTCCCCACATTATTTTATAAAGCTAATTTAATACCAGAATAAAAATCAGAGAAAAATAATACAAGAAAGGAAAATTATAGGCTGACAACACTTATAAACTTAGATTCCAGAATCCTAAGTAAAATATTAGTCCACAGAATTCAGCAAAAAATTTAATAACTGTTAATAGGGATGGTTTATTTTTGAAAGACTGGGCTATCATTTAAAACTCCTTGATTTCATAACACATTAAAGAAGGAAAATTATCGTCTCCTAAAGCATTTAATAGAATTCAACACACGTTCATGGTAGAAGTTCACGGAAAACTGAATGGGAGAGGCATGGGTCTTCACACGCGTCACAAAAGAATCTAGACCTCTATAACTAAATACTGCAGTTCAGGGCTCCGAAGGACACTTAGGATAGGGATTTAGCTCAGTGGAGTAAGCACTTGCCTTGCAAGTGCAAGGTCGTGAGTTTGATCCCTGGTATGAAAAAAAAAAGAGGAAGAACAATGCTGTCTTCACCACGGCCCACGACTGCTCTGCCCAGAGCAGATACCTGATCATACTTGAATTGCTTGTTACAGCAAATAAAATAAAACCAGCACAGTGCTCCATAATTTCAGATTTTAAATTTCTGCAGAATTCTTTCCTTTCACACTACTTCCGTCCTGTGCCCGGTAGAGACTGACTAGCTTAGCAAGCCAAACCCGGAGCTTGACCGGGTCAGCTTGGTTTCACAGAGGGTGAGCACAGTGATACTGCTACACAGCAGCCACCGAAATAAATAGATAAATAAATACATATTTTTCAAAGTGGTGCCAAAAGTCTACTTGAAAAGTGCGGCAGTGAATGAGTATGGATGAAACCATCTCTGCAGAGTGAACTTGGGCTAAACAAAGAGAAAAGTGGGTAAAAACAAAAATAAAGGTATGCACCCTCTGAGAAAAGCACCACAGGGCACTGGCAGAACTCAAGGAGGACAGCGGTGTCCACGATGTCTACCTCTCCTGGGAGCTCAGGGCCCTGCCTGTGCCCTGGGATCCTGTGATCAGTAGATTCCGCTCATTCTCCCCAGCCAGCTGTGCCACGCCCTATCTCCTATGTCAGTACCAGGGCCTACTTAGAAGCGTTGCCCTTTTCTTAGAGCTTTTTCAAAATAATTATCAACACATCTTCATGTGACCCTGAGACATAACTGAATGCACTTTGGACTGAAACGGAAAGAAGGATGTGGGAGAGGGAATAAGACTTCTTTTTCTCTTTCTCAGTCAAAAAAATCAAAGCCAGTTGTGGTACAAGGCTCCAGGACCCTTGCCTGGAGCTTTGCAGGAGTTCTGCAGCTCTGCCAGAAGCCTCTTCCTTCATGTTGCTGGACAGATTTTCCTCCTTCAAGACACTACATAAATCACAACTGGGAAAATAATTTACAGCCACAGTGGAGGAAGAGAAAGAAAGAAACAAAAAGAACATGCCCTCCAGATTAGGAGAAGCCCTGAATTCTCAGCAGGCTTTATAAAGACGGAAGCAGGCGGCAGCTGGGTAGGAATATGAACCATATTGTGCCCAAGCAAACTCCGCATCTTCAGGCCACAGCGGGACCCATCTGTTTTACACAGGGTACAACCTAAGCAGATGCGAAATGTGCCTTGACAGTTGTGGGGTTGGTGGGGAGGGTGCACCCTCAGAAAAGAGGATTGGTAGCCACAGAGTGGTACCTAGAATTAACTCTCTGCTAGCCAACCACCTTTAACAATGTGGTTTGCAAATAGCGGTGAAATTTGCAACCTAGCTTTCCAATCAGCCCCAGGTACCAAAACTGTCCCTTAAGGAGAGATGTGGCCACAGAAGACAAGAGATTAGGGACAGGTTTCTACGGAGAGACAGTCAAAAAAGACCATTAACCCTTAGGGTAGCTCTTTTTCTATTTCCACTATGATAAAGCACAAAACAGTAAGAGACTAAGGAAAAAAGAGACAGTCACTTAACACTTGTAAACAACCAGTATAAAGAAATGATTCATATAATTAATTCTAGGACCAGCTTTTCAGGAAAATGTGAACTTTGATAGTAAACCTAACCCTAAAAAAAACCTACAATTATCCTATAATTTTACCTTATCATTCATTCTTTAGGAAGTAAACATTACTCCACTAGTATATTAATTACTGCCTTTAATTTGTCCTTAATCTGAATAATTAAAACTAAAACATTTGTTCTCCTAAATTTAGATGAGCCAAAAAAAAAAATTAGATGAGCCTTAATTTTTTGAGTAGCAGAGTGTTGCTATGGGAAAAAACTCTGAAAAAATGACTTTTATATGGAATTAAGAAGGGTGCCAAGTGCAATGCAGTACTAACTTGGCACATTAATTGACATGTTTTCTGATAATTTATTACCACATGATTCTGTCCCTTTCGGAAATTCAACTGAAGAAACCCACCCCCACAAAGGAAGGTTGCTTCAGGCTCGCATGGTGATACAGGTCTGTAATCACACCACTTGGAAAGGCTGAAGCCAGAGAATAGCAAGCTGAGCTTAGCCTGCCAAGGTAGCCACTGAGTGAGACCCTGACCTTGTCTTAAAATAAAAAATAAAAAATAAATAAAGACTGTGGGGGTGAAGCTCAGTGTGGAGGCCATGAGTTCAATCACCAGTACCACCAAAAAATATGTATGTATATTTTATCAGAGCTCTGAGAACAGGTAAAGGCCAAGGTCCCAGCTATCAAACAAAAGAACTGGAAGAATCTATGACCCATCCCAATCACGTAACCTTGTCTGTATAACCTTGTGAATTACATGCAAAACAGAAACATCTTTCCCATTTCGTCTGAAAAAGTCCAACTGCTTATAGAAACTGTGAGCCACACAGTGCGGCTCACATTTACTGAATGCTTAGTTTCTTACTTTGTACAAGAACTGCAAGGAATAAAAGGAGAAATCATCTATCATCCTGCCCTGCAGGAGCTTAAAACCACGACACACATAAGAAGTAGGGTTGACCTGGCACAACACTGGGATTAGGGCTCAGCCAAAAATCCATGTACAACTTGACTGCCCCGGACTGAGCCTACCAGGGACCAGACACCTTGCCATAACACGACCAGTGGCTTCTCACACATTATGTGTGTTTTATGCGTTGTGCCCAGTGAACAATCTGGAGACCAGTGAGAGACCATTTTTTACAGCAACAGTCAATGTACTGACAAAACAAAATGCTCTGTAGAGATGATTATTAGCACTGCACAGTTTGGCACATACAACTCTCAAGCTCAACGCAGTAGTTTTGAAATTATCACAGACACATAGTATTACTACAGTTAATTTTATGCAGTTATGATTTTATACTGCATCTTTGATTATATTCCCTCAACTGCAAGTGGCAAACTAAGTATGATTTCTACCTGTATAAGATTAAATTTTATTATTTTATAATCTATTTGTAGCAGTAAACAATGACATAGACTATCCTCTACATATGTTATATATTCATATTTTTTTCTTAACTTTTCATATTTCTAGGCTATTGTCGAATTGTTGAAAATCTCCCAAAATGTTCTTTATGTAAGTGGGCCCACACAGGGACACCCTGCTCTTCAAGTGTCAAGTGTGTATCCAGATGTGTCTAACACAAGGCACTATGGGAATTCGCTATGGGGCTTAGTCTTGAAATGCCCCACCTAGCATCTTTGTCCTTCATGCCACCAAAAGTTCTGGGTTTTTTCAAGTATTACTGATGTCTAATTATCTCCCCAACTAAACTAAGTAGGGATTGTTCTGTCACTATGCAAATAGTTTTCCCCATGCATACCATGTAGGCTTACTCTGCAAAACCAGATCTATTGTATTTCTTTATTGCATTTATTTACTGATACTAGGTATTGAAACTGAGGCCTTCAACATAATAATCACATGCTCTAGCACTAACATTCACCCCAGAACTCTAGGGTCTTTTTGTGTGTGTGTGTGTGTGTGTGTGTGTGTGTGTGTGGTACTAAGAGTTGAACCCAGGTCCTTTGCACTAAGCTTGGTCACCAGCCATTTTTTGTTTTTAATTTTGAGACAGGATCTTGCTAAGTCTCTAAGTTGCCCAAGTTGGGCTCAAACTTGCCACCCTCCTGTCTCAACCTCCCAGAGTGCTGGGATTGTAGAAATACCCATCCTGCCCACCTTGGGGTCCATATTTTGTTCAGTGACTACTGTATATCAAGTTTTATTTTCCTTCTGAGAGTTTACAGGGTAGGTCAGGTCTACTACCAGCTTCCCACGCTTTCCCTTCTAGGCCAGCAGCTGCCTCCCACTGGCCTTCTGAGAACACAGGGGAGGACCTGGGATGAAGGCAAAGGGTGACAAGGACACACAAGAGGTATTGTCATATGAGTGTCAGGTAGTTTGTGAGGACCGATGTCCACTTTGTCAACACACTGAGACAGCTTGTGACGGCTTCTTGGAGAGACTAAGGCTGCTGCTCGCAAAGCAGCTGGTAAGGATACTCCAAGTTTTGTGGCACTTCAGTGCCAACTGCTCTGACTTTGGGGCAGTTACCTGAACTTCTGGTGCAGCTTTGTAAGCTCGTCACTGGTGCATGAGGGAATATAAATCCCTAATTCCGAATCAAACTCTGCATGTCCAGAACACATAAACATGGCTGCTGCTTTCCTGATTAAACCCTGACTTGTCAACTCAGGGCACCCTTTAAGATATTTGTATTCTCTCTCTCTCTCTCTCTCTCTCTCCCTCTCTCTCTCTCTCTCTCTCTCCTTTTTTGACTCCATGACTCTGTGGGGTCAAACCTAGGACCTTGCACATGCTTCCTCTCTTTTGTACAAAAGTCAGTCCACATAGAAAAGGCACTTCTTATTTTCACACAAACCAAGTTATTTTCATTCAATTATCCTTTAAGATACCAGGTTAGTTGTGTTTGTAAATGACCCATACTTGTGAATAGTAATGTATTTTAATTTGATAATAGTTTTGTTGAGCAGCTCCAGTGCTTTAAAATGAATCCACGGCTCTTAGCAGGTATCTTTACTTCTCATTTATAGGTAGAAAAGCTGAGACCTGTAAGAGCTAACAATAGCTCTAAAGTGGATCACATTTTTTATTCTGGAATAATGCTTAAACACCCAATGTTTCATTCAAAGTTTCAGAACATAATGGCTATTTTTTATAGCCAGTCTCATGAGTGTCATAAGGGGCCACATCTTAAAACTTAGCTTTATACTAAAATGCTTGAATATTCATGGCTTATATTTTTTTAATTTTAATTGCTAAGAACAATTTATTGTGTTTTCCTGAAGATTTTTGCTCATTCTCTTCTGGCTTTTCCCAGTAAAGTTCTGCCCACACCATAAGATTGCTCACAGATAATACTAAGGGTTCAGCAGTAGCAATGGGAGAGGAAGAGAGGCGGGAGGGATTGGCTTACACTGCCAGGTGACAGGCCCTTCCCTTTGAGAATGTATGGAGCAGGCTTCTCCAGCCTGAGTGTCAGAACACCAAGATTAAAAACACAGAGCAAGCCGGGTGAGTTGGTTTATTCCTGTGTGACATCGTTTTGGAGGCAGAGGCAAGAGGAAGGCAAGCTCAGGGCCAGCCTGGTTACATAGGGAGACCCTGTGTCAAAAAATAAAACAAGCAAAATGCACATGTGCATGTGAACACACACACACACACATACACACACACACACAGCCGTGCTGAGTGCATGACTTACCTGGAGTTTGCATTGGTCTCTTTCCTGGAGAGCTGTGCTAGTGACAGACTGTGCTGGTTACAGACTGTTCATGTCTGTAATCCCTGACCTCCCCGTCCCAGCTGCACAGGGTCCTCTGTGCTTCATTTCCTACACGTACAATGCAGAATCCCAGACTGAGCAGCCCTGTGACAGTCAAACCCCAGCCTATGTGTCCACTTATGTGCTTTTTCTGTTCTACATCATTGTCCTGAAGCAGGGCCCATCCCTGCTCCACAGGAAATACAGGGACAGAGGAAGACATTTATCATGTATGGAGAGATGCAGATTGGTGTTCCCAAGTGTGCAGTGGTTGAAAGAGCATCAGCGCTACATCAATGACTTCATTCTAAAGGAGAGGACAGACGGGGTGACATGAGGCTGTTTCCTCTTCGCTGTAATGAATGCCAAGTCGTGTTGTAGAAGCAGCACCTGAAAGAAGGTACCTGAAGCAGTAGGCACAGTGACTGGCATGTGGTAACCAGGCCAGACTGAATAATACATGGGGTTTTTTTTGGGGGGGAGTAAAAGAATATCACCGTTCAAGTACAAGCTGTGTGACTGGGGCCAAAGCCCTCCACCTCTCTGAGCCCTGTGGCATTGTCCTCAGATAAATTAAACACCTGCACTATTTTCTCATGGGCTAATGTGAAAGGCAAATAAGAATACTTTCGCGAAAGTGCTCTGTAAATTATAAAACCATAAACAGCAGAAAGCTAGAAAGCCCCTCTGTGGCTGCCACGCTGGCCCTGGTGAGTGGGAGTCCAAGTGAGGGGTCACACAGTACGGAGCACGAGAGGCCCTGGTGTGGAATCATGGTTATCAGAACCTGCAATGAAGCTGTAGAAGAATGCTTTAGAGCAATTTATGCCCAAGACTTCTCAATAAAATAAGTTGAGATATAGCCCACAAGCATTTTTGTCAAAAAAAAAAAAGGAAACAGGAGCCAAATCAAATATTAAGAACAGCTATGCCAGCAGCATGTGCTATGGCACACCTGTAATCCCAGTATTTTGGGATACTGAGGCAGGAAGATCACAGTTTGAAACCAGTCCGGGCAAGTTAGTGATTTAGTGAAATCCTGTTTAAAAAATAAAACAATTAAAAGGGACTGGTGACATAGCTCAATGTGAAGGCCCCAAGATTATGCTTGGTGCAAAAGTAAAATAAAATTTAAAAATGCACATGCTTTGTTAAACTCCTTTACTAGGGGCAGGCGGTGAAGAAATGATAACTCTCTCTGAAGAATAGTTTTCCACACTCCCAAGCAGCCAGATTTGTGCTCTCATAATATCCCCCAAACTTCATTAAACTCCTCCCTTGCCATTCTAGAATCACTTACCATCTCTCACAACATACATATCAATCACACAGTGTAAGGCTACGTTAAAGAAATCATTTACCCACAAGTTATTCTTTTTGTTAATGATTTGGTGATTCAGTAGAATGACAACAGGAAGAAGCAATGTTACGCTGAAAAGGGGGAGGTCAGAGAAGGAACCAGGGCCAACAACACACTATGCTAGCAGGTGGAATTTACACAGGTAGTCAGGTTTCTGAATATGGAAAGGAAAGAAGTTTCGATTGGACCACATTCAACAGGACATATGCCCGGAAAAACTGCTTTTCTCTTCTGATATAAAAAGAAGTTATATAAACTGAACAAATGCGCCTCTCTTTCAGGAATGTCTTACACAAGTGACACAAACTGTCAAAAGCCTCAGGGAAATAGCCAGTGGTGGAAATGTTTGCCCAGCGCTCAGCTGATAGACAAGCATTGCAAAACCCTCCTCCCTCACCCATGCCCTGTCCCCAGCACTCATGCACACCCCACACAGAGGTTGGGCCAGCTGGCCGGCCCAACACCACCACATCAAAGTGGAGCCTCTAGCACCCTTTGCCCTTCCGAGTTCAGCCAGCGGGTCAGGCCTGCTGCACAGAGCTGCACCTCGGACAGCGTCTTCCTCCTTCCTCCATAGCCAGACCTGTTCCGAACACAAACAGAGGCCTCCATCTCCTCTGATAAAAGCCACATTGTTCCAAGCTACACTAGGAACGCATTATAAATTGTACCACGGGAATATCTCGTTCTCTGCAGAAAGCTGATTTGCACAGGCCAGTAATTCCAAGCTTTGACTTTAGGATTCTCTAGAATTTATCAAGGGAAGATAGGCCATTTGGGCTTGAAAGCTGGACGGAGGGAAAGGATAGAAATCACCCCAAGAATTAAGTCCTTGTTTCCTGGAAATTACAACTGAGTATGCCTCCAGTGAGATCCAAATAACCCTTTCAGCTTGTTTGAGCGTGACGAAAGAAACACGTTCTAATTTTTCAAGTTATAATGAAAAAAACAGCACAGCTTCTTCTCAGGTGTTGCCTAGCATGTATGTGTGCAGTATCATGTCAAGGCTGGGTTCATTAGATTAAAGGAGTAGGTGTCTCCACTGTGGGTGCAAAGATTTATCAATGGAGTCCTTACCCCATTCTGTAAAGAGGATACTATTTGTGGCTTGTATGTGTGGAGGAAATTGTGCAACGAGAATGACAACAATAATAGCGAACAACCTGTGTGAGCGTCCCTGGGTGCCAGGTGCCGCTCTGGGCACCCCGCACTCACTGCTCCTTCAATCCTCAGCGCTACCGCGCTTCCTTCCTGTGCACGTCCCTCGCTCCCGCAGCTGGAGGGTGACCTGCGGCCCTTCCCCGGGCAGGGCTCTCTCCTCTGCCTGGCATCTGTGGCCATTGTTCACAGCGACTTCCGTCACCTCTGCCGCACGTCACAGGATGTCATGCCTGTGCTCCTGAAGCAAACCACAGGGTTCCTCCACTCTTCTGTCTTTATAAGTCCACACAGATGTGCCTTTCTGAGAGATGGTTTTGGGGAATTTGCACTTCCTTTCTCTTCCTGGACTATTCTCATACCCTGGCATCATTCATCTTCCCATCACAGGGACTGCAACTTGATGAATGGGCTTCCCAGCTAGTGACTAATTGTGCCCCAGGGCAGGACTTCATAAAGATATGGGGGGAGAGAGAGAGACACCACAGAGAGAGACAAAGACAGAGACAGAGAGAGAGACAGAGTTCTCCAAACAAAACTACTATAGAAGCTGTGAAAACACATAAAAGCATAAGTTCTGAAATCAGATAGCTCTGAGTCAGAATCCTAGCTTTATTACTGACTCCTCTGGGTCCTTAAAAGGATTAATCTCCTCAAGCCTCAGTTTTCTCATCAGTAAAATGGGAATAATGATACAAATTGAGCATCCCCAATCCAAAATCAGAAACTTTTTGAGGGCCCATATAAACATCACAAGTAGAATATTGCATGCCTGAATTCACATGACGAGAGACAGTCAAAACACAAAAACACCAGAAAAGTGTAAAAGCTCATTCAGGCTACGATGTGTACAAGGCACATGATGCACATGGGCTTAGTTCTCACACCTGTGTCCCACCGCACAAACTCACCACCATTCATTTAATAGTAGTGTTCTACGACGCGACCTAGTGATTCCGCACTTAGATGGATTCTTCAGGAACTTGAACTTAAGTTTCCTAAGGAGGCCTTCGTGCGGCTATCATTGGCACATTGTCTATAACAGCTAAAGTGAAGTGAATTGTGTCTCCAAAATTCCAACCCCCAGGACCTTAGAATGTGACTGTACCTAAAGACAGTGTCATTAAAGAAGTGAATAAGGTAAACCGAGGTTCTTCAAGTTGGCCCTAACCCAGTGGAGATGGGCCACAGATAGGCAGGCATCGAGCAAAGGTAGGTGAAAACACAGGATAGGAAAGGGAACAAGCCAGGGAGAGAGACATCAGGAGGGTGCAGCCTCACTCACTTGGCATCTTCTCCATGGACATGTGGCCTCTGGTACTATCAAAAGCTCTACTGGTGAAGCCTCCAGCTTATGATACTTTGTTAAGGCAGCCACAGCACACTGGTATAGCAGCAGTGTTATTATTAACCTGCTGTGCATTCATTGGATTAATCATGATCCTTGGTTCACGACACGTTGTCATTATTGGACTATAAATGTTCTGTTTATATTTAATGATTAATTTGTTGTCAATAGGCTAATAAACATTTGTAAGCATATCTCCCAGGACAGAATTAGTAGAAAATAATTCACATCTAATTACAAAGTCTCCCACCAACTTTATCCCTGTCTTCTAAGTGTCCACAAACTTGAAAGAAAATAGAGCAGGATATTCATACAGCCAGACACTACACAGCATGAAACTAAGTGAATTATAGTTATAATTACTAACATGCACAAATCTCAAACACACATTAGCCCTGGGGAAAGAGGAATGAGAGGAAAAATTAGAGTTGGATACAAAATTTCAGTCACATTTCTAAAGCTTTATTTCTGAGATAGAATACTGGGATGCAAACATTTATTATACTAGCTATGCTTTTCTTTATGCCTAATTATTGCATAATAACAATTTCATAATTTTTGAAGTGCATTTCAGCAGTTTTAGAGAGAGAGGAGGAGGAAGAGGGGCTATAGCCCGGGAGAAACCCTCTGGTCACTGCTAGCCCTACCTCCTTGCCCCTCTTCTAAACAACTGAACAGATGCATAACAATTGAACCTTCATTATTTGTTTGTTTCAGATTTTTGCACACAATAAACAACCATATGGTTAACAGGATGCCTACTGGTTGCCAGAAAGTACACTGCAGGTTACACTCCAGTGAGAGCAATCTGCAATCACTACTCCCTCAGCCGCTCTGAGTATTCACATTCAAAAGATTCGTCCTCATGATTAGCAGAGAAATTGTATTCTATCCTGGTTTCAACATGAAGAACTGGTTACCGATAAGCTGACCACTTTTTGCAAAGTTAGTTCACCAAGTCTGGATTGCCCTACCAAGCTCAGGGCAGAGCTTGCCTTTCCTTGAGTCCTCTGTGCTGCCTGTCTCTGAGGAGACTCTTAGGAGGTCGTCCTAACTCAGACCTAGTTGTCAGCAATCAAAGATAGGTAATGATTTATTGAGATTCAAAATGCATCATATTAGGTTCATATCAATTATTTACACCACGTTTTCTGGTTCTCTTTTTAAAAAAATAAATGAAAATCCCAGGGAGAGGCAGCTGGAGGGACTTGTTTACTAAACAGATCTACTTTCACAGCAGGCCTGAAAATTCCCATGAAACAATGGAAAATAATTAGATGAGAGGGTTCTTGGGGTACTACAGCATTAGAACTCCTGTGTCTTATCCAACCACATATACATCATGCAGTGTATATGTATTTAATGATAGCAGTTCTTATTCATGAAAAAATGAGCCATAACAATGAGCCTTAGATATTACAAAGCCATGGGTAGCTTTCTAAGGAAATACACATCTTTTCATTCACTAACAATAGTCTATGAGATTTCATCAAAGTGGAGTATTTTTCACTCTGGAAGGATGAGGCAGGACAATTGCAAGTTGAGGCCAGCCTGGACAGTGTAGTAACTTGGGGACACTCTGCCTCAAAATAAAAAAATGAATAAAGAACTCAGTACAAAGTCCCTAGTACTGAAAAAAAGAACCAATAAGACAATTAATGAAGACAATGGATAAAAATAATCGAAATAATATTTATGTTAAACATTACTCATATGAAAGCCACATGCTAATTATTATTTTGAAAAGTTCAGATCATAAACGAAGTACAAATGTTTAATAGGAAATTATCCATATTATTAAATGGTAGCTCTTAAACAGATTTAAAGAACAAATTTCTGCCACTTTTTGGTCATCCATCCTTAGATAAGTACCAAGGTAGTGAGTCTTAGTCTCTCTCTACTTCTCAGTGTAAGAATTATAAGGAGCTTCTAGACATGATGGAGTGTCTGGAACCAAATTAGCATTGTCTTCCACCGAAACAATTACAAAATTGAACAAAATAAATCTTTCCAGGAAATGGAGAACTAGAAATGCAAGACAATGATCCCAGTGGGAACAGAAACACAATACTAGAATCCTAGAATCTCCCAGCTTTCTGTCTGGCAAATATTTCCTGAACAATATGAAGCAAAAGGAAGTCAGTGCAGGGCATAATATTTGGCTGCACTGAGCAGGCAACAAGCAGAATGCAGGGCAGCTGAAATGGTGAGAATCTGCAGGGCAAAGCAAACTGTGCAGAAAGAGGGCCTTGGAAGCCTTTGTAGGAGTCACAAGGAATCCATAGTTACACAGGGCAAGGTCACCTAAGGCTGAACAGATAGCAGCAGCTAGAAGCTTAAGAACAGAACAGATATGAAAAAAGTTGAACACTGACAGGGAATGTTGAAGTTCTAGTCCTGCTAGAGAGGGGTGTTAAGGTGTAATTAACACCCCATTATCATCCTTGAAATTCATTTGAGACGTAGGTCATGTCTTATTCAGATCTGCTGTAAACTTGCTCTAATCAATCTAAAACCTCACTCAGACAAAATCTACAAAGAGGACAAAGTTTAAAAATTAAGGCTCACCAGATTAGAGGAGCTCAGGATATACTTAAGACTTTCTCAAGACCCATGTGAGTCCATAGTGACTGGCCTTAAGCAGAATTGCCCTGCTAATACAAGAACCAATACTCTATACAGGAGGGTAACAAGGTAATGTCTACACCTCATTACCGGCAATGTTCAAGACATGCAATTGCTCAGAAAGTGGATTTAGCACACAAAATTTAAAGGCAACATTTACAAATATGTTCAATGAAGTCAATGGAAATATGTTCGAATGGTTAAAGAAAAATATAGCACCAATGAATAAGAGAAAGTCAAAAGATAATTCAATCAATAAAAAAACTGAGGCTCAAAAGTAAAATAATTGAACTTTTTTTTAATCAAGCGATCAACACAATACAGAGTAGGTGCTACAGGGGAAAAAAGGACAATCTGTAAACTTGTGGCAGATCAAAAGAACTTATACAAACAAGGGTAAAAATTAAATGAACAGAGTTTCAGCACCCTATAGGACAATATAAAGGAGCTTAATATATGTATGGAGTGCTAGAAGGTAGAGCAAAGAAAATGGGACCAAAAAAGATTGAAATCTACAATTTTTAGTGAAAACATTACCAAAGTCCCACAAATCCAAGTAACATAAACAACAAAGGAAAAACCCACGCATAGGGACATCACAGTTAAACTGCTCCAAACCAAAGATTGAGAAAATCGTGAAAGCAACCAGAGGGAAAAAGCCATAGCTTACCCACATTAACAAGGTAAATAAGATAAAATTGTTTCTGACATCTCTTCATAAACAATGGAGCTAAAAGAACAAGGGAAGAGCTGAAAGAAAAAAAATTAACACAAAATAGAGTATCCAACAAAAATATTTATAAAAAAAAGAGGTGAACTGTAAGGCTGAGGCAGGAGGATCACAAGTTCAAGCTTACTCTAGGGAACTTAGGAACCTTGCAAGACCCTGTCTCAAAATAAAAAGGAAAAATAGGGCTGGGGTGTAGCTTAATGCAAATGCTCTGGGTTCAACACCCAGTACCACTGAAAAACAAACAACGGTAGGGCTGGGGATTTAGCTCAGTGGTGTGAGTACCTGCCTGGCAAGTGTGAGGTTGAGAGTTCAATGTCTACTACCAAAAAAAAATTTTTTTTTAAACATTTATAAAAAGAAAACAAATAAGGGTAAATTGACTTTTTGGATAAAAAGGATTAAAAAGGACATAAAAACAAAAGCAAAACAAACAAACAAACAAAAAACTTCAATTGTCCTTCAGCCAAATAAAAATGCATCTACTGAAAACTTGGGTCTACAGGTAAAAATTAACAGCACCAGAAATAATAAATGAAGGATGGCCCATTTAACAAAACTGTGCTTTATTTCTTCTTATAATTTCCTTAGAAAGTTACTGTTTAAAGTAAAACCCTGTCTCAAGAACCCAAAAAATAAATAAAAGAATATTTGTCTTTAGTAATAATAGTAATTATTATAATAAATGACATAGTGAAGACCGACAATATTTTTTTTTCCTTTTGGGGCTTTCACCATTAATTATAAGCCAGTTTTATGGAATTTAATAAAATATATTTTATTTTAATTTTAATAAAATAAATTGAATTGTACTAAACTACACTCGGATCTTTAAAGCTATTTTCCCACAAATGAGAAGAAAACAAGATGTGAGTGGACAGAGCTGAGCACGGAATTGTTGGTGCACCGCAGGCGAAGCACGGAGCTGGGAAAGAGGCCATTTGTTTTCTGGGGACAAAAAGGGTAACCCTGGCTATTCACTGTGTATTCCTAGAGAGAGAAAATTGTGTGCAGAACTAAGAGGGCCTCAGCTGGCAATTCCAGTGTGATTTAGAGCCAGGCATGCTAACTCACTCAGGAGGCTGAGGCAGGAGGATCGGCATGAGTTCAAGGCCAGGTTGGACTACATAGTGAGACTCTGTCTCAAAAAAAAAACAAACAAACAAAAACAATGTGAGTTAGATTACTCATATTTCTCCCCTTTAAAACATTCTTTTTGTTCAAGTCTCACTATTTCTCCAAATCCTTTAAAGGTAGGCATGGTGGCTGTAATCCAGGCATTTAGATTGGCTGAGGCAGAAGGACTACAAGTTCAAGTCTCATGTGAGCAACTTCGTGAAGGCCTATCTCAAAACTAAAATAAAATTTAAAGGGGTGGGGGATGTAGCATAGTGGTAGAGTTCCCCTGGTTTTGAACTTCAGTACAAAACATAAAAGTTTGAAACTTATAGCACAACAAATCAGTGTACAGTACAATCAGATCTGTGATCACTATAAGACTGATGCGATAGACACGATTTTTTTTTCATATCAATTAGCATGAAGTTTGAAACCTAAATCTAAAGTCATTCGACGTGCCAGTCACATCCCTTCCTTCATTCACAGATCAGCACCACCTAATTGTGGCAGGCATGGCATTTCCACAGCAGCATTCATCTAAGACACCATCATGGTCACCAAAAGTCATGCCTTTTAAAGTAAGATGATTTTATAAAATAAATTAAATTGGAAATAAATCAGGACTTACAGAAAAGTTGCAATCATACGACAGTCATCTCCATACCTTTGCTCAGCTTTTCTTGTGTCAACATTTGTCCCATTTTCTTGATGATTCCAAATCTTCTAAAGATCATTCACGCACCCCTCTCAGCCCTGTGCCCGAGACTCTCCAGAAAGAAGCCCTCTGAAACTTCAATCTAGCCTCCCCATCTGCATTTCAAATTTGTCTCCTGATTTGATCGTGTCTTTCAAAACATTTTTTCCTTAAGAATCCAATCCAGGGCTGGGGATTTAGCTCAGCGGCATAAGCACCTGCCTTGCCTGCATGTGGTCCTGAGTTCGATCCCCGGTACCAAAAAAATAAAAAAAGAATCCAATCCAGTCTAAGATTGGTTAGTCCACTTAACTATTATGACCCTTCAGTGTTTTTTAATTTTGAAAATGTGACAGAATTTACAATTTTAAACATCTCCTCTCTCTCTCTCTCTCTCTCTCTCTCTCTCTCTCTCTCTCTCTCTCTCTCTTCTCTCTTTAGTCCACAATGGACTTGTACTCCCGACAGCCCAGGCTGGGTTCAAACTCGCAGGGCTCCTCCTGTCCCAACCTCCAGGATGTTGGGATTACAAATGTGCGCGGCTACTCTGCTTCAGTTCTTTCTCTTTTTTTAAGCAGAATATTCTCCATTTAAAGTTATCTGCAGTTTCCTCACAATTAAACTGAGATAATGCATTCCTGGCAGGAATTCCTTATAAGGAATGCTACCTCCTCACAGTATTACAGATACAATGGATATTTTTAATTAAAAAAAATTTTTTTTAAACTAAATATTTGACTTTAAAATAAGCTATTAATTTAATATGATTTTTCTAAAGCAAGAGAGATGTTTGCATTAAACAAAATTAATTTGTATGTTTTTAGGGCAGGTAAGCCATCGAATATTTCATCCATATATTTTCTGAGCTTTTTTACTAATTGCATGTGTTATGTGTTCATATGACAGTCAAGCATTCACCCCAGGCTTTAGTAGCTATAGAGGGAAATGCCCAGAACCATATGTATAATATTCATTAAAACACTTGATGTTTTTGAAAAGTTTGTTTATAAAATATATTTGCAATTAAACACTCCAGAATGAAACATTTGCATTTGCCTCATGTTACTTGCTTTAACCATAACCCTCACTAAATTAAACAAGCCGTTAAAGTGTGGGTACAGCAGACATTAACACTTATTTCTCCGAATTGACATTCAAACTACCACTAAATAACATATGATTTCATGAGAGTTAAACTCTAAGTTATTATACTTCTGTTTTACAGATGAATTCTAGAGAAAAAGTACATCCTGACAGCTGTTTTCAGTTCATTGCACTTTTTAAAAAAATGACATTTGTTTTCAATTTGTCTATAAATAATGGAAGAAAACACAGCTGAAGGGCCCAATGTGATTTTTATAGAAGGTTCATTTTTGGAAATATGATAAGCTTATAACCACATATGTTTAAAATCACTCTAGTATAAAATTCAGAAACTTGAGGTAGGGGAATCTCATGTCAGGCAATTTGGTGTTTATTTTATTCGTCTATTACTTAGCACCATTTGTCACATTTTGCGGTTTTAGACATTTCAGGGCAAAAATTTTAAGTACATATTAAGTTTGGCAATGCTCATTACAAAACTTTAGCATGAACATGTTGCTTATTGACCATACTTTGAGATTGTAAGTGCATGGGCAAAGACTTCTGATAAATGTGTTAATTATGTAAAATGGGAGAATACACATGTGCCTTTGAACCTATTGGGAGTACGGTAACTATGGACACAGGTAGCAAACTGCTTATGCACAAGTTTGTATGGCTAACAGCGTCTGTCTTAGGCAAAGCCACTGAAGGATATAAACTTGGCAGTGCAAAGCAAACAAACAAGAAATTTTTAAAAATACTAAAGACAAAATATTCTGTTGGCCAGAAAATCCAATGAATAGGATTTAACTTTTTGTGTACTATAAATTCTTAAGTACATAGTAACCAAACAATACATCTGGCCTAATTTTCTGCTTTAGAAGCTCAATAAGCAAATTCTAATTAGAAAAGTTTGTTATACACATTAATTATTTTGTAAGTAGTGCAAGCAATAAGGTTTCCTTAAATTAAGATGAACTAAATTTTGATTGCTGGCTAGGGTATATAAGAGCATTCAACAAGAATTTAAAATCTAACTTCAGTTAGAGAATTATTCTTTAACAAATATTTTTAATATTACACCTCCTATGATGCAGTCCATAGGGGAAATTTTTACAGATGAGGATGACAGGGTACACTCTTTGCATTCAATCTTCAGAAATAAGTTTCTCTTGGTTATCTCTGGATACTACATAGAAAGAAGCCAAAAAGAGTTATTTCTTAGTTTCCACCTACTGCTTTAAGAAGATGAACATAAGATAGAATTATTTCTTCAGAGCTAGTCCAGTGTGACTTCTGTCCTTTGGGCATAGAAATGGAAAAATAATAAACTGTAGGGTCGCCCCAGTTTAAGTCATAAGAAAGTATGACATATTCCATTATTCCTTTGATAAAGAATTATTTTATAATTATCAACAGGTTAAATTCCTTATTAAAGGATTTCACAAAGACCCCTTCTAAAGTCAAATATGGAAACTGGTCAAAACTGAGCAAAAGAACATCCGACAGCTCGGAGACTCAGCCTTGCTATTGTTTATGGAAAGATGCATGAATGCTGCCTTCGTCACAGTTGTTTTCCTTAGGTTTTGAATATTTTTGCAAACCGCTAAGATACAAATGTCACACAAATGAGTAAGAAAGAGGATTTCCTTCTGAACACAATTGACAGGACAGGTGCAAAATAAAAGGGAATGTGTATGACGGTCAAGGAAGGACACACTTCAGATTTGTAAAATCTTACTCACATTTCTCATTAGGCACACAAGGAAACTGCCTTATAATAGGAAGCATCAGAACTCAAAGAATGGCCAAGTAGTTAGAGATGTGGACTTAGCTGACCAGTAAGTTTCAGTTCTAAATTTGCCACTAATCTACCCTGTATCTGGGACATACAACTGAACTACTGTCAGCTCCTCAACAGAAATCATGATGAATTTACCTCATTAATTTAATGAATTTAAAACATTTTCTGGCTCAAAGAAGTATACAAAAAATACTCATTATCTTGCTTCCTAGAACAACAAAATATAAGGGAACATGTTTGCCAAAAGTCTCTTTTCACCAAAGACTGGCTGTTGATTTGATTCCATGTAGCTACTCTGATCCAGGAATATCTATTCAGCCTGATTTTCCTTCACAAAGATCTTTCTGTTGTTGTTGTTGTTGCTGCTGTTGTTGTTAATCAACTCCCTGTCTGATTTAACAACATCTTATTAGGCAAAGATACAACTCCAAAGCAATGTTGGATTTAGTTAACACAAATCTCCATTTTAATGTAAGTTTTTGTTTTTTGGGGTTTTTGTTTTTGTTTTTGTTTTTTTGCAATAGAGGGTACTGAACCCAGGAAAGCTCTACAATGAGCTACATCCTTAGCCTTTTCTGGGTTTTGTTCTGAGTCAGCATCTCACTAAATTGAGCAGGCTGACCTTGAACTTGTGATCCTCCTGCCTCAGTTTCCAGAGTAGCGGGGATTACAGGCTTAAGTCACCACACCCAGGTCCTCCACATTGTCTTATATCAACATTTCACAAGTAGTTACTGAAAGCTGAACCTGTCCTTAGCACTTCGCAAGTCTCAGTAAGGAAACATTTTTGAAACTTCTGGTCTTGTTAGAGATACTAGATTTGAGCTGGGCAGGGTGCTTATGCCTACAAGTGCAGGTGCCAGCACCTTGGGAGTATGAGGTAGAAGGATCACATGTTCAAGTCCCACCTGAGCAATTTATGTCCATCAAGGGGCTGGGGCCATAGCTTAGTGGCAGAGTATCCATGAGTTTGATCCCCAGTCACCTGAACTAATGCATAGCCCCTCCAACCCCGTCTTTGGTCATACCTTCCTCATTTAAACTTCCTCTATCACACCAGGTACAGAACTTGTGTTTCTGCAGACTATTCTGCTCAAATTATGGAACCATACATCCTGGATATCAAGCAAATTTAGGTCACTCCCTCTCATTAGACTGTTGCTACTGCTTGATAATGATTTTTCTTCACCTTTGATTCTGACAACAGTTCCATTAAACGTTCTGGTGTATGCCATATGGAAGGAAGTAGATATTTTGCAGTCGAGACTTTGACTTTATTATTATTTATTATTACTATGGGCTTAATAAGTAAATATTGAATATTTTAAACTATTGAGAATAATGATGATGACTCGATGGCACTACTCTGAGCTTGAAGGAAGTGTACACAAAGTGTTACTCTGTGTCTTGCTCATAGAAAACAACAGTTATTTTCCGGGCCCTACCATCTGTCCTACTCAGAAAACCCTCTTGGATATCACTTTACTAATAAAAAGGAAATCACCTTGTATGAGTAGTGTCTTGCTTTGATTTGACCCTTTTAAATCACACTTCTCCATCTCTTTTTCTTCCTCTTGCCTTGTAGAAGACCCATCTCTTCTCTCCTGAAAAACTCTTCCATTCAATTCATATTTCATTAGCAAGCAATGTCGACTGTATAATATGTACTAAGAAAAGTCAAGGTGTCTGTGAATAGAGACAAGGGAGCTGGGAGCTACCCTTGAGGTGCATGGGGTGATGGGGTGGACTGGCAGGTAAACAGCCAATCACACATACAGGTGTGTAAGGACCATAACAGAACCAAAAAGTAGACTAAGACAACCTAAGACTTTCTGTCTTTCCATCTTATTACACTCAAAAACCAAAACCACTTAAAAATGAGACTTCTGTCTCCTGAGGTCTACTCACCTGGATTCTGTTGCAGCCAAAACATACAGCTGATTCTTCAAGGTCCCAAAACCCCAGTAATTGGCATTTGAGAGCACAAACACCACTTCTAAGTTTAGGCAGCCTGCTTCACAATCGCAGAGCATCCCACCATGATTTATTCTGCAAAATTACTTTTCATTGCCATGCCAGTTTCACCAACACCTTTCTTATAGTTACAGTTGGGCCAAAAATAGTCTAGGTTCTTGTGTATGGAACAGGTGAAGAACAAAGGGGAAAAGGAAGAGAAAGAGAATTCCCTGTAACTCAGGCTTCCAGTACTGAAAGGGTGCGACACCTCTAATTCCAGATGCCTCACATCTCATCGTGGTCAGGGGCCTCTGACCTGGAAGGTGCCTCCCAATCCACTGTTCACTGGGGTCAACATCTGCAGCCTTGGGCATGACAACATTCTATGCTTAAACGTGGATAATAATTAGGGTGTTGCTGTATTTTCAGTAGAATGAAGGGAAAGGAGTGGCCCCTTCAACTTCCCTGTACTATGTCCCCCTGAGAGCCCTGCTCCCCGAAAATCTTTGATGGGAATTGAAGGAAGGTCCACCTTCTATAGCTACTTCTGGCTGAACCAGGGCATTGGCCCTACCAATAGGACACCAAGGAACTTTCCACTCTGACTGATCTAGGAGTTCAAAGGAACTGAGCACTTCCTTCAAGGATTTCTTGATGAACTGTGGATGTGGAAGCAGGATCTGACCTCGAATTATGGTTACCACCAATAGTGTGATGGCCACCAAACAAGAAACAAACCTGGTATAAGAGTAAGTATGTAAGATCTAAATAGTAAGGCTATGAGAAGCATCCACAAAGACCATGTCCAGGACAGTAACCAAGATCTCCAACTCCAAATATTTGGCCAGGACATCCATGGCTCACATAGTTTTTCATGAATCTCAGAAGCATGGTCAGACAATTTTTGCATCCTCATTATTTTAGACCTATGCACAAAGGAATTACATTCCTCATTTGGGGACAAACATAGCCCCTCTGTTTCAGCTGTTAAAAGATCTAGTCTCCTCTGTTGTTGTATGGCTGCTGATGCTAGTAAATCTATCTGGTCTTGAAGGAAGGCAATACTCTGGGCAAGTCCATCTAGGGTGTCTGGTAGTCCTTAGGTAGCTGTTGATGACAGGAGAAAGATGTGATTAAAGTTCTCATTATTATCTCTATTAGAGGCAGCATTTTAATAATCCCACATGCTACCAGAAGAGACAGAAAAGATGTCATGTTATAACTTGGAACAAGAACCTTAAGTATAGTAGTATTGGAGTCTTACTCCGAGGGCCCAAAGGAGATTTTCAAGGGTGAGATCCTCAGGTTAAAGAACATCAACAACAATGAGAATCACAGAGCAGAGCAGAGCATGGAAGCAGCCTTCATCTTCATTGTAAAATTCTTATACAGGTTGTTATTATATATTTACATTCTTGGATAGTTGCTGTAACCAGCACATGCATATTTACATAACTGTATCCTACTGTGTGCTTGTGATAGACAGCAGGGTCTTATCCTCAGGTGTTCTTAGGACATCTCTGAGTTTTGAAGCAGTCTGAATGGTTCCCCAAAAGTATGTTCACACAGTTTACTTAAAGAAAGCAAACTGTTTTACTTAGCTGATTCACCAGAGTGGTTGGTGTTTTCTGAAAAGAAATTTGAAGGCTTTTTTGGTTCACAGGTGTATGCAGTTATCTTCTAATACCTCAAGTGATTTGAGTTTTCCCCAGGAAAGGTGCACCCTTTGTCTTAATGGCAGGAGTGGTTCATAGAGTTGTGAAAGAGCCTTTCCATTTGGATGAAAGTTGGTCCTGGGGTCCACTCTCTTTCCATATCTTAATTAGGACTTCATCAGGATGGACTTTGAGCTGACAATTATTGTTTATCCCTGGAACTGGAAGGATCATCCTTCATTCTTGGAAAGCTCCTAAATGGGTCATGTATTTAAGGAGTTAGGAGGTTTCAGTGTCAGTGAGTAGGTAAGTTGTCAAAAAGGTTCTATCATATAGTATCTCAAATGGGCCCACATTAAGTTTGGATTCTCATTAGGCCGGTCAGAAGGAGAGCTAGCCACCACCTATGGTTGGTTTCTTGACAAAACTCAGCTAAGATTTACTTGAGAGTTTTATTGTCTCTGTTAACTCTCTTGATGACTGGGGCTCCACACAGTTCTTAATTCCCAGTGCCTTGAGAACTTGCTTTGTGATTTGTGATGTTAAAGAGGGTCCATTATCACTGTGGATAGATCTAGGCTGTCCAAACCTAGGGATTATTTCTTTAAGGAGGATGTCTTAGTAACTTTGGTCTCATTACTGGGACAAAATACTCAGAAAGCCCAAAATTAAAGAAGGCAAGGTTTGTTTAGCTCACAGTTTGTGGATTTTTCAGTCCATGAGCGGTTGGCTTCATGGCAGGGTGACATGGCAGAAAAGCAATAGTTTATGGAAGCAAAAGACACAAAAGAAACAAGAGCAAAAAGGGAGAAGCAAGAGAAAAAGCCTCTTTCCCTCCCTTATATTGTATGCAGGCTACTGCCTAAGGCAGGCATAGCACTCACACGCATAATCCCAGCATTTGACCATAAATCAGTCACAAACTCTAGAAGCCCATCTCTAGTACTACATGAGGCTTTGAGGATACATCTAGACACAAGCCATAAGAAGACTTTTATCATGCCTAGAACCATTCTGACCTGATAGGGAAGGCCTCTACCTACCCAGTAAATGTGTCAGTGCATACTATGGCATAACATGCCTTCCTAATGCCATGCTTTATGAAACTGTTGCCATCAGTGAACAATGTGTTAGCTGGTACTGTTAATGGCTGGCCCCTTAGATCAGGACAACTGCCACAATTTTGGATGATGCTCTGTTCACATTCATGTTCTTTTGGTTGGTTGGGAGAAGCATGACTGGGTTTAGAACAGTGCAAGACGAAAGTGAAGCATCTAGGTTTTCAGTGAGAATGGCCTGATATTTGTGCACCTTTCTCTAGTCATCCATAAATGTCTCTTGAGTTCTAAAAGAGACTTTTACTTGACTTTGTTTTTTGGGGGGTTGTTGTTGTTGTTGCTTTGTTTTGGTTTTGTTTTTATTTTTTGGTACTGGAAATCGAACTCAGGGCCTCATGCTTGCCAGGCAGGCATTGTGTGCTGCTGAGCTATATCCCCAGCCCATCAGAGCCTTTACTTGATGTAGAGTTCAAACTAAGAGTTTTTGTCCTAAAATTACCTTAGAAACTTCCTGGACTAAGAGTGCTGTAGTAGCAATGGGTAGCTAAGCCAGCCTTGTGATACTCTACCCAGTTTCATGGAAAAGTGAGCAACGTGTTAGTTTTCCTACTTTAGATGTTGAGTTGTACTCCCGTGGCTACTCCCTGACTCTCAGTCACAGAGGAAAAGGCTCACTTAGATCTGGGACTTCTAATGCTGGCCTGTTTTAAGGATTCAAGAGCCGCTTGAGCAGCTGCTATCCAATTTAGGGGTTCAGTTCCTCATCCTCAAGTTGCCTCATATAATAGCTGAGCTATTACTCCACAGTGAGGTATCCATATGCAGCAGAAGCCAACCATTCCCAAGAAACTCCTCAGTTGCTGTTTGTACTCTGGAGGACCCAGATGAAGATTGCCTCCGTTTTCCTTGAAGTTTTTTGTTTGTTTGTTTGTTTGTTTGTTTTTAATCGGTACTGGGGATCAAACTCACAACTGCATGCCTGTAAAGCAGGCGCTTATGCCGCTGAGCTAAATCTCCAGCCCCCTTGAAGTTGTTTGTATCCTGGAGTTCAGATATATTCCAGACAAGTCATCTTTTGTTGAGAAATCTGGGCCTTGCATTGGAACACCCTATAACCCTGTTTTGTTAGAAAATTGAGAGTCTTAATGGTGTTCTTGTAAAATAGCTTCCTAGTGAGGCTACAAATGAGGAGGTAATGTGCATACTGTAATAGGCCTCCCTTTCAGGCCTTGCTCCACAGCCCTTGCAAACAAGTGGGAACTATCTCTAAAGCCCTGGGGCAATACAGTGCAAGTATACTGTTGGCAAAGTCCTGTTTGGGGATCCTCCCATTCCAATGCAAATAGACATTAGAAGACAGAGAAGAAGGCATATTTGAGATCAACCATGTAGTGTCTCCTGTGATCTGTGCTAAAAGAGTATGTGAGTCATCTACTAATGGGTAAATAAGTACCACTGCCTTATTGATGGTTCTGAGATCTTTTTCAAGAGAAAAAAAACAATAAAAACAATGATACAGAACTTCAAAACAATAGGGAATTAACAATGCACAATATATTGCATATTGTTAACTTCAAAGTAGTTGATCAGATTTCAAGATATAAGCATGAAAAATTGATCAAATGATACAAACACAAACCATTCTTTGCAATGAACTAATAGAAATTAGTAGTATAATTACCTCAGTTATCATATATATTTTTTCTTTTCTCTTCCTTCTTTTCTCCTTTCCCCCATTCCTGTTGTTCTTTCCTTTCAGTAGTTTCTTCTCCTTTCACTTTCTCAACATCTAATGCACATTTTGGATCTTACTTAACCTTTAAGTTTCTTACACTAGGGAGACAATACAATGTTTACACATGTGGGTCTGATTCATTTCACTTCTGAGTATAGTCTCAAATTGCATCCATTTACCTATAAAAGCCTCAAGTATATCCCTCTTTATAGCTGAGTAATACTCTGTTATATAAAAATATCACATCTTTCTTATATATTCCATCGTGGATGGGCATTTGGGTTGTTTCCAAGAGTTAGCAGTTACAAATTGTGTCGTTATAAGCATTGGTGTACATACATTGCTGTGGTATGATTTTTTAATCCTTCTGAGAAAATAACTAGAAGAATAGATGGGTCAAATGGAACCTCTAATCCTAGTTTTCGTTTAGGAGTCTCCACACTGATTTCCACAGTGGTTGTGCCTATCTGCACTCCCACCACCAGTGGAGAAGTGTTCCTTTTCCCCCACAGTCCTGATGACTCCGAGATCTTGTACTAGGAGATATTTTTCAGGCTGGCTCATCAGATATTGCAGTTGAATGGGCCAAAAATAGTCCAGGTTCTCGTGTATAATGAAGAAAGTATTGCCAAGCATACACCTTGTAGTAAGTAGCTACATTTGTTGAACTTCCCTGGACTACCTTCAGTCTCTCTCTCCTTGCTTTTGCTTCTATAACTTCAGCAGCAATATGCCTGTTTGTACAGTGCCCTTCCTATGACTTACGTGCCCTGGCTATCTCTATTTTGCTTTTTCCTTTACTGTGAAAGTTCATGAAATTTTAGGATTGTGGCCCCTGCTTTCACAAAGCACATTCCTTTTTAAATCATTTGTCATGGGCCCCATATTTTTTTTTTCTTAATCGGTAGTGGGGATCGAACTCATGGCTGCCTGCTTGCAAGGCAGGCACTTATGCCACTGAGCTATATCCCCAGCCCCTGGCCCCATATTTTTAAAAGCCAACCATGGTCTCTTAGTTTACAAACCAGCAGCCTATTCTCAGCCATCATCTTGTTTGCTGAGAAAATCTCTAGGTTTGTTTTTTTGGTTTTTTGTTGGGTTTTTTTTTTTTTTTTTTTTTTGTCTTTTCTGGTGTCATCCTCCTTTCTGCCACTGTCTCCTCTTTTGCCTTTCTAAGAATCCTTCCCTGGGTCCCACATACCTCTACTCTCTTTCCTTACTTTTTTCTTTTGTGTCTTATTTCATAAAAATGAGCACCATGGAGGCAACCCACTCGGGACCCTCTTCTATCTCTCTTCAGACAGAAGCTTTCTTTCTCTCAATAAATATATTCTGCTCTCAAAAAAAAAAAAAATGAGCACCATGCAAAATATGGTCATTATTTGTAACCTTATTATTTCAAAGTCTTCAACTATTACTCAATATAATCTCTAAATGTTGATTTTTAGCAGGACTCTTGTACAAATGCAAACACTATAGCTCAGCCTATAAGGTGTGATCAAAAAATACAATAAAGGCTTGTTTTTTAAAAATTACAATAAAAGACACATTACCATTCAGCCCCTTCAAAATGCCCTTTCTTGGTTTCATTACACTGATCCCATCATTTTTGTCACTTTCTAAAGTGGTTTTGGAAGTCTTCTTTTTGTCTTTAGTTCAGTTATTATGGTTGCCTTGATGTCCTGAATTCATTCAAAATATTTACCTTTCCCAATCATTTTGACTTTGGAAAAGACCCAAAAGTTACAAAGTACCAGATCTGGTAAATAGGTGGATAAGAACACATCATAATGTACATATGCAATATTTTCAATGAAATTAATTACAATCATTCCAAATGACATCTAAAACCCTGGAGTTGAATTTCCACAGTCATTTTTCAATCCCCTCCCTCATATCGACTTAATTTCCAAATCCTGTAAAGATGTGCTCTGCAGGGTTTTCATATCTACTTTCATTTTTCTCACTACCTTCATGGAACCAAGACCTGTACACACACCTGATTATAGCAACTTTCTTCTAACCTGTTTCTCTGCCTCCTCTGAGGAATCTCCACCCAATCATCCCCACCTGATCTCTCTTCCAATAAATGAGTAAACGAGTCTTTCAAGATGATAATATTATCTTGCCCAAACACCTTCAACTGGCTTCCCAAAACCTACAGGACAAAAACCTATAAGCTGATAATCACAGCCAGCCATAGGCAAATCTTAACCTACTTTTCAGATTCATGTCCCAAAACTCAACTCCTTGCCAGTGAAAATGCTATATGAGCCATGCGCCAAGACATTTTTCTGTCTCTGGTCCCTGTTTCCTAATGAGGACTCAAGCTCCCTTGCCTCTGCTCTCCAAGTCATATACCCCTCTGTCTTTAATGCTTGTTTCAAGCCCACCTCCTCCCAGTTCTAGGTCCAGGTCTACGTTCTCTGAAGTATTCTGAGCCCAGCACTCTGCACTTCCACCCATGACATTCCTACTGCTTTGATTAATCCTTGAGAAGTCAATTACCTTTTTAAATGTAACTTCTGGATTTTGAGATACTAAAGAAAGCTTCATATTACCTCCTGGGAAGATTCCTCTTACAGAAGCTTGCTCAAAGAATTGGGCAGAGGTGGGAAGGGCTGGGCAAGGATGCTAATTAGGAAACTACTGCAGGTCGATAGATAAGAGAGATAAGATCACAAGGAAAAGGTGGAGATGCGCGCACCAAAAAGCAGCCATCCTAAACTGGATTTTGGAGCACGGTACAAAGTGAAAAATAAAATGTACCTGGATTACAATCTAAAAGAACACCATTAAGACATATTTCATAATAAAATGTAGAAATGCACAGGATTTTAGAGAAAACAGAGAGATGAATATACTTGGAAAACAATCTTAGGTTTCTATGACGAGACATGATAAAGTAAAACGATATTGAACTTCATAGTTTCAGCAGAGTTTCATTGTAAATTCAGTCTTTTGCCTATGGTTAGCATTAAAACTAATAGTAACAGATCGCCTATTTAAATGTGGTTATGTTCTGACCTGAATTGCTCTAGTTCCCTAATAATTCCTAGGATGGGAAATTATAGGTCAATGAAACCAGTACCAAAGGACTGATTTTTATAGTGCCTTCCCTTTAAATGATAATGAGTATTAAAACATAATCCTTTTACTAGTCAAGTTGTCTGTATTTATTTACTCAGCACCAGTAAGCATAATTATTCAGAATTCTATGTGGAGAATTCCAGGAAACCAAATCCAGTCACTCTGATGATTTGCATTTCCTCTGTTATACTTTCCAAGATATTTTTCATATTAATACTTTTTCAACTATAGGAAAAATATTAATGACTAATTTGAACATCCTGTATTTGCTAGAGCTGGTATTTTCCTTCAAAGCCTCTGTTTCATCAATTGAAAAGTTCAAGGGTGTGTTAACCCTCATATTTACAGCATTGAAATACAATATTCCTGCATGCTTTTTCTTTTCCTCTTTTCAGGTTTACTCATTTTTGTGTTTATTTTCTCATGGTTTCTAAACTTACTCTACCAAATTCCCAAGTCTGGAATGATTTTCTGTCGCTGCAGTCATTGAAGCATAGTATTGTTTTGTTTGCCATCCGGAACATCCTCCAGTTCTGCTCAGAGGGGAAGAGGAGAAGAAAGGGGGAGCAGGTGCAGAAGTTCCATTCACGAGGGCACTGACCCCCGGCAGGGGCGTGACGGGGCTTTAAAATAGGATTAGACACCCAAACAAGAAAAAGGTCACACTTGACATTTCCACTGGAAATACCAATGCAAATAGAGCTGATCCTAGGGACATTTCTTTCTGTCTCTCTGTCTCTGTCTCTGTCTCTGTCTCTGTCTCTGTTTCTGTCTCTGTCCCTGTCTCTGTCTCTATCTCTGTCTTTGTCTCTCTCTCTCTCTCTCTCTCTCTCTCTCTCTCTCTCTCTCTCTCTCTCCCTCTCAAATAGATTTAAGAGAAAACTGATAAATTTAAGTAAATTGTTTCCCTCAGACTCAGGAAAGCAGCTGTTGGAAACAAGGTCCAGTGATAACAACATGAATTATAAAGTTCACTGAGATATTTTTTTTCTGTTACTTGTTATTTGTAAGCATTCTTTCTTTTGTCATTAAAAAAAAAATACAAGGATGGAGCAGGGAGAAAAAGCCATAAAGATTTGGAAACTTTGATTCTGTTGTATTCAAACTCTCAATTGAGTTTTAGAAATTTACTGTTGAATCACCATCCACTCTGTTTGTACCTGCAAATTATCCTCTCTCTCTCTCTCTCTCTCTCTCTCTCTCTCTCCTCTGACACTGATGATAAACTAATGTTGAGATTTTTTTCTCCTCATTTTTCATCTCCTACTGAAAACTAGTTAATCAAAAGGAAAAGGCAAATGGGGAGGATGAAGTGAAGAAAGGGAAAGAAAAAATGAGAGAAAGATAAAGACAAGTCTGTGAACAGGAAAGGGAAGCAGGTTGAAAAAAGGCTACGGTAGGAATGGGGGAAGAGGAATCAATGCATATCATGCACAGATACAAATTCCCCCACAATGAATGTGAGCATTATGTATATATATTGTATCAATAAACTTATAGGGGGAAAAAAGCAGCTGATCAAACTATCCAGTATCAAGTAAGATTTGGAGGCACCATGAAGAGGATTCCCTCAAGCTGCTTCAAGATCCACCATTACCCAAGGAAGCTCCCTAATAATAATTCACCAAAAAGGACACTGCCTACTGAACTCTCTGAAGGCATGACTGTGAGAATTCACAGCCTTCCAGCTCCAAACATCGGTGTGCATTCACTGGCACAACTGGGTCATGTGTGTCCCTCAGCAATGTTCCCAAAATAAACCAGACCAAAAAGTTTCTTTCCAATACAGAGCGTTCTGGAAGGAACAAATACAGTCTAGAGGCCTATGTGTGTAGAATTACTCAAGGAAATGAAAACATATTATCTGCTGTGTAGATTTAAATTTAATATTATATATTTACATCCATCATATATAAATTGTTTGTTAAGATTCTTAAGCTTTTGACTATGAAAAAAGTAAAAATCAATTCTACTAAGTAAAAACCAAAACTTCAGTTAAGAACCGTCCTACGTGGAATGGTGGTACAGTGTAGTCAGCAGATTAAATTCCATCCTTATGCAATGAACTATGGGCTTTGAAACTGTCTGCCAAGCTGAGATGATGCTATTTATAGCCTTTTATTAATCAAAGTCACACAAAACTGCCAGCATGTCTGGAATAAGATTATCTTAAAAAGTTAAAAACAGGAAAGCAAAAGCTGGAAAAATAAAAGTAGCAACGTTCTATGGGGAAATGTATGATTCTGTTATTTGAAATTATAAAAATAACTCCAAGAGCACCTATAAATACTTAAGTGAGTATCTAGGGATCTCACATCTCAACCCAGCCTCTGCCTACCACACCTACGAAGTTTGGCTAAATTTAGCTTAGAATATGCTTTTTTACATTTTAATCCCCAAAGTTAAGTGTAATAATATAAATTGCCCCTTTTTCCTTAATGAAATTCAAGAACCTGTCTAGGGAAATGTATCTTCTCTTAAAGATCAGTTTTAAGATCATGGATGGAATCGAGATTTTTTTTTTTTTGCCATATGATATTCAGAATCCATGAATTTACTATAATGGAGACCATGAAGAGAATGAGAAATTGGCTTTAGATTAAACTGAATCTTAGAAAATTTCTCGCTTGCTGCAGTTATTGAACTCTACCAGTCTAAAGAAAGAGTTTGTGTAAAGTACTTTTTAAAATACAGGAATAGTAGAGGCTGGGGATTTCACTCAGCAGCATAAGCACCTGCCTTGCAAGTGTGCAGGGGTGAGTTAAATCCCCGGTACCAAAAAAAAAAAAAATATATATATATATATATATATATATATATATGAATAGTAATGTCTGCTTTTACCTTACAATATTTTCCAAAATGATCTCTCTTAACTAGTTTTTGGCTTTTATCATTGGGATGAGTCAAAGGGTTTAGCTGAAGATAACATTAAACTGAAATGTGAATCATTCAGGAAGTTTTGGGGAGGTGGCAGCAGGTACCAGCGATTGAACCCAGGGCCCTGCACGCTAGGCAAGCACTCTACTACTCAGCTATACCCCAACCTGTGAATCAAAAACTTTTGATGATCCTGTTGTAGAAAGCAGTTAAAGTGAAAATTCATAATTACAAAAATATCATGTTTTTCTTTACTGAGGAGGTGTAGGATTTTACGAGAAAACGTATCTTGAAAGACTATCAGAAAAAGGAGAGATTAGACCACTCATAGCTCTTAGTGCACAGGAAAAGGGAGAATATTTTTAACTTTTAAATATAATACTCAAGTGTCTTTCCAAATATAAAGACAATATATGCTGAACACACAAAAAAATCGAAAAATACAAAATTTAAACCTCACCCTGTCTATATAAATAACCATGTATTCAATATCCATGTATAAATAAGTACATTTACTTTAAAGGGAATTAGATTATTTAGGTTATTCTACTTTAGTCACTGTGAGCTCTGCTTGTTTCCCTTGCACTTCCAATTCATCCCTGATTATTTCCTTGGCAGCAATAACTACTGAGTTAGAATAACTTGCAGTGTCTCACTACTTTGGTACAATTACTTCCTTAAAGGTCTATTTGTTCTTATCAAGCTATGCCATAAACAGTGTTTTTATCCTGCCAGTATTATGTATTAAATGTCTGACTATGCTTAGACATATACATATATAGCTATTATATACATCTGTCTTTATAAAAGTCTTACAATAATTGCTTTAATCTGAATCTCTCTGATTACTAGTGAGACTGAAATTTTGGGGTTTTGTTGGTTGAATAGTTATGGTTCTCTTACTTTTCACAGTAACCCTTACACATTTGTTCAGTCCTTTCTTTGCTGGTTTGTGATGGCGGTGGCACTGGGCATTGAACCTAGGGCCTTCACACTGAGTTAGATACCCAGCTCTTCTGTTAGTTTTTTGTTACTGTTATTTTAATTTTGTGGCAGTGTTTCGTTAAGTCAGTAAATTACCCAGGCTGGGCTTAAACTTGGAATCCTCCTGCTCAGATTCCCAGAGTACTGGGGTTGCAGGGATGTGTACCAGGCCTAGCTCCTTTATATTCTTTTAATTACCAATATTTTCATGATAACACTTTTTGTATGTATTTTTCCAATTTCATAATTTTACTTGTATTTTTAAATGAATTTTCCTTTAGAATTTATTTATTCCACTGTACTTACTAAATGCTTTCATGCTTACAAAATTCATCTTCATTTTAAATTACCTAAGTGCATAAATTTTTCTAGATTTTTTATAGTGTTAATCTATCTAACATTTATTATATTATATAGTTAAAGGCAAAATTTTAATTCCATGTTTTTCTGTGGCTACTTAGTCACATATCTTAATCACCATGTTCTTTATCTAAGGTTTTAGAAATCATGAACAATTACTATAAATATGAGGAAAATTTTCAGAGCTCTCTTTTACTGCTGGCACTTTTATTCTTATTTTGGTCTCACATTATTTAATTTTTGTCACTTCACCTAGAACAATTCCTAGTCATGCTTTTCAAAAAAGTAAGTCATGACATTTTCACATTTAGTCTTCTAGACAAACTTTAGAATAACTTGGCCTAGTTCCCAAAGAAAACTTTTTGATAGTATGATTAGAAATGCATTAGATCTATAAGACAGTTTAGAAATAACTTAATCTTTTCACATTTATCATTCCATTTGGAAGCAAAGTATATCATTTTGTTTCCCTAATATTTTAGAATTTTATCATCATTATTGATTAAATGTTTTCCTACACCTGGGGATATAGCTCAGCAGCACAATGCCTGCCTAGCAAGGGCAAGGTTGTGAGTTTGATTCCTGGTACCCCCCAAAAAGAGTTTTCCTATATTATATTTTTTGGTGGTTAAGCTATTGATTTTGAAACTGATGTCACATGGCCACCTTAGTGAAATTTTCTATGCTGCTTCAAATATAAAGTTCACGTATGTTTAAATATTGCATTGGTTATTTTGGGGGGAGAAGGGGTTATTTTGGGGGAAGAAGAAGGGAGAACTCACAACCTTGCATTTGCCAGGATGGCGCTGTATTGCTGAGCTATATACCCTGCCCTAAATTGTCTGTTTTGTGTGAGAAACTGAAAGTGTAAATAAAGACAAAAATGGATGACAGATACAGGAAAGTAGGAAGAAAATATTCATATGGGAAGGAGAACAAGGAAAGGAGATAGCAGGGAAGGAAGGGAAAAGAAAAAAAGAATAGAAAGGGAAAAAATGGAAACAGGAGGAGAAGAAGGGTTGAAGAGAGGGGAGGGAAATAGGGGAAAAAAGAAGAATCAAGGTATATTAAGTACAGGAACAAATTCCCTATGATGAATGCGATTATTACGTATAGCAAAAGTATAGCAATAAAATGAACAGCTACTTTGAAGAAAAAGAGACATTATGGTATCCATTGCTGATTCCCTATCATCATGCTGTGAAATCCAGTAAAGCTTTTATTCTTTGTCCAGGCTAAATAGGTTTTAGCCTGTTTTGTATTGTTTGATTTCAACCTACATGGAGGTATGGACAGCTGTTTTGAAGAGAACAAGAGACATTATGGCAGCCATGGTTGATTTTCCTACTGTCTGGTTTCGAAGGGCTGTAATACCTTCATTACTCTGTTCTGATCACCTTTATACTATTTTACTTTGTATGAATTCATTGTGTGTGATGAAACAGACAACTATTTAGAAGAAACCAAGAGACATTATGGTAGCCACTGTAGATTTCCTATGGTCTTGCTTTGAAATCTGTGTCACTTACATTGTTTTCTTCTGATCTGCTTTGTTCTGTTTTGTTTTATCCTCTTTAAAATAAAAACGTATAACAATAAAATTAATTCTTAAAAATAAAATTATTTACGTTTTTATAGATACGCATAATAATATATCATAAATAGCAATAATTTGGTCTCCTATTTTTCTATATGTTTTACTTACCAATTCTACTTCAGTCAAAATAATATTAAATAGGGTACAAAAGATATTCTTGTCTTATCCTTGATTTTCCCTCTATTCCTTCACTGCTAGATTTTATCCTGGCTTTCTAAAGATGGATATTCTTTATCAGTTAGGACTTATGATGGTTAAGCTTGTTTATTTGATTGACTTGGGAGCTGTTCAGGAAATTAGTAAAGCACACTTCTGGATGTTTCTGGGGGGTCACAGAGGTGTGGACTTGGGGTCTTTATCTGGCCTCTGGCCCCTTCTTTGGCACCATTCCTGTGCTCTGCCTCCTGGCCACCATGAACTCAGCAGCTTTCCTACTCTAGGCCCTTCTGCCATGATGTTTTTGCCTTGGAGCCAGCCAACCACAGACTGAATCCTCTGAAACGTGAGCATTTAACTTCTTCCTTTAAATTGTGTGTGTCAGGTATTTGCTTCCGACAAAAAGAAAGCTGACAAACACAGAGCTTCTGACAGAGCAGAACTAAAACTCAGATAAGTCAGCAAGTGATGTTAAATAATGTTCATTCCATGAGGCTATCTAACCTCACCATCAAAATTAACTCAGAAGCGGGAACTCTGTTTTTTTGTTTGTTTTGTTTTGTTTTGTTTTTTTGGAGGTACCAGGGATCAAACTCACAACTACACGCTTGCAAGGCAGGTTTTTATGCAGCTAAGCTAAATCCCCGGCCCGGGAACTCTGTTTTTAAACACCAAAGCCTTTTATATGATTGAGGTTAACCATATACAAGCAGGTCTGATGGACTGGATAGGGAGGAGGGAAGGTTATGCAACAGAAACTCAGTTTCAAGGCGAGAGAGCAGGGCCCCGAGATTAAAGAAACTGAGACGGAAGAAGAAGAATGCCTTAATTTGGTAAGTCTCTGAAGAAATGTAATCGTTGTTGTAGTAGAAAATAAAGCTATTCTTGAATAAAATATTTATTACATTTCTTCTTTATAACAAAACCAAGATTATAAACATGCTTCATATTGCTTTGGCCATTTACCACAGTTATAATAATGGTTTTGTTTCTTTTCCTAATAATTGGTAATTTTTTCTCTTTTTTTGACTCAGAAGTTAAAACATTTTAATTGCTAAACACACTTTTGTATGTTTGTTTGTTTGTTTGTCTATTTTTTGAGACAGGGTTTCACTCTGTAGTTCAGGCTGTCCTTGAACTCACTATGTGGCCAGGAGGGCCTCAAACTTGTGGCAGTCCTCCTGCCTCAGCTTCCCAAGTGCTGGGATTATAGGAGTGCACCACCATGCCTGGCACTTATTTACACATTTTATAGTTGCAAAGATAAACTGTGTCTGGCAGTCAAGAATGTTATCATTTCACAGAACCATGGCATTTAATTGTCATGATAAATGGCAATGATTTAATAATCATTTCATTTTATGCTTTATATTTGCTTTTTAGTTTTATATCATTGAGGTCAGAAAATATGGCCTATTCACTCTCTCCTTAGAAAGAATTTATGAGATTTTCTTTTCTCAATATGTTCAACTTAAGGAAACATTTTACAAGCATTTAAAAAGTATGTTCTTTGAATTATACAAAATTCAGTAATTTACAATAAATTCTACTTGATTACATTCAAATGATCTCTCTATATAGTCCTACTTGACTTGCCAAAAGCTGAAAAAAGGTTAGTATCTTCCACAATAGTTGTATTGGTGTCCATTATACTTTAATTCCTATTATTTGGTTCCTATTATGATACACATATTATTCAGTTCATGAAGGTCTTTTTTTTTACAATGTGGGTAATGTATTTTATCAGTATAAAATGACCCAAAACTTAAATTTGATTCTTTATTCTGTTCCATAGGTTTTGTGATGTTTATAAATTCCTCCCAGATTCTGGCACTAGGATAGTCATTAGTCTTATTTTTCAGATTTCCTTTTATTTTGAGCCTCTGGGTACATATTTTTCATGGGAATTGAGAAGAAGCTAACTCAGGTTTAATTTAAAACAGAAATCATCCCAGAATAAAGACATACTGAGTGCCTACAACCTACCAATCTTCTGTGTAGAGTACTTTAAATACATTTGCATATTTAAACAGCAATACATTAATTAGATGGATAAGTCTGCTTTTACTACCTGCAGGTAGGACCATCACCAAAATCCAAAGCCTTTTCTTTCCTGTCCAGCTCTCTGTTTTCTGCCAGGGGTGTCTCCTATATATGTGAGCCCTGCATCTCCCCAAATCTAACAACATCTAATGTCCGTTCCCCACTGTTAACCGTCTCTCCCCATGGTCCTGTGAAGCCAGATGGAGGCAGGGCCCAGCTGTCTGGTCCAGATGTGAAGATCCAGAGCACCCAGAACAGAGGGGCACAGGCTCAGGGAGGCAGGCCAGTTTCCTAGGACCTGCAGACTCAGCACCATAGGAGAGAGGCAGACAAGATCCTGCAAGGCAGGGAGCAGCAGTGCACCGGGATAAAGCCTGGTGGTTAAAGTCTCAAGGCCACTTTGGAAATAGACATTGCCCCTGTTAAAGGTAGAGACCAGCCTTGAACCTGTATTTGTCCAACTCTAAGCCCATTCTTTCTAATGTCCTTAATTTAGTTTATGTGCATTATAGAAGCACAATTGTACCAAACACCAGACTATCATACAGTTACAAGAAGGAGGAGGAAGGGAAAGAAGAAGGTGAAGAAAAAAAAAGGAGGAGGAGGAAAGGAGGAGAAGATAGAGGAAGCGGAGGAAAAGGAAAAGAATGAGGTGCAGAAAGACTACTAAGGCATACAAAACTGTTCTCTTCATATTGGTCGCATTATTCTCTTGAAGACAGTTGAACTGCTGCCTATTAGATTTGGACCTATTTCCACTCAGAACTACTCTTAGGAACATAGATTTTAAGTAATTTCATTCAGATTCCTTTCACATTGGTATGCAAGGCTGGAAGGAGATTGCTAAGGTGCAACCATCTCTCCACGGTGCTCCCAGAGAGCCTGAAGGACCAGGAGGACTTCCTTGGCCTTAGGGTCAAAATCCCAAAGCAAAACACTAATTCCAAGTAAGTTTGTCCAAGGCCTCCCACAAGAGGCCTGGCACAGAGCTACTGGGCTCCAGCAGGACCATCAGAGCCTGAAGGATGCACCCGAATTTCCCTTTGTGACTACCAGCAGTTCCCTGATACATCACACAGCATTTTGCATGTAGAAGTTAGCTCATCCTTAGCCACTGAGCTGAATATAAACTGGATTTGTTCTTCAATCTGTGTTTGCTTAACATTATTCCTATTTTTTTTCAATAAGTATTTTCCTTTATTCTCATTCAGATGGGTTTTTTTTAATCATTCTGTACTTTAGTCCTTCTAAAGTCACCACAATTTCTCCATTCACATTGTTTAATAAAGCCATTTTCCTTTCCGTGGGTCTTTCTCCTGACTTACTAATAAAATATTCCTCAGTGCTACTAATTTCTACGAGGATGATATTTGTCACTAACTGTTGACTTGCCTTCCTCCCTGTGATCATCTTTTTTCAAATCAACTACCTCATGACTAAAAAACACTATGTAATGCATACATTAAATTATAAATTTTAGCAACAGGCAACTGAAGATGGTAACACAGACTAGAAGTGAGCTTCCATTCATTTTAGCGACAATGGTCACAGAGAAGCAAATGGGACCATGTGTTTAAATCCAGCCCCCAAAGCCAGTGGTGGCAGTGCACTCCTGTGATCCCAGCACTCTGGGAGACAGAGCCAGGAGGATCACAAATCCGAGCCCAGCCTGGGCAGCCTAGTGACTCAGAGAGACCTTGACTCTAAATAAAACATTTTTAAAAAGAAAGGTTAGAGATGTAGCTCATGTGAAGTCACTGGGTTCAATCCCTAGTACAAAAGGAAGGAAGGAAGGAAGGAAGGAAGGAAGGAAGGAAGGAAGGAAGGAAGGAAGGAAGGGGCAGAAAAAAGGAAGGAAGGAAGGAAGGAAGGAAGGAAGGAAGGAAGGAAGGAAGGAAGGAAGGAAGGGAGGCATCCAAGAATGCAGGATGACTGGGACCCCAGCCCTGGCAGGACAGCCACATCTGAGCAGATGGGGAGAGAGAATAAGCACTCAGAGAGGATGGAGGAGGACGCGAATGTGAGAGAGAGCATAGCTCAATTCCTTCTGCCTACCAGGTATACAAATTACCTATGATGAGCAACACTACAAGCAAATCTGTTAATCATGGCTTTCTCTAGCTACCAATGATGACAGCGGTGTTGGCACTGCTCCTGGAATGGTACATGTGTGGCTTCCTCTAATCTGATAGTGAGGAGTGGATATCAACTACTATCTGATGTAGAGGGTTTTTTTTTTTAACTTTAGGAAATTATCTTTCAATCAGACAAAGTTTGTTCCATTCTGAATGGTTTTATTTTGTTCCTGGTTGATTTAATGGATTACAGTAACCCAGGACATCAAAACCCAACCCATGAAAAGATTTAGAATTGCTCACTTTTAAAGAACTTCAAAAATGATTCAGCTACTTCAAAAAATTAAAACAAGGAATAATGAAAAATATACAAAGTAAGTATTTAGAAACTGGTTGATGCAAATGTCATATTTCTGCAATTACTGTTTTTTTTTTAAGTACTGGGGATCGAACTCAGGGCCTGCACACGCAGCTAGAATCCTACCCTTTTTTTTATATTTTATTTTGAGACACATTCTCTTTTAGTCAAAATTACCCAGGTTGAGCTTGAACGTGCTATCCTCCTGCCTCAGCCTCTCAGAGTGCAGGGATTACAGACCACTATGTTTGACTTGCAATTACTTTTATCAAATTTTTTTCACCCAACTGCACATGGATTTCTTAATAAGTTTCTTTTGATTTAATAAACTTGGCATCTTTTCTGCCTTTCTAAAAACATTAATTATTAATCAAAGTAGTGAGAAAAATATTCCCTAGCTAATATAATTGAAATATTTTCTAAAAGAACAAGGCCATAGTCCAACATGTTTAAAAACTTATTTGGCATGTTTTACAGTTCAGATTCGCTTATTTAAGCTACAGATTTTGAATCTTCTAAATTAATTCTTTGCTCATATAACTAGAAGTAACTATTTTTTCTTCCTCAAACATCACTAGTTTTTCAAGTTCATGGACTAAGACAGGATCTTTTCTCCATTTGAGAATATCAAAAAAAATTTGGTCCCTGAGACAGGGATATAGTCTCATTTATGCTGTCTCCAGTGTCACCTGCTTCATAACGAATGGTCAAAAGAAATGGTTTGAAATAAAATGAAGCTTAAAATCAATGCTAGACTCTCAAAAAGTGAATATCAGGTTAAATGAAAAACAAAACTCTATTTTCCCTATATGACAGCACACATCTGGTTACCTAGTGTCACTGAAATATATTTAACATCTTAAGTGTCTAACTTATTAAGGCACAACTCAGATACCGAGGGAATATAATGTGGAAAAAATTAAATTTTACTAATTCAGGCCAATTAAGGCCTGACCAGTTTGATTTAAGGGAATAGCCATATACAGGCTGGCACTGGAGCTCAGGAGTAGACTGTTTATCTCATAAGCTTGAGGTCTTGAGTTTGAACCTCAGTCCCAGAAAAAGGCTGGAATATGTGTTTCTAATTCACTCAGCAGTGTTAAGGATTTTTTTCATATACAGCAAATATAATTCCTACTATTTAGAATTTGTTGATTAGCATTTAGCTTTTTAATTTGGGGTTAGTAAATAAAACAATTTTCATTTGACTATTACCGGAAATAAGGCATTTTAATGTTTTTATTTTATCCAAAGTGGCCTAGAGACTTCCTTACATTGTGGAGGAAAATGAATATGGTTCAACTTTCCTGAGGGCTCACAGACGTCCTCCTGAGCATCCTACAGTTTGGATAAAATGGCAAATACAGCCCTAACCTGGAGCAGGTGGTCTGCTTTCTCCTTACAAACCACTGTGCATTATGTGATGCAAGATTCACAAACTTTTATCACCCATTCCACCTCACTCATACTAAGTGCTACAAGCCTTCCCACAGCAGCTTTTCTGCTTTCCTCTCAGATTGGCAGCTACCACTCCTTACTGGTGACAAAGTGCCTCTTTGGGGTCCTCTTCAGCGACCCCTTACTATCAGCCTCTGCTTTGATTGAATTCAGGAGCCAAGATATCCCAACTTCTCACAATTGTCTCTAAAATAGTTTTGAATTGGAGTGGGGAGTTTGGGAAGTTGTACAAGTATTGATATTCATAAGCTATGATACATGGATTTTCTGACAACCTTTTGAACTCCACAGAGGTAATATTCCTGGAGTATTTATCATATTGTATCCATTCATCCATGTTTTTTTTTTTTTGTACTGAGGATTGAACTCACAACCCCATAATTGCCAAATAGGCACTTTACACCACTAAGCTAAACCCCCAGCCCTATGCAGTGATTGTTTAAGTGCTTCCAAGAGCCAGAAACTCTACTACATAACAGGTTCACAATGGTTAATAATACAAATACAGTCCCTATCCAAATGGGGTTCCAATTTAGGGGAAAGAACAATAATAAACAAGTGAACAAGCAAATAACCTCTGAACTACCACCATAGTATGAGTGTTCACATTGTGATTATAGCAACCACAAATCCCCAACATGATCATTGTAGTATAATTATCTTCTATTTATAGTGCTTGGTATATTATAGTGTTTTTGTACATTTTATTTCATGTTAACCACAAGAGTTATTGGCTAAGCCTTCAGCAAAGAGGAAACTGAGGTTGAGAGAACTTTATCCAGTCAGTGATCCAACCAGGGCTTGAACAAAGAAGTCTCAACAGCCTTGTCACTTATCTTGTGTACTTTCTGTTACATGAAAGGACATAGCTTGAAACAAGCTCCATTAAGGAGCTATCTTCTCAGCAGCTATAGGCTTTATCAACTACAAAGTCTTGCAAGCTTTTAAAACTGGTTCATCTATTATCTGACAAGTTTGTGTTTTATTTTTTTCCTACCCAGTAAGGTACTTAACACACTTTGCAGTCATCTAATACATAATGCTAGTGGTAGGCATAAGTTGTGAGAGGTAGCAAGTTTCGTGGTAGAAACATTTTGATTTGGTCATCAGTAAAATGTCTGAGCAATACTGTTGGGTAGATTGCAAAGCATGTGGATGGTGAGTCTGTTCAGTCATTTGAATTAAAATGGTTGTGAGTTTTTTTTTTTTTTCCAGGAAAGACCACAAAGGAAGAGCAGCGGAGGAAAAAGACAGCACAAGGATGGGGGCTCTAGCAGCTGCCAGCATTAACAGGTGACAGGAAGTGCAGTGTTGAAGACAGAGCTTTGTGAACCTGTGGGCTGAGGCACATCAAGGAACACAGAGACACTGCTGTCCCTGAGACCAGAATCAGGTGACAAAGACAAAGAAATCTAGCATTGTGTCAGAAAAAGGAGTTTGGGGAATTTCAGAGTCCTGTTTCTGTGAAGGAAATGAAGCTTAAATTTTAGGGTGGTATGCATGAAATCAAATATTCAGAAATACTGGAAACTATACTAATTCAACAAATTGCTTGCTTATTTCATGACAAAACTAATTTATGGTTAACTGACTGAAGACAGCCATTTCCATTTGATATTTTATAATGGCTTTAGTTTTTAAGTCACCCTTTTACTTTCAATCAACTTTTTAAGAACAAATTTTCATCTTCTTCCTAATCAAAAGAATCTGCTTCAACTGACTTTAATTACTGTTTGTGATTCTATACCTAACAATCAGAGTTCTGTGGCTTCTCTTCCCATGCCTCCATGCCATTCTTAACGTTAACCTAATCAATAATCTGCTAGTACATTACTACTTTTTAGTAAAAGTACAAAACTCTCATTGCTTTTATATGTCATTCCTTATAAAAATGAAGTGGACATCGCAATGTTAAGAATGCTACGCAGACAATCTGCTTTCTGGAGATGACAGTGAAAGAATGGTTTTCATTTTTAACATATATTAAAGCTTTTTATAGCATTGCTGTACTATATGCTAATAGCTAATAGATATTGGTTACTTCAACATGGCAACTGCATGGTTTTCCTTGTGTGTTGGCCCTTTTTGTGCTGTGGTGGTAACTGCCAGAAACTTCATACACATTTCACTAATCACTTAATAACTATCTAAATTAGGGGAAAGTTTTTACTCCTTTTAGGAAATAATCAGCACAGCCGGGCATGGTGACACGAGCTTCTAATCCCAGCATTCTGGGAAGTTAAGGCAGAGTGATTTTTGCAAGTTCAAGGTCAACATGGGGTATGTGCTGAGTTCAAGACCACACTGAACTACACAAGGAGACCCTTTCTCAAAAAGATAATTTAAAAAAATCACCAGATAACAGAACAATCTTGATCTCTTGAGTTCTTCTCTACTCTTTCTCAAATAAACTAGATTCTTCTCATGAAGAACTTACTATTTGTCATTCTCATGAAATAAAAAAAGAAATATCTTTCTTTCAGGCAAGAAAAGCATCCTTAATTCAGGAAGGAGGAGTTTAAAAAAAAATAGACACTGCTATAATCCAGTCTCTTGTTATCTAGAAGCCACGATGATAAGCAGATTTGGCATTTTCATTGCCACCCTGTCCGAGATCCTAAAGAAACTTTCCTATTTTCACTCTTGTCATCAGGGCAGTCTAACTAATTTTCAGAACAGTACCAGAGTTGAGGACTCTTTCTTTGAGAGAAAAAAAGAAGAAAGATAGAAAGGAAAGAAGAGAGGAGAGAAGAAAAGGGAAAAGAAAAGAGAAGAAAAAAGCAGGACTAAGAACCATCTTCTGGCTCTGCCAATAGGAAGATGGATTGACTCCCTACAAGCCCACAAACACCTGAATGGAACGTTTTTACTTCACACAACCCGGTCAGCACCCGTCTTCCATTGGTCATTTCCCAATTTCCTAGGCTCAACCAGGGAAAACACCAAATGGCAAGTTATCTGGCAAACTGTTTATTTTGTCTGCTAATAAAATTGGTCTACAGTATCCATTACTCTTGAAGCACATGGAGGTATGTGTGTGCACACACATGTAACCACTGTATTCCCCAAATTACTATTTGAAAAGTTTTCATGTTTCATGTTGATTATAAGAAATATATTTAAAGAATAAAGCTCAAAGGGCAAAAACTGAGAAAAGTAGAAACACACACACACAGAAAAGCAATCACTCTTAACCAGGGAAAATTAACAGGGCAAGGAAGAAGACTAGAGTAGACTGCACCCTTCTAGAGCACTAATTTGCATGACTGTGAGTTCCTGTTGCTTTGCTTTAAAATGGAGATGGTAACACTTACTCACTCTGCACTTTACATCTCTAACTTTCTTTGTGGTAAAGGATGATGTACATACTTTCCACACTGTGTGACCAATGTAGTCTCTCCGTGTGACACTGGAAAACAGTCATGACAACCTGCCAGTTATGTCCCGAAACCTATGAAACAAGAACCAGATCAGCCCCCTGGACATAGAACAGAAAAGTGGCATTCATTTTTAAGTCACCACAACTGGCAGGCTAAGAGTTAACAGGGGAACCATGAACATTAAGTCAGAACAAAAATTCAAGGTTGCATATAGGAAGGTAGATGTTAGATAACACATTTTTCTCTTTTGGTTGCAGGCTAGAGAACTGCAACATTTTAGATGTTGATATGCTAATAAGCTTTAAAAAGAATTTCCAAATTCTTTTATATCTCTATTGCAGAATATTCATCTTTAGAGTGAAATTGTCAGTGTTAAAAAGTTCAGACTGTCACACTCCACTAGTTGTAGCTGTGTATTTAAAGTCAAAAGAAATTGAGAACTACTATGAGAGCTACAAAGTCACAAACTCACTTTATCAGAAACCAAGTAAGGTCAGGGATAGTTTTGCTAATCTTTAAAATAAAAAATGAGTTAGCTTTTGATGATTAAGTACATTACTCTTACATGGTTTATTGAATATGTTACTTAGAATAATTAGGGTCTTCTAGAAATTTATAGTCAGAGAAAGTTAATAATTTTGTTGATTAATGTTTTAATGTAAAATTATACACTCAAGGCAATTTAACAATATATTTGTGTGCCTTAATAATATACAGTGAAAATCCTGAAGTAATCTTCTATTCCTCTGGAGTGAATGTCTTTTAAGTAGGAGTAATTTAAATATATTCAAGTGGATTTTAAAATATGCTATTTGCTTTTCAATTTAGAGAAAAGATGTTTTTTGCAACCAGGATCCATCAGCCTGCTATTTTTGCAACTAAGATCCACCCGGCTGCTTTATATAGCCCCCAATCCCCACCCCCACTTATTCCACTAGAGGCCTGAGCTATACTAAAATTTTGCAAAGCCTTGCATTGTTCTCCCTGACACCGGATCAGCCGACACAAAAAAGCAACTGCCAACTCAAAAGCAATCCGGTGATAGAGCCTGGTGCTATCTAATCAAGGGCAAAAGGTCACTTCCGAACAACTGGGCAATAAAAGATTATTCCTAGCGACAAAAACAGAGAGGCCCAGGGGTAGGGGGTAGAAATCGGGAGGGGCTGAGGAGGAAGGAGGGCAAAAGGGCTCTGGTCTGTGGGAGGAAGTGCATTGACTCCAGGCAGCAGACGGGAACCATCTGGCTCCGTCGAGGTCTGTTCTGAAGACCAGAGAGAAAGCCCCCTTTACAGGGGCCACTGACTCTGGGCTGTGTGGCTCAAGCTTTTGAATAATATAGAACCAGCTTTCCCAGGCACAGAAAAATCAGGGAGAGGACGAGAAGAGAAATCTTTTCCCAAATAGAAGAACCTATCTTAGCAGAAGCTAACTAGAGAACAAACACACTGCTTTTGGACTTGCAGATCAGTAAATAAACTCTTGATAAGTATGAAGCAGATGATCCAGGGGTTGGAGTTTAATTATTATTTGAGGTTAACCTTAAGTTAAAGCATGCACACAGACACGTGCTCACGTGCACGCACACAGGCACACAAGCACACATCATTTTTAAAGAATATAAAATTCTATTTACATGATACTGTTGTGCTCATGTCTTCCTTGGACCTACCAGGAATTACTCTACTTCACCACTCCCCTCCCTCATCACCAACCCTCAGGCTTCTAGGGTTTTCTTACTTATTCTTACTAAATATATTTGAGTGGTGCAAGGAAATTAAAAGGCCCTATTGCATAAAGCCCAGTTGCTTTGGTCTGGAGAAAGCTGGAATTACAGATAGGCTACCCTACTTTCCCCACCTTCCATAAGAGTCAGCACCAAGTAAACTATGTCCTCAATTCTTCCATCTGTGATTTTTTTTTTTTTTTTACTACCAAGTAATTACCAACCGAAATAGAAAGTGCCCAGGCTAAGAGACCACTGCTGGCTGTGTGACTGCAAACATGAGACCCTAATTACAGTAATTCAAAATCCACAGAACAGGAAGCCTGGTCATCTTCAGACTTTCCTTTTTCTTTTTTCTTTTCTTTTTATTTTTCTCCCTCTTTTCTCTATCTTCTCTCTCCTTTCTTGAAGGGGATCATGGCTAACAGACCAGCTGATCTGAGATTGTGCAGGGCAGGCCACAGTGTGATTGACAGCCATGTTTCTAAATATGAACATCCTTTGAAAAAATGGCTATTTCCAAAAATTGGAATTTGGAATAAATGTCTGCCAACCAGCCCAGCAGCACTACTAGAAAGGAAATAGGACATCTGAATGTCTGCTTCTCGGAGGACAGCTAAACTTTTGTCCTGACAGAACACATTGAGAAGTTGCTCAGCAGAGGAAATTTCATGTTTAAGAAGCAGAAATGTAGATAAGGAAAACAGAACTTGACATCTACATAAGCTGGAGTCAAATTTTACAAGAGAAAAATAAAGGTCATCAACTTTTATTCAGTTTTCACTGCACATTGATAACTGAAAAACAGGTATGATGGGTTTGTCTCAAAGAAGTACCCAAAATCTTTTCCCTTGAGGAGTTCATAATCCAAAAATGGACAAAATAAATCCACCACAAAGCCATGCAAAGGAGAATATAGATGAGCCCAGCACTAAATGTGCCTTAATACTAAAGGAACTAGTGAAATGAAATATACTTTGGACAAGGTCTGATTACCTTGGGAAGAGCTTAATGCACATGAATTTCAAACAGAATTTTTAAGAGGAGTGAACACATGCTTTGGAAGAGAGTAAAAAAGACATAAATCTCTTTTTGCCAAGGAAGTTTAAAGGAGAAATGACAAATTCTGAGCCTAGTCAACTAGATTTGATGCTCTGGACATGTTGAGGAGGACATGTTTCTGGAAAAGAAGACACACAAAGGTACTGTAGTCAAAGATCATGAGTCTATTGCAAATCAGAGCTACAAGGAGATACCACTTGACACCCACTAGGATGACTATTAAAAAAACAAAAAAAAATTTTAAAACTAGCACTGGTAAGGATATAGAGAAAATAGAACACTTGTGCACTTTCATAGAACTATCAAATAGTAACATTGTAATGAAAACAGTGTGACCCTCCTCAGAAATTTAAAGAGTTATCACTTGATCCAGTGGTTGGATCTCTACACCCAAAAGAACTGAAAGCAAAGACTTCATGTGCATGTTCAACCATGTCCACAGCAGCATTAACCACCACAACTGAAAGATACAAACAACCCCGATGTCTCCTGGTAAAAGTAAATAAAACTCAGTGCATACATACAATGCAATATTATTTAACTTTAAGAAAAAGGAAATACTGACACGTGCAGATACACACTGAAAACATGCTAAATGAAATAAGGAAGACACACAGGTAGGAATACTGATTGAGGTAGCTAGAGTGTCAAATTTATAGAGTTAGAAAGTAGAGTGGTGCTTTCCAGGGGCTGAGGGAGAGGAGAATAGGGAGTTATTGTTTAATGTATACAGAGTTTTAGTTTTTGATGATGAAAAATTTAGAGAAATTCATAATATTGATGGTTGTAAAATAATGTGAATGCATTTAAGGTCAGAAAACTGTATACTTAAAAATAGTTAACATGATGTTTTATATTATATATATATACACATATGTAGTCACACAAAAATAATGCACTAAGATTCAAGAAGGTGAAGATAAAGAAGAAGGAGAAGGAAAAGAAGAAAGAAAAAACAAAACATAAGTTTCAAAATCAGTAAAGCTGACTTTTATACCACCTCTCTATTTTAATAGCCACGTGACCTTGGGGAAAGTTCATACTCTTCAAAGCTTGAATTCCTCAGCCACAGAATATGGATAATAACATTCACAACCCAGGTTGTGAATATGAGAAATACTATAAAGCACCTGACACTTAGGAAATGGATTAACTAAGATTCGTGTTTGAAAGAAATGGAACCACAAACAGAAGTAGATGAGGGAGTTCCTTGGCATATTAAACCAAACAGAAAACCCTAGTTTCTTTTAATCTGGCCTGTCATTTTTCTCCATCCTAGATTCTGACTGTGAGAGAATTTAAAACTAATGGAATCTCAGATACACATACATTCTTTAATCTTCACGACCACACAGGAGAGAACTTACTTTTTCTTTGGCCCTGTTTTTCGGTGGGGAGGTGTTGAAATAGTGCCTCACTATGCAGATCTGGCTGGATTCAAACTTGCAGCAATCCTCCTGTCTCAGTCTCCTGAATGATAGAATTACAGACATGCACCCCCACACTAGCTTCCTTTTTTGGTCCTTTCTGAGAAAAAAAACCTAGTATGAAAACTGATTGGGCCATCTTTGGCCACACAGCCATCCCTTGGGCCAATCACGATGGCTAGACAAGTGAGCAGGTCCCATCAAAAGCACACATTAGAGTAGTATAGAGACACAGCCACTTGGTGGATAGGAACTAACCAAGTAGCTGTCTTAGTGAGCGACTATGACAGCAAACTCCAGAAATGGTGAGCTAGATTGTTATATATACAAGGTAAACAAACGCCACCTTAGATATGTGAGCAAAGAAATGATCATTTTATGTAAGAAATATGTATTTTATATTATTTTAAACTAAATGACTAAATTAGCAGCTAGACTAAATGACTAATACTAAACTAAATGACTGATGCTTTCTTGACAGATTTTTACACATAGGATAAGTTTTTTATTAACTGAATTTATTCCTCCAAATATCAACATTTTTATTTCAAATTTTATCTAGACTATAGTATACTATTTTATGAGAGAATACAACGATTTTCAAAAAAAATAACACAATTTTCTAAAGCTGGTGGGATCATCCACTGTAGAGCAGAGAACAGCTTTTAGCGAACACCTGTTTCTTCTCTTTTCATTTTGTCTCTGCACCCTCATCTTCCACCCAAAGTTCCCTCTTTTCAATCTCTTTCATCCTGTCTGTAACTGCAGATCATAGCTATCTAGATAATTAATTACTCAGCATAATGTGACTCTCACAGTATATTTTATTTAAAGAAATAAAAGTGGATTGGTGTTAGTCCAAAGAGACGTTAGCTCTTAGAGATGTTCAAGGAATTGTTCTTCTTTGGGTTCACAAATATGTTTAGGAAGACTGGAAGTCAAACTCTGCCGGAAAACCAGGAGCTTAAGAACATTAAGTCAAGAAATGTTAAGTCTTGTGGGAGAGTCAAACAGGCAAGGCATTTAGATTTTTAAATATAATTACTGAAATACATTTTATGAAAATATAAATTGAACCCTATAGAGAATTTCACCCAAGTTTGAGACAGAGGTTTAGTTTACAGGATGTAGGAATTCAGAAGAACTATGCTAGAATATTTCTAAGGCGAAGTTATTTGGCCCAGGGTTTCTTGGTTTCTGAATTTTTCAACAAGACATTCTGAAGCAATATCACCTAGATGGAGAACTTCTTGACTCTAGAATAGGTCCTTCATTACAGTGACTGAAAAGTAGCTAGGAAACGGAGATCTCTCATAGTTGGTAGGATAATTCTTGTTGACAATGATTTACTCAATTTCTCCAGAAGTGGCCCTCGTTCTGTTACTGATCAGTGCTAGAAAGTGCAAGATCGTTGTGTCCAGGGACTCGAGCTAGAGAATGCATAGCAAACAGGAGTGATCTCCTGCTAGCTTCCTAAACTTCAGGAAGATTTGTGGCCGCCTCACCCCTCACCCAAAAACATAAAGTATGTGGCCTAGCATTGCAGTAGTAAATACTCAAATACTTAAAAATGTAACCAATCCACAATCGCATATTTTTACAAGAAAAACAGTGTGTTAAAGCAAAAAGCAGGAAGAACAGAAGTCCAGAAGAACTTTTTTCTTGTTTTCTCTTTCACAGAGGCTCGTGGTCACATAAAATATTACTTTCTCATGCCATTAAAAGAAGAAATAAATGATGAAACATCAAGATTAACCACAGGCAAAAAGAACCCAGCTCATACGCACACTCACTGCCTGCCATTCAGTGGGTAAACCCACAGATAAAACCTGTGCCCCTGCCAAGATGTTGAGTCTCTCCAGCTATGTAAACTGCGAAGAATTTGCAAAGGAACAAATCCAGGACATAACCCCTTGAGAAAAACAAAAGGGATGTTTGTCTGGACAGCCCCATTGCATCACACCACTTCACAGCTTAGAGTGAGTCTAGAAACAGGCATGGCTTTGGCATGGCCCAGTCCTGTCGCTCTCATTCCGTAAGACAAGGCAAGCATATCGTGATTTTCTGGTTTACATTTTATCTGCTTGAATCCTCCTCGTGAGGCACTGACAAACCTGTTAAATCACACACGAAGCCAAGTCCATGCAGAGCAGCCAAGTAGCTGATGTGGCCTCAGAAAAAGTTCTTGTGTAAGCTGAAAAACATATTAACAATCAAGGGAGGCTTGATAACTTATTTTAGGGTTTATCTAAGCCTCTGTCCCCTTCTTTCTATCTCATTGATAATTGGTTTCTTGTTCAGAAATCTTAAGGGAATGTGTTGTGTTCTGATTTCAGATGATGCTGCCCTAGGTGCCCAATGAATAAGATATTTTACCACTACGCAAATATGTAAGCACGAGCCACTCATAGGAAGGGACAAGAATTTTGAAAATGAAACATTCTCAGATCATTAGATAGATAAAAAAATAAACAGACTTATAGCTGGTCAATGCTCTTTGGGCCACAGTGAGATATATAGTTTCCCAGTCTTGAAATCTGCCATCTTCACATATCAGACCAATAAAATAGCTACTGTGTGGAAAGGCCCATACCTGATACTCATAAAGTTAATAAAATAGAAGCAACTAAAATGTCCACTTCATGAATTTTTTCTTCTGGAATTTTTGAATTTGTCTAAATTTTGCCAGATTTAATGAGTTTCAAGTTTGTCTATATTTTGATTCAAATTTTTACATTTTAGGTACATTTCACTAAATTTTCCCTACTGCCAATATTTATAAAATAAAACGGTAAAGGTCACCATAAATTTTAAGATTTTTTTTAAAAAGTTGTGTCAGGGATTTGTTGCACAGTAATTACTCTCATTTCTTTGAATCTATTATTCAAAAATTTAGAGAATTAAGAAGGTTAAAGTCATAGCTTCCTGAATATGGACTGTTTTTGCCTGTTTCATCTCTTTGGTGTCTCTACTTTCATTGATGAACATATGGGACAAGCTGGGGATTTAGTTCAGTGACTAAGCACCTGCCTGTTGAGCGCAAGGTTGTGAGTTCAATCCCAGGTACAAAAAAAAGAAAAGAAAAAGGAAATATGGGACGAAAAATAGATTATTCAGCACATTCAGCCTTCAGCAATACAGAAAGCGTGCAGCTCCACAATCTCACGGCTTTATCACCTGCTAAATAGTGAAGCCGAGTGCTTAACCAGGAGAAGATTGTTTTCCTGTGGCCCACAGCCACTGATGGGAGTTTATAAACTACTTGGTGAGTTCAAACTAACCTACAGCAAGTATTTCAATGCTGACTGAAGGCAGGTATGTTTGCTTTCCAGGTTAGGAGTGTTGGCAGGGCCTATAATTTCTTATGAAAATTAGGGAGCTGCAGGGTGGAGATTTTATATAAATCCATTTCCACCTCAGGATGCAGGTGAGTCATTGTAAAATTTGAAGGATTGTTATCTGGTCTTTCTCCAAGCCACACTGTTTTACTCTGCTAGAGTTGCTATAACAAAATAATACCATAGGCTGGAATTTTTCACAGTTCTGAAGGCTAAAAGTCCAAGATCAAGATGTCAGCATTGCTGGATTCTGGTAAGATCTTTCTTCCTGGCTTATAAACATGGCTTCCATCTCACTGTGTCCATCTTTCCTGTGTTCCCAGGCAGACAGGAGACAGAGACAAGAGAGAGAGGGGAGAGAGGAGAAAGACGAGAAAAGAGAGGAGAGAGGAGCAGGGAGAAAAAGGAGAAGGAAGAGAGGAAAAGGATGCAAGGGAAGAGGAGAGGGATGGGAGGAGAGAGGGAAGGAGGGAAGGAGATAGCAAGAGCACTCTGCTTTTTTTCCTCTTCTTATAAGGACGCCAGCCCTGGTGGATTATAGATCCACCCTTATGATTTTGTTGCTTACTCTCTCCCTGTGATCCTTATTTCCAAATATAGTCACAAAGAATCGAGAGCACATGAGTATTGGCAATACATAGTTCAGCCCATGACGTATCTTAAATTAAGAGAGTTGTGGAAGACCAAGAAGACTGAGATACTTGGTCCACAAAGTTTGAGCCCTTGTAAGTTTCCTTTGGGGGAAAACTCAGTTCTCTTCACTGAAGTATTTTTTTTAGTATTTTACCTCTGGTTTTTATCAACATTATAATAAATAATCAATATTAACTATGTCTATCTCTTTGAAGACACTGTCTATTCCCAGTATTTATTACCTTCTGCTTTCTTTCTGTGGAAGAACTGTCCTTCAGATTTTAGTGCTGGGGGCAAAACTTACCTGCCATGATACGAATCCTACGATTCTGAACATTTCTAAGAACCTCACAGTATCATATTTTTGCTTTTCTCCTACCCTGAAAGACAGTTTAGATCATATTGACATCTCAACACCATAAAAGGCTTAGAGATATGTACACCCGTCCTCTTACATTTTCTGCTTTTATCCCTGTCCTGTTACTTCCATTTCAGTAATGTCTCTTCATGTGTTTAGCTGATGAAAAACACTTTTTAATGAAAGAGATGGTGTTTAAATAAGGCAAATCCCTGCCATAAATTGCTCCTAAAATTAAACCAGGTATTTAAAAACATCAGTTACTGACATCTGTGAAACAATACCTAAACAAAAAGGAATCACCACTAAGAATTCTAATTACAACATCACATTTCACTCATTTTACCCAAAAGAATGAGTCCTTGGCAATGAATATAAAAATGAAACTTACTTATATGGTGGCATAACAGGACTGGAGAATGGGAAGCATGGGGATGCTTGTCTACCCTGCCCAACTGACCCTGGGTTTAAAAAAAAAAAAAAGTGTTTCATTTATTATACTTACATATGTCTACAGTTATGTCAGTAAATACTGTTACATTACAAACTCATATTACAAGGTAATCTCCTTTGCCATAGGGAAGTTTTCTAAGGAAATGATTGGGAGCCTTCCACATTTATCAGATGGCTTTTTGTTACTAATCGCAGTTTTGCAATTCTGAATGCAAACTGCATGACCTATTTTGGCAAAACAGCAAAGCCTGTAAGATCAAGTCTCATAGCTGCAAGACATAAGATTGGTTTGAAAACAAAAGTTTCAAAATACCAAAAGATAAAAGGCATGATTTAATTTCAAGATAGAAGTCACAATTTTCCAGTATAGTAAATAGACAATTTCAAGCAATCATACGCAAATTAACTTTCCTCAACCTGCCGGCCATTTTTAAAGTGAACCCTTCACCTTAGCCAGCAACAGGAAATGGATGAGCCTTCTCCTGCTGTGGATGGGGCCCTGCCTTTCCCTGCACTGGTTTGCTTTAAAAGAGGGTGTGTTGCTGGAGAGTTCAGGTTAACCATTAAGCAGCAGCAGAAGCAAGACATCTTGGAGGAAAAGGACACGAGGCTACCCCTTCTAACTCTGCACAGGTGCTACGTGAGGAACAGTAATGCCCAGGGGAACACCAAACTCTAAATTTTAGGAAGAAACTATAGTTTTGGGGAAGGAAAAAAAAATCCAAGAAATCAGAAACAAAAATATTTACTTATGTTATTACGGTAGAAAAATAGCGTTCTGGGGTACTGCATTACACCATGTAAAATCCCAGAGGATTCACTTATAAAACATCAGCAGCATGGGATAGGATAGGATTTAAAAATTCATCAATCCTCACGACTATCAGAAAACAATATGCTGTTGGATCCACTGACCAAATGAAAACTAACACAAAAAAAACAAGTCTTCTTGAATTTTTTCACAAATATGACCGACCTCTTGAATTGTAGTCTCAAATAACTATTTTTTAAAAATCTGTCCCCACTGTGATAGGAAGTCTTTGGAGAAAGAAATTTTCACGAAGTAGCTGGAAAACAATGCGCAACCTTTTATAGTAAATTGGATCAAGATGAGGCCAGCACAGATCTCTCCCCTTCCTTCCATCAAAAGTTCTTGGAGAGAATAGGAAGGGTAGGCCAGAAGAGGTAACTCCCGATGCTGTTAGAAAACAGAAAAAGAGGGCTGGGGATTTAGCTCAGCAGCCTAAGCGCCTGCCAAGCAAGCGCAAGGTCATGAGTTTGATCCCAGGTACCAAAAAAACAAAAAAAGAAAAAAGAAAACAGAAAAAGGTAAAATTAGCAGAATTTAATTATTTCAAGAAAAATCTACTAGGTTTGTTTTAACAAATCTTGAGTCTATAAGAAGATAGTAAATGTTATGATTTCCAGATTTCCCCCCCACACACCCCCTTGAAAGATACATATAAATATGCCCTATGGAAAAGGAAGGGTAGGGAACCCCCAAATGTCTTCCACATGGAATATACATAAAACTATTTTTCCATATAGCATGACAGGAAAAAGAAGAATGGGGGAAAGCTGCTATCTGTTGTGCTCACATCACGCAGTATTTCCACAGCACTATGGCACGGATTGTCACATACTGCCATTGTGTATGTGTCAGCACTATAAGAGAAAGGACTGAGCTGCCCTGTCCACTGCTGCATCACCAGAATTTAGCAATTCTTTACCAATGCACAGATTCAGTGACTCAGATACAAAGGAAGTGAAGAGAAAGAGCCATATGGGTAATGTCCTATAGCCCTTTGGTATTCAGTCATCCCAGTGACCCACAGTGACATTATACCTGAGCTCAGCTCCCAGCTTACTATTCTTCAGAGAAAGTTAGTCATCCCTGTTTCATTGACAGTGAGTCAATATTAGGAATAATAAAAGTATGCTACATTCATTTATATTTATATACTATACACAGTATGAGCTTAGTTACTTGACTAAGTTGGTTAACAATGAATAAAGTAAAGGTAAGAGATCCATACAAAGATCAAACACTATGGCACAGGGTATATTTAAATCATGAATCAGAATAAGCCCTTTCATGCTCATTGCTGGCTAAAAAGATTAGGCACTGGGCTGGGAATTTAGCTCAATGGCATAAGCACCTGCCTGGCAAGCGTGAGGTCATGAGTTGGATCCCCAGTACCAAAAAAATAAAATAAAATAAAAAAAGATTAGGCATTGACTCACCTATTCCCCTATCTCCTATCAACCATGAATTTCTCAATTTTAGAATTTTATTAAACATTTTGTGGTTTTGCTAATAAACTTAGTATACTATTAATTTGTACTAGTGAAAGATTTTTTTAAACTGTAGTTTTCCACCTACCCACCAATCTCCAGCCCCAAACCAAGGAAGTATAAAATATGTCTATATTATTTGAAAGTTAGAGAAAAGTTAATCTGTTTTTAAATAAAACATACAATTACTTACTTTTTCACTGAGTTGCTCTTAGTGTTTCTTTCCACAGAAATGTAGCAATGATCATTCTCTTTTAGAAATTTGTGGCTAAAACAATCAACAGTGGTTTTTAAGCAAATATTCTGCAAATATTGAGTCAAATAACTAGAGTTCAAATGCTGGTTCTCTCAGTTTTAGCTATTGGGACATGGGTCAGTTCCTTCACTTTAAGTGCCTCGGTTTCCTTTTCCATAAGAGAGTACTTACACCTCAATTAACACACACAAATGGTACTTACACCTCAATTAGTCAAATAAAATAATTCAGTTCTTAGCACAGTACCTAATTACCCTGATATTTAGAAGCTAAGTGTATAGTAAGTTACGATTTTAATTAAAGATGGGGAAAGAGAGCTCTGTCCTTTCAAAGAACTTACAAGACAGTGGAGAAAAGCAAACCAGAAATAAAGTGAACAATCTTGGAATGAGTATTAATATGCCAAGATTAAATATACTGCTTCCAAACAAAACATTCAGAGAATGGAGATTCCAGCAACATTTCCAACTACACTTTGTTGAAGAGAACTCATCACAAAGCCAGCAAAGTGTTTAACTGCTACTTTGGCAACAGCAACTAAAATGATGGGGACCTCAGCTGATGGCTCTACCACTTGGTGACCCCAGTGTCTGCATGAAGAGGAGGGGTGACTGCTTGTAGTTTCTTAGAAAGAGTAAGTCTCCTCAGGAGGGACAGACACCCGTTATCTCCTAAGAGTGCAAGATCTGGAAAACAGAGTTAAGAAGGCATTACTACTGAAAACAATGGTTGAAAAAGAAGTGTTTCTCATGTAATGAAGAGAAGAAAGCAGCTAAGGGGTGAACTCCATCCTCCATCTGCGCCCCCCCCCCGTTTCCCCTCTGTCTGGTCCTCTGTGTCTGCTCCTGCACCCCCACCTCAGCAGACAATGCCCTGTGCTTCTGGAGTTTTAGCTTCCCTAAGAGAATTCAGTGCATCCTAACCCTTAGTGTGGCTTCATGGATGTTGGGCTTACAAGGCATTTTTGTTGAGCTGCTCAATTATTTAAAATAGTTATTTTTCCATCCTTGAGAATTATTACAATTGGGGCCGGGGATTTAGCTCAGCAGCATAAGTGCCTGCTTGGCAAGCACAAGGTCGTGAGTTCAATCCCCAGTATCAAAAAAAAAAAAAAGAATTATTACAATTTATCATTTTAATTGTTTTATATTAGAACATATATTAGTACTTAAGAGTTTGTAACTCTTAATTTGTAGTTGATTTATATGTTTTTCTGAAGTGTCTCAGAGAAATGTGGTTGCTTTTTAAAAAGTAAGAAAATAACAGGTACCCAGGAGAGTCCGAGAGAGTGAATGTTACTATCAAAAAATTTCCTTTAATCCCCCAGGGGATGAAGAAGAGATTCAACATCTTTTTGTATTTACCAAACTACTGAACACTCCTACCCAGAAGCTAAGTGTCCCAGCACTAGGGAGGCTGAGGCAGGAGGATCACTGCAAGTTCCACACCAGCTTGGGCTACAGAGTGAGTCCACGGCCAGCACCAACTGCACACCAAAGCCTTAAAGTCCTCAGAGTCCTTATAAGTGACAGACTTGAGTAGTCATTTCCTTCATCCTAGCTCCTGTGTAACTCTTTCCCTTTCTTTGCGTGGGTAGGGTGTTGAAGGAAGTTATTATGTATTTGGTTCATCTGTATTGTAGTTTTAATTCTGTTTTATGACTTCAAAAAACCATCATGCTTCTGAGGGGCTTTTCGTCCCTAAAGTTTCAAAGGCAAATGGTTTTCTCCAACCTGCTTAATTCAAATTGAAACAGGAAACTGTGATGTCGTGTCTAGTAAACCATCAAAAGCACACTGTTTAAAATATAGAAATTAAGTGAGCTCATCGCTGCTTTAAAATACCTTAATTTGAGGGGGAACACCTACCCATCTAGGAGTAAAAGGTTAATTAAATAAAGGCAGATTGGGTCGTCACTTCTTCCTAAGTGCATCCGTTGTACATCAAATGACTTCTTTCATTGGAAAAGATGAAGGGTCATTTGAATACGAAAATGACATACACTGAAGATATTAGTTTGCTTACAACAAAAAGTTCCTTTCATTCATGGAACAAAAGAATAATAGAATTTGAGCATTCTACTAGTATTGGTATAACAGGATTTTTTAGCATCAGTCACTATGTAGATGGGTACAGCTAATCACAAGAATATGCAACTGAGCAGCACTTGGGAGCACCTAAACACAAAATATTTATTTCTTGAGCCTTTGACATGATAAACATACAAGTCTGCTATGTAAACATTAAATTATATTTTAAATGGACATTGGAAGCAGTCACTTCCTGTACAACTAGAATGAAATATATACTGATTTTAATAATGATGATAACACAGTTGGTTACATACTTCCAAGCCAGTCTCTGTGGATAAAGTGATGAACATTCGTTTTCAAAGACAACATTTCTTAAGGAAAAGTATGAGCGCTATTAATGCCACTCACATAAAAAGCCAAGAGGAACAGTTTCTGGGCTCTACAGCAAAACCAAGGTTCATATGGTTTTGGTTGTTGTTTTTAGGTTCATGTTTTTTTTTAAAAAAACATCTTTACAGAATTATTTTGTTGCAATCATTGACAGTATTAAGTACAAGTTCGTTAAGTAAGAATCATATTTTGCCACTGAGCTTTTACCCTTTCCACTGGCAGTGCTTCCTCTGCAGTCACTATCTCAGTTTTTCTCCAATAAGTCTATTTGGCTGGGTAAATCCTAGAAAGCCTATAACAAACTGAGTTTTCCCCTCTTCTCTATTCTCTGAAATCTTTGTTTTATTAAGAAGATAGACAGGAGGGAAGTGAATGAAATAAAATACAAGCTCTGGTTATTTTCAGAGTAGCTATTTTATGAATGATTGCCCTGGTCTATACCATGTTTTGGGATCAATGCCTCTATTCTGAGGTTCAAAGAGTTATAGAAGTGACTGAGGGGAGAACACACATGGAGGAGTGTCATACCTCTCAATTACTTTTTTTTTGTACCTCTCAGTTTCTATTTTAGAAACCAAATATGTGCAGGACACAGTGGCACATGCCTATAATCCCAGCAACCTTGGAGGCTGAGGCAGGAAGATTACAAGTTCAACACAGCCTGGGCAAGTTAGCAGGTCCCTGTCTCCAAAAAAGATTTTTTAAAGAACTGGAGATACAGCTCAGTGCATAGATCCTCAGTACACCCCCCACACACACACACAGAAAAGTGAAGAAACCAGGAGACAAATAAAGAACATATTTAAGGGCTGAGGCTATGGCTCAGTGGTGAAGTGCTTACTTAGGGTGCTCACTCCAGGCCCCAAGTTTCATCTCTAGCACTGCAATAAGTAAACACACACACACACACATACACACACACACACACACACGTTAAAGCCCTTCATAGAAAAGAAATGACCAGCCAGCTTATATGTGATTTTTATTTTTGTCTTTATATTTTTCTACATCTTCATAAACAATGTTACAATAAACACATTACTTGGAGAGGGTGCGTCCAGTGTCTTCCGCTGATTTACACCCTTGTCCCTTTCCGGGTTTGTTTTTGGGTCCTGCTAAGTTGCTAAGTTGTGCAGGCTGCTGTATCAGCAGCAAAAGGGCTGCTGCTGCTGGTTGCCCAGCCTTTCGTGGAGAACAAAAGCGTCTGCCTTTCTCCTACATATAGACGCACACGCACATGCGCACAACCACACACATGCACGCACACACAGACACACACACTCACGCCTGGTGGGCACAGCACTGAACCCATTTGTGTCAGTCAGCAAGGCTGGACTGAGAACGAATTGATGTAGGCTCCTTCACCTCTGTACACCCCTGCGCTTAAAGCACTCCTCTGGGTGTGTCTAGCGCACTCAGAGCTGCTCTGGTTTTAACTAACGGATAAATGTCCTACTAAAGCAATTTCTCTGTGTTCACCATCTCTCCAGAGCAGATGAGTAAGGTGGTAGTTTCATGTTTCTAGTTAAAAGTGGCTTGGAACAAAAAGCCACCAGCTTCTGGTTAGAGTCATGTTCACACTAAAAATAAGTTACTTGGGGATCTCAGACCTGACCCAGACTTTACAAGTTAATCAAGAGCACTGCCCACACATTTCAGCTGTAGATGTATTAAAGCTGAGATTACTTTTTCTTTCCAAGAAGAACCCATAATTTCCTTAAGGACACGAACTTCACCGTCTTTCCACTCCTGTTGCCTTGGCCAGGATGTGGGATACAGTAGACACGACCGTTAATAACTGCTGAAGATCGAGGGGATCGGTCTGTCAGCACTGCTACACCCGGACTTTGTCACGAAGCGGGCACTCTACATTGAAGAGAAGACAGCCTCAAAAATATTATTTAGTCAGAGATTGAATACAAAGATACAATCACATGGCAAGAATATACTGCTTTCCGCAACAGATTAGACACCTGAGAGATGACTTCTTAAGAATGATGATTGGCTGTAATTAATGGTGATTAAACCTGACGGCAAACTAAAACATATGCAGCTGACAGTATTTTAATTAACAGGTGAATTCTAGCCTTGAATTTACTTTAAAATATCTCAGATAGGTGTCAATGGGTTGTGAAGACTTTATCTCCTACAATAGACAACAGATGCAATGAATGTACCCCAAATCAACATACTTGGGTTTTAGAGCACAGTCTCTCTGCAAGAGCGCTTTCTTGGGTACACATCAGTGTTTTAACATTATTTTGCACCTGTTTTTTAAGTTTTGTGCTGTCATATATGTGACCCAGATGCTCTATGCCACCTTGTTCATGCTAAAACAGCTATTGTATCCATAAAACCTCTGTATGGTGTCTAAATCAGGAGCTAAATATGTTCTTCTACCTTTTATCGGATCCAAAAAATGCAGAGCAAACATTATCTATTGTTAATTACCTGTAAAGTAGGGCTTTAGCCACTTCCCCCGTTTCTAAGAGCCCTGAAGTGAAGCCTGAAAGAAGTCACCCATTGTTTTCAATTGTGCAAGGGCCAGGAGCAAACAGGGCTCAAATTGCAGCTCTGAAAGGCCACAGGAAATTGGCAGACCACTAATCTGCACTCAACTATTCAAAGAAACAAAGCCTGCATTCCTGCAGAAAAACTCACCCACAGAAACCCAGGGCAGATCTGTTCAGTAAGGACCACAGAATAAACCTGCAGAAATCCAAGTTTTCAATTAGAGTGCTATGAGACCTGGCTCTGGTGTCCTCGACTCTGAGAGTAACATGCATCATTTAGATTTCTACTCAGGCCTCCCAGTTTTCCCCAAAATGAGACTACATAATTACAATCTTCCTGCTTCATAATTAGAGTAGGGGGTGGGGTTGGAGGGAATAATTTAAATATGAGGTCAACTGTTCACTACAGATAGCTTAAGTGAGTTATGATGTACCACAGCACTAAGACAATAAAAATCAGAACATACATTCTCTATAAATAACAGCCTTTCTAAACCGTAGCACAGAATGCAATTTTAAAATTGGCCAGATTCTCTTTCACACAAACAGCACGCTTCAGCTGAAACTCTGTAAAACTGAACTATGAAAATAGAGAGCAATTTCTCAACCGGATGTTCCGTCCCAGCGAGAGCCTTGGGCGAACCGCCTGATGAGCAGCTGCAGTACATGGTGATCATGCACAGCCAGCAGGAAAGCAGCAGAATGAACGCACAGAATGGGGAAGTGAGGTTCTCATCCTGACTTTATCAATCACTGTGAACATCGTATTTCTTCCCTGTGTCAAACTTCCTTATCTATAAAACTATGCTAATAACTTGGTCCCTCCTTGTAAGTTTGTTGAAATCCCAACACTTTACAAATCTAAGGACTTAAAGAAAATGTCATGTTCAGTACAACAGTCACTTCTTATTCTAGGGGAATACATGCCAAGACACCCGGAGTTTGTCTAACAAGGAGGACAATTTGAGATATTTGCTAACAACAGTGTTTTGATTTGACTGATAACATAGTCAACTGTAAGTTACATAACAATAATAATTAGATGACATAATATTATATAGCGAGCTACCCAAAAACCATTAAAAATACTTACAGTACATTTGAAAAGGGGTTTCATACTCATTTTAAGTTTAGCAAGAAGAGTAAACTATAGCATTTAGAAGCAAGAACATTAGTATCTGAAAAGCTGAGACAGCTTCTGGCTATTTGCAAGATTTCTAATTAATTCAGTGTCGATTTTAAGGATACTTTGGACTCGTAGCAGGAAAGACTAAGGTGTTTTATTAGGAGTAATTAAGAATAGATTAGTAAAATAAAGGAGTAGGTAATAGGAGGCACTTCCACGTGAGGCCTATTGACTTAGGATGTTACAGAGATAATATCTTACTATACTCAATAAATGGCAAGACAATACCGCGCCTTCAAAAAGCTCCCCTCCGATGTTGACTACCACAGTTATTTTTCTTCGTACAACTGTAAGGGCTCTTTACCACTGAACTATATCCACAGAGTTTTATTTATTCATTTATTTTACTTTTAAGACAAGGTCTTTCTAAATTACATAGTCTGGACTCAAACTTGCTACTCTCCTGCCTCAGTCTCCAAGCAGCTATGGCCTCAAGCATGGGTCAAGGTGCTCACCTCCCAGAATTCTTAAAAGGTTCAACCTCTGGAAATTTTTACACAATGACATAACTAAAATTCTGCACAGCACACAATTACATAGTTTTCAAAAGAATTCTATTTAATATTTGCAAGACTGAAATGACTGTAAGCAGGATACGCATTATATAAAAATACGAATTTTATTAATATAGTGCATAGCCCTCTGGCCAGAAAAACAGGACCCAAATACAGGCTTTTATGATTCAATTGTAAAATGCAGGAAAACAAATCAATGAATATTTATTAAGTGCCCACTATGGGTAAGTAACTTGTTGGTACAGTTAAACCTGCAACATAATTCCTGTCTCAAAGAATTATAATAGAGAAGGGGAGACAAGACATAAACAATAAGAAATCAACATTAAAAGTAATGAGCAGTTTACACAATGCTGTTACCAAAGAATTTCCTGGAGAAATTGTTTCAGCATGATCAACCAGGGAAGTGGGGTTTACCCCGAGCTATAAAAGAATAGGATTAAAAAAGGCAAAGGAAGTTTCTGAAGTCTGGGTTTGAAGGTGTATTTCAGGGACAGAGAGTGAAGCAATTCCACAGGATAGAAGATTTATGTTTCAGAAAAATAGGAGAGAAGGGTGAAAGGGCAGGTTGGAGTCTGAAAGCACAGCCACAAATACCTGGTGCATAAATTTTAGTTTAATCCTGCATTTAATGTAAAGAGGGACTACAGGAAGAGAGGGCAGCAGGAAAGAGCAAATGCAGGGCTTCAAAAAGACATGCAGTCTGATGAACTGGAAAAGATTAATTTTTAATATGGTTATTTGTTATGCAGTCATGCTGTAGGCCAGTAACATCATATGATAAATGACACAAATGTTTCCAAGTGTAAATCATCTTATTCCAACTAGGCAGCCACTAGCAGACACACATTTTCCATTGGGTCAAAAGGACCCAAAATTTTATTTGCACACAAAAATACAGTGGTGTGTTTTTTCCCCTTGAGAAACTGCCCCATAGGTAGTAACATCTGAACAGCCCCCATCATGAAATCACCGCTCAAAGCTCCAAGCAGCCTGCGGTTGACTTAGTCATTTGTTGTGCCATAGGAAGGAGGTGACAGTTACTGCTTGGATAGGTTTGTAGGGCATAACCTCAAAGGAACTTCCTCACTCTATAGTAGAAAGGAATAAATGTTTGTTTTGAAAGATAAGCATGGGTAAGTAGGAAAAAATGCTCAAGGGCAAATACTTTTGAAAAAAATGCTTTCTGAAAGAATGTTGGGTTTTGTTTTTTTCAAGAAAGGCAAGTTCAAGCAGACTGTTTTTTTTTTTTTTTCCAACAAGACTGCCTGCTTTTCTTCTTTCCAAAATCTGCCAGATTTTAAAATCCACGCAAAGCGTAGTTTCCCTAAGGATCAAGAGGACCCCCCCACACACACCTTTATGTTAAAATGACTGAGAAGCGATGGTTCCTCATGGTGCCCTCCTCAGTGTCAGAGGGAGAACATTCCACTATCTACATAACGTGAGGAGTGTGGACCCTCACACTTGACTTATTTTTGCTAAACTTCTGAAATCGTGCACGGCCAGCTTCTCTCAAAATCGTCATACTGTTTTATAATGATTACCTTTCAAAAACGGCCTTTCCAAGTCTCTACATGTGCCTCATACCACCTATAAAATGTAGAAAATTTTTAACTCCAAAGTTATCTTCCACAGGCATTTCACTAAAACAAAACAAAACCATAATTATTTTGCACTTCATTTGTATAGTTTTTGCAAAAAAATTGGATTTTACTGCATCACATTATTGTCTTGGTGCACTCTACTCAGGAATAATAATTTGAACTCTCAGACTTCATGTATAGACAAGGTCTATACAGTGGACATAGTACAGGCTTTTTAAAACTGTTTTTCATATCTTTTTTTCCATTCAGTTGACTCTATTTCCTACTAGTTTTTTTTTTTTTTTTCTTAGCAAGTTGTTTCCCCTCTCTAAGGCTCAACTATCTTCTAAATAAATGAAAGGAACTATACTATACCTTCTTTTCCCCTTTGCAGTCCAGAGTGTTAAACCCAGGGCTTTCCACTGAATTATATCATTGGTCTCTTAATTCTGAGACAAGATCTTGCTGAGTTGCTAAACTGCCCAGGCTGGGCTTGAACTTGCAATTCCCCTGCCTCAGACTGCCAGAGTGCTGGGATTACAGCTGTATACCACCAAGCCAGGCCTAAGGAGCTTTGAAAGCCCATCCCAGGTTTGATTTGGAGTGGCTTCTAATCTTTCTCTAAGTATAATTCCCAATTACCTCATATACAAGTTCTCCAGCCACCCTCCTTCATTTTGCTATCATCATCACTATCATTTCTCACTCTCACAAACAGGCAGAGAAAAAATACAGGGAGTAATGAAAGCCAGGACACTAACGTTACAAACACTGTGCTTTCTTTCTTTTTAAAAAAAAATAAAAATCCTCCACTTGAAATGAGATGACTGGGGAAGAAGGGTGAGTGAAGAAAGAAATGGTATTGGGTATTTAGGAAAAAAAAATGATAGACTTAAATGTGAAGCTCAGGCTGGCCTCAAAGTCACAGCAATCCTCCTGCCTCAGCCTCCTGAGAGCTAGGATTCCATGTGTGCACCACCACACTGGGGATTTTGTATTTCTGATAGTGAATACATAATTCACTTTTCTTCGTGGTGTACAATAAATTTTGGAGAGCGGGAGTAGAAAAATAAATTTAGTTTCTGTTTGCTTTTCAATGCCTTCCATTCTCTTTTCTGCCTTCTGGCTTCCTGCCTCTGTCCACTGCATTACCGATTAACTGTCCCAGGAGATGGGTGGGTTGGAGGGGGTAAAAGGTACTTCAACCTGCACATTTTGTAGAATATTCAATATGGAAAATACTGGTCTCCTGACATATCTCACTTATACAAGCGTCTGCTTTCAGGATGTGAGCTAACCCAGCACGGTCCCCTGATTCCTCCCCCATCTTTCTCACGGCCATCTGCTGTCCCTCCCCTCCCTTCCATCCTCTGTGCGCTTCACACTGAGCACCCACCTGGGCCAGCAGCACCCCAGAGCCGCCTGAAAGCCCTACTCTGCCACTGACGCCCTACGGCCCCTGGGATCCGTGACACTGTGGCATAAAGTTGCCCCTTTCCATCCCTGACCCCCTCCTTCCCACAGGCAACTTACACTCGGGGCACCCTGACCCACTCGCAGCAGTCTCCCCACAGCCAGCCCCCTGCACACTGTGGTTTTCTGAACCGCTTTTCCGAGGCAGCACCGCCACCGTCCTCCGCAGGAAGCTTTCCCGGACCAGCACTGCAGATCAGACTGGCTGCCTGCTCAACTACCGCTGCAGAACCAGTCATGTTCCTGGGATCCCGAGCACCTAACGTGGCTGTAGAAAAAACAAATAGTTTACAATTGACATTAGAGCAAAAACTAAATTAAGCTTGGTTACTAATCTCAGCATCTTTCTTTCCTTACTCTGCAGCTTTCTGTTTTTGAGGGGAGCAGGCACTGGGAATTAAACCCAGACTCTTCTCACTGAACTACACCCCCAACCTTCTCTTTTTTTCTTTCTTTCTTTCCTTCCTTCTTTCCTTTCTTTCTTCTTTTTTTTTCCAACTTTTTATTTTGAGTCATCTTCTCACTAAATCAGCAAATTGCTCAGGTTGGACTTGAACGACCTGTGATCTTCTTGCCTCGGAGATTACAGGTATGTGCCACTATACCTGGCCCCATTCTGAAGCTTTGAAAAACAACTCTAGCAAGTCTATCAACAATAAATAGTGACCTCTTCCTGTACTATCATGATCATGTTTCCAAGACTACATACTGAGAACAGATAAATTCTAGTATCATCTTTATTTTCTTTTATCTTCTCCAATTGAATTGTGATTCTGATACTCAAGAGCAAAACCAAAAAAGGACCAAAGGCAGATACAAAGGGGAAATTATAGGCAATTCCAAAACCACAAAGCAACCAGCAAAAGCTCCACACGGTCTATGGACAAAGCTCTGTGTAAAAACAGGCCTCTACATTTGCAGTAGAAGGAAGATTCCAGGTGGCCCAGAAGAATAAGATGTATTTGTTAGGGAATCAAACTTATAGCTTCCCCTGAAAATCGGCAACCTACAAACTCTGCGAAGTAGACAGAACTAAGATTTTGGACCCAATCCTTTTGCATTCTGAAATGCCTCTCACCTGCATAAAAGCTTAAGGAAATGTGGAAAGCAGGTCTTTTGGCTGTTCGTATTATTTGGGCTAATTGACTAGACAATTTTGATGAAGATTTTTTTATTCAGTAACATTTTGTTAACAGTCCATTTTTGCTATAAATGGAGCGCATCACATTTGTAATAAATTCTACTTCCCTAGCTCATTGCTGGTTAAGACTATTCCTCAAGAAGTCTTAAATATTTTCCCCTTTCTTGAGACAGGGTTTCACTATGTACTTCAGACTGGGCTTAAACTCACTTTGTTGCCCAGGCTGGCCTTGAACTCACGCCTCAACTTCCTGAGTGCTGGGATTACAGGCATGCGACACCACACTCAAGTCCTAGATTTTTATCAGATCTTAATTACTCAATTTATAATCATTAGTTTAAAAACTAAAAATTTATAAATTATCATTTATTTCAAAACAAGGCATCTAAAAATATCCTTCCTAAACATAAACATCAATTTCTAGATTTTCTTCTCCGTCTTCTCCTCTGGCACAATAGTATCTAAACTGACTACTCTTCTAGACATCAGCTTCTGTTTTTTCCTCCACTTTGTCCTTAGCTCCAAATACCTCATCTCCTTCCACCTCAGCTACCTATCAGCGCAGAGAAACTACTGATGTCCTCCGCGGTCCAAGACCTTCCCCTGGGAATGCTCTTCTGTCCACAGCTGCAGATTTTTCTCATTTCCTTGGTAAACCTGTATCTCACCTCATTGGAACCTTCACCTAGTTCCTCTAAACAGTCATGCTAGCGAATACTCCAGCCACTGCCAGAAAGCTCCTGACCCCAGGCCCAGGTAACCCTCTCTGCCTTGCCCGCCCCTCTCACCAGCTCGGGGGAATGTCTAGATAATATCTGCAAAACACGTAGTGCTTCCGCAAAATATTCCCTGCTCCAAGAGAGCCAAGGCCCCTCCCCGCTGTTTCTTTCCAGTTTCTGTCTTTCCGACACTGCCAGCCCTTCTAGTCTTCATCTGCAGCTATTCCACTCCGGTTCTCAAAAACCAGTTTCAGTCCAGGACGCTTCTTAACAGTCAACAGATCATTGCTCTAGTTACCAAAAATAGGATGCATTTCTACAAATTTCCTCTCCTCCCTCTTTAAATCCATTGTATCTTTTTCTTCCCTCTCTCCTTCCTTTGCTCTGAGTGAAACAGCCCTTGCAAGGTCAAATGTCTCCTTTTGCCTTCCTGTTCTCCTCCTAGGATGTGGTCCTTCAACTGCTCCCCTGTTCCATTTCTTCCCCTGTCTTATCCTTGTTTTTTTTTTGGGGGGGGTGCCTCCAATTTGTTATTCTAAGAACCTTCTGGGTGTTAACTGCCTCTAGTTACTCTTACATCATCTGAGGATTCTTAGCATGAACAGCCTACAAGTTACCCATGTGTCCTTACTATCCTCTCATTTCCTGATCTTACACAACCTGCTTCTCATTATAACTTTACCTGAACACCACTCACCAAGTTTAATTGGAAGTCTGAACAGCTTTTAACATTCGATTACTAATTTCCACCTTGAAAGTCTCTTCCTTTAGGCGCCGTAACAGTCATCTCATCCGTCTATTGGCTCTATAACCCCTCTGCCCTCTCAGTGTAGGCAGTACCTTCAGGTTTGTCCCTCGCATCTATTAATCCCAGTCTTTCCCTTAGAGATCTAAATCCCCGTTCCTATCACCCCATGAGGATGGGTCTTTACTGACCTCACTTGAACTATAGACCTTGTCTAGCCCACGACAGTCTGCTGGAGACTCTACCTGTTCTAAGTGTGCATCGAGACAGAACTCACTGCTTCTTCCACTCCCCGTGTCCAAAATTCCATTTCCCCATTTGCCTAGGTGTAAAACCTTTGCATTATTTTCAACTATTCATCTTAAACTCACATATAAATAACTGCGAAATACTACACTTTCCTATCTGCAATACTTCTGACAGTCACCTCTTTCTATTTTTAATATTCACCTCTTTCTATTTTTACTAATCCTCAAAGCTACAGCCTCTGGTTTTCTCTTCTACCTTGACCTCTGTACTCTCTGCCACTTTCACTTGCAATTTCCCCACCCATGACTACACTATAACTCAGTGGCCCTTGCATGGCTGGGCTTTGGAATCATGGTTATTTGTAAAACAAAGACCAAGGCCCATTCCCAGAGATTTTGGTCTGACCCCTCTGGGGGTGTCTGTGTCTACTTTTGCTCACTGTTGTTGGTGGTTATCTCTTCTTCTCTCATGATTTTAATCTTCAGGCTGAGAACCACTATTAAGCAAGCTCAACATGCACCTGGTTTTCTTGTATCAGACTTAGTAGTTTTTATCTGCCTCTCCTCTTAGGGCACTTATTTCCTGCTGTGGACTGCATCGTGCTCTAAAAGGTTTGCTCAATTTTATTGCTTATAAATTAACCTGAAACTTTCATTCAACCCCCAAAACCCTCAGCAAACCTCTCCTTCCTTCCTTCCTTCCTGTCATTTGCCATGTGTGCATATGCAACAAGTAGTCTTTTATAAAGTTTATTTTGGCATCTAGGTCATGACCTTAAGTAACATCTCTAAACATGGATTTCTCAATCCTGAAAGACTAGATTAATTGGCCTTAAAATTTCTTTCTATATGAAAATTATAGATCTCTGAACTTTTCATCAAAATAAGTTTTCGGACTACTGGTGAATGATGCTTCCGGTATACTTTACCTAAATACCCAGTTCAAAACAGTTCTAAGCCCCAGTACCAAACAAAACAAAACAAAACAAAACACAGTTCTAAGTTCTCTGATAGCTTTTGCAATTAGAATTATTATGGTATCACCTGAAAGGTGACATCAAACTTTTAATAATGGGAAGAATACTTAATGCAACTTTTTAATCACTATAATCCTAATGCCAAAAGAATGATTAAGAACAATTGTCACAAGTTCTTAAAGCTATACACAAAGTTACTATTACCTTACACAGTGATTAATTTGTGCTATGACTACTATATAAACCTGGCTAGAGGGTATACTTGCCTTTCCAACAAAGTTGTTAATTTTAATGTTAATGTATGAAAAAGAATAGCAATGAAGCCATTTGCAACTTATTCCTGATACCAAAATGCAAACAATATATGTAGGATAACATCACATTTCTTAAATTACAAGCACATTAATTATGAAGCAAAGACTTTCTGATAAAGGGGATGGTAAAGGTTACTGTGTAGCATAAAGGCACTAAGCTGGCTGTTAAGAAAAGCAAATCCTGTATCAGATGAAAGGGTTCTGGCTCTAACCTGGCTATCTTGCAGTTTATCTTCTCAGGCCTTTTTTTTTTTCCTACATTCTCAAAATGAAAATATTAAGCTAAACAAATGAGTTCCAAAATTACCTGATAAAATCACCCAAGAAGTTTTGAAAATACAGAATGCCAGCCCCTCCCTGGAGATCCTTTTGATAGTGCTATGACACAGACTTCTGATTTTAAAATTTTTAACTAGCGACCTATTTATTTTCACAAGTTTGAGAAACATCAAAATAACTCTGAGATCTAATTCTAGCTCTAAAATTCTGTTGTATAAGGAATAAAACACATAGCAGGTTTCCAATTAGTATAGCTTGGTAACAGTGAATGTAAAAACCAGCAACTGTCAGGTAAGTACAGGTTATTTTATCTACTCAGCAAAATAGTAGAAAAAGTAGGCTTCTAATTTTATTATGTATGCTGCCAAAACATGCACAAAAGCAAGCTTCCAAGTATCAATTGGCCAAAAGAATTTAGTTTTGTTTTCAAGATGTTTAAAAACAACAAACTGTTGAAACTAAAAATGTATGGTGGAGGCTGACTAGAGTGTAAGATGAGAAAGGTCTAAGGTTGCTTTGTTTAATATTTCAATGTTTCAAAAAAGGATATTTTGTATAAAGAACTATATAAAATCTGCCATGAAATATGTCACTCTATTTTAAAAAGGAAAGTATTAGGAAGAATAGATAATTTTAAAAATTAAATCAGGGGTTGGGGATTTAGCTCAGTGGTTTAAGTGCCTGCCAGGCAAGCAGGAGGTCGTGAGTTCAATCCCTGGTACTAAAAAAAATAAATAAATAAAAATAAAATAAAATAAAAATTAAATCAATCCTCTGGGAATTAGTCTGTAAATTTGGATCCAATGTCAATTTCAGGGTAAAAACTACTTAGTTTTTAGTTCATCACTTTTCACTTTAACAACCAGTTTTTTTGTTTGTTTTTGTTAAGCAAAAACTGGAAGGTTCTATGGTTTACATCTTGAAAATCATATAATAACACTAACTATAGTGTTTAAACATAATAATGGTTAAATATTCATTTTAGACCTTCACAAAAAGAAACATTCACTTTGTCAGATTCCATTTCCTGGCTATGTTACATTTTATAACAGGAAGCTACTCAATTATAGAAATCCTGTATTGGTTTTATTCACAATTAGATTATCTAAATAAGTAAGACTTCTTTGAAATATAAAAACTGGCAGTAAGAAACCATTTAACAAAAAAATCCATTCTGTCAGGCTGTACTCATTGGGGAAAAAGGAGCGAATGTGTGGAATAAAAGGTTTGCCCATCTATTTGGGGTGTCATTTCTCATTCAGCAGTACTGTATTAAATCCATGACAGTGGTATTGTAAGAAAGTTCAGCTCTTTCAAAAGCCTTAGCTAACACTTTGAATGGTGATCTGTCTTAGGTTCAAAAGCCCAGGACTCATAAGCACTTAGAAAGACACACCCTAATATTTATCACCCCCAGGTTGAAACTATCAGAGGGGAGGAAGTTTTGAATCAGTTTCTGCTTTGTTAGCTGACAAGCCTCTTAGAAATGTGAACCTCTAACCCATTGTTACTTCCAAGTGCAGTTCTGATACTATGCCAGGATACATAGAGAGCCCTAAAAGCAGCAGACCACCATGTTAAAATGATTTTAATGAATTCACCATATAGCCAGGAGTTTAAATTCTATAGCATACCTCATTCTCATAAAAGTTATAAATTTCTTTCAATAAAAGCTACTGCTTCTTAGTCTGGCTATTATAGCTACAGACAGCTCTCCCACCGACTCATAATTATACCAAGTATCTGAAAAATAATAGGAAAAACCACACAGTATTTTGAGGAAGCCTATGTTTATATGCTTCACTAACCAGCCAAATCTCAAGAAAATACTGTAACTATTAAGAGATCAGTAATAACATCACATGAGTATGAGAGGAAAACAAGCAAGTTCACATTTTAAAACACTACAGGTCATGAAGTCGCCTTTAAAAGCAAACATTCGTAAGAAAATTCTACTTTCAGGACAGAGAAAATACCAACTGTCATGCTGCCCATTAATAGGTTTAATGGCTTGATAAAAAAAAAAGCATTGTTATAAGTTTTAGCCAATTATACCCTGCCTGTATAAAGCAGGGGCAAAGCCTATTTATAAAGAACAAACACTCCTAAATTAGTAGTCAGACCATCAATGAGCAATGACCAAAACAAAAAGCTGCATAAGAGTTTTGATCAACTGGGTTCAAACTATGTCAACATCTTATTTTCAAATGTAAATAATTATTCTCACATGCAGATAACTACTGACAATATCATTTAGCCACAGGGAACTGGTAGGACTAAGAGGACTCACCTGATCAAAAATTTTATCAGATTCAATTATCCCAGCTATGGAGTGGTTGACTAAAAAGTACAGTATCAGAATATTTGATCTGTGTGAAGTTTTGGACCCAGTTTTACTCCACCAGACACAAAGAAGTGCAACTTGATCAGATCACACTGAGTACTTACTAAAGGAAATTAAAAGGAAGAGCTGGGATGTTTAAAAAAAAATCTAACAGTGTGAACTATTCCCTCTGTACACTCCAACTTCCAAAATGTTTCATTAAAATGACAATACCAGAGGTTCCTAGGGTGTCCACAAAATTAAATTATTTTTAAGTCTTGAAGATTAAAATTAACTTCTAATTAATCCAAGACAGTTAAGATAAACTTTTTTCACTTGGGCAGTTGATGAAAACAATTTGGATTTCAAACTTTAATATACTTTTCAGGAAATATCCGGCTTATAATTTAGATCACTGGTGTGTATGTTTAACATGTGAAGAGAAAGAATTAAAATGGGTATGCATGAAAAAAGTCGAAGTAAATAATAAAATCACCTTACTAGTACAGGTAAATGAAGAAATCAGGAGACAGTTTCATTAATTAATATATTTTCTGCATTATAGTTAACATACGTACTTTCTTCGTGGCACCTTATTTTCCGTTAAGTATTGATATTTTGTTATATTCAGACATGAGTACATTTCAACAGTCTTTTGCAATAAATATCATAAAATAATAGATTCGCATAATAAATATTCTTTACAATAAAAAAGTTTAACAGACTTTTGTCTTAAAAATAGTCAGAATTCAACTTTGTGATTTATACATAAAATATACAAAAAGCACCACAATTTGTGGTTTAAGGCAATGAAAACATAGAAGATTAGCATTGCTCAGCTGTGAACTAACCAAGGGGCCAAAATGACCATTAAGGAGCCAAGTTCACTTTAGGCAGCATAGTTCTGTGACACCTATAGATGGATCAGCTATAAATTTCAACTTCAGTTATCCAAGTGCCCTCAATGACAACAAAAATTTGGTGACGAGCGTAGGGTATGGAAGGGAGTTGAGTCCTTCACGAATATGAAAGCTAGAATAGGAATGAACAAGTTACAAACAACGTATCTCCAATGTGAAGATTTACATCATAAAGCGAGATCTAAAATTACCCAGGAGGCAAGGGGAGGGGGCAACAGCTGGCATCTCAGAGGAAGGTGATGCCAAAACTGGAGAGAACTTTGAGGAACTAAAAAAAGGAGGGCAGTGGTTAAAGGGAAATTTTTACGTTATAACAAAAATACATCCTCTCATTCTATTTACTGTTCCAATGCTAGGAAGACAGCTCTAATTGGAGACAGATTTAATACACAGCTTATTTAAGCAATTAAACGGTTGCTTCTTTGAAAACCAATTTTCCTGCTCTCACAGTACCCAATCACAAACAGCTCTAAATCCTCTAGTCTGAGTGGGTGTCTTATGTTCATGTACACAACTTTGGAAAGTTGCCTGCAGAACAAAGAGGCCACACAAAAGCCCACAGGCTCTCAAAACTCTCTCAAATGGATGGCAAAGGCTCTTGTCACAAGTGGGAAGCAGGTGCAGTTTCATAGTCCACTCTCACTGAAGATCGTCCAGAAGAGAAGAGTAAAATCCAGAAGTCAAACCTTGGGAACAGGGGAAGAGAAGGCAGGAAACAGGGAAAAACTCTAAGGAAAAGAAATTCAGTATCTAATAGTATATTTTCTAACAGCCACAACTGGAAAGGTTGAAGTTCAGGAGGTGCAGCCCACCTCCAAAAATCACAATGGTTTCCCCTGGCCCCGGGAAGGGCAGCTCTCCAGCTTACAATAGACAGTGTTGGAGTTCTTGCATCTGCACCCCGGGCGATGAATCCAGTCATAACATCCCCTGCACAGCTTCAGGCACCCCTTAGCAGGAGGATAACAGAGTAAGCAAGGTAAAAACAGAGACATTGCTCCCATACACAGGTATCTAGAGCAGCAGTGGGACTGGGAACAGGAGCAAGGATTATCCGAGTAAGAGTCCCCTTCATCGTCGTTGGAGCAGTGATAGAAGATGCCCTTGACTAAGCACATGCAGGTCCCATACTCCACCATGCTCTCAGCAGAGCACAGGCACTGCCGGTTACAGGCCAAACAGGACGGCAGGGTTCTGGGAGCTGTGCATTCACCACACTTGCACTTCCCACACTGTTCACAAATGAACTTGTGCTGTGTCAGGTCCTCTTTCAAGGAACCCTTCAAGTCATCCACAAGCAGTTGTTTGGGCTGGGTCCGGATAGCCCTTTCAGACCTGTAACCAGGAACTGGTCTGGCTGGTGGTGACCTTCCTAACAGACCCTGCTCAGAAGAGGCACTGCTGTTGCTCCCAGAACTGGCTGCACTTCCGGTGCTGGTTGATCTGCTCAGAATGGGGGCCCTGGCATTACTCGGGAGTCCCATGTGTCCCAGGTGGCTTGTAGGTCTATGCTCATAGTTGTTATTCACATTAATTGGAATGATTTCATGAGTCCGTTCATGCTTTTCTTGTCTTGGTGCTGTCCGTGGAGCAGGTCTTTTTACCACTGAAGGTCCTTCTGTGTACTCATTGCTGCCTCTGATGGCCTTAATCTGGTCTAAAGACAAAATAGCAGCAGGCTGAATCTCTCTCTCATAGTCTAATCTCTGACGGCCATCCAAAGAAGGCTGCTGGATCACGACTAATGAACTGCCACTGCCATGCTGATTTTGGGGATCCATGTGTAGTGATCTTGGATTCTGGCAGTCAGTGGAAATCTGGCATGCATCTGAAATCCTAAAAAAAGAAACCAAAAATGAACACAACCAAAACAAAACACACAGAGAGAAAGAGAGAATAAATGACAGGAAGCATTTCAGGGAGGGAGGAAATCCTGTCAAGTCACAAATTGCCTAAACCACCTGGTAATGATCTCCTTCATCAGCGGATTACAATGATGCTGGGGTCCTGGCCAGAGTCCAATTCTGAGAGAGGCTGTGGTCCACATCATACAAGAAGAATGTAAGCAAGAGACCCCGCACCATAAAAATTAGAAGTTTTTCCAGCTTTTAAAAAGTAGAATCAAGAGGGCAGTAATGTCTTCCTGTTTATGAATCTAACAAAAATGAAAATAAAACATGCCTTTGTAGGGAATATTGAATACATCCAATTGTTCTCATCTAAAGAAAGCTCACTGTCAGTTCATTAGTCTTTTTATGAAGGAAAATGTCTAATGTTTTTTAAAACTGGAGACTGGCCTTGGTGCTGTTGCTTCGTTATCTGTCTTGTGTTACAAGCTTCAGATTAATGATGAGGAAATTATCCAAGGCATTTTCCAAAAAACTAAAATTATTCCCCACTAAAATGCAATCTCAAAATAAGAGGTCATCTCAGTTGAAATCAGGATTCGAAACTAGCTCATTAATCTGTGAAACACAAACATGAATGTGTGAGGAACAAAATAGTTCTCGGTGTCTTACAGGCATTAACACACATACAGTTCAATATACCATTCTATGCATAACAGAGTATTCCTATTTCCAATCGTGAAATGCCTTTTAAAGGCTTAAACCTGGATACACTCATATAACAAGATAATTTCCATGCACAAGCATTGGGCCTTCAAAGCAGCGTGGGGAAATTTTGGCTGTTGTAATTATCTCTATTTCCTCCCATTTAACAATCTACTTGTATGGCAAGACTCTGATTCTCAAAATCACCGAGAACTGTGAATCAAATTACTTCTTGTAATAAATAAGCACACTAACATCTAGATATAAAATAAGCATATTTCTATTCTAGTAGTAAATTCCTGCTGACTTATAATGTATTATTTATAAAACATTACCAAATACAAAAATGTTCCCATTTACAGTCAGTAGCAGATTAGAATATTCTTCATACAAATTCCTTCCAAAGTCTAGAGATGCAACCCAATTTAAAATGGGGAGGGGGGGGGGAAGCCCTGCTACACTAGTGCTTTGTACCAAAACAGGGTCTCAAGGGATAGAACAGAAAGAAGCCCATTCCTATATTAACTAATGTCTCTAGACCGGCGCTTAGATGCAGTTCCCTCCTCCATTCTAGAAATGTATCATACCCTGCTGGGCTGAGCTCTGGAGTTCTTCAGTAACTTAAGACCCTTAAAAACATCGACACATTTATGCCTACATACCCCACGGTGATTCCTCCTCACCAAACACTTTGCAACCCACTGCTTTGAAAGCAAAGGGCGTTTAAAAAGCACCAAGTCAGGTTCCACAAAAATAAAAACTGGTGTGAAAAACCTGCCAAGTGTAATCAAAACCACCAAGCACAACTTTAATTTCGCATTTCACAAGACAGCTGTACAGAAGCTCACGCTGGCTGGTAAATTGAACTGGCAGGCAAAAATACATAGCAAAGAGAATCCGCCACCTCTGATCCGAAGAAAAACCCATCTTCCACCAGGGACAAGTCCCTGATCTATCTCCAAACACGCCCACACGCTCCCCGCACAAGCTTCTAAAAACACGCGAACAAGGAGTCGAAGAAGGAGTACCTTTCCGGACAATCCCATCCCGGGTAAGATCTCCGCGGCTCCCAACACGCTGCCCACCCCGGCTCGCGTCAGATCCTAACGCGCTGTCCCGTTCACGAGGGCGCCAGAAGCAAGCTCACGGCTTGGCTGATTATAAGTCAAATTATTTTAAAAAGATGTCTATCCTTTAAAGGAAAAAGCTTGATTCATCGAGGGCCGGGGAGAAGCTAGCCGGGGCAGGGGCGGCGGGCAAGCGAGCGCCTCCACATTGCGAGTTAGGACGGGAGCGCGGCGCCCTCTGCAATCCGCGCGGAGCAGCGGTGAATAAATAGTAGACGGAGAGGAAGGAAAAGGAAAAAGTTATGAATGAAAACAAGTTTTCTCTCTCTCTCTCTAGCGGGAGGAGGGAGGAGGCAGGAGGCAGGAGGCGGAGGTTACCATTACCTCAGGAGGGCGGACTTTCCCACTTTTAAAGTGGCAGCGCCCTCTCCCCTCCCTCGCCTCGCCTCGCTCTCCAAACCTCAAAGCTGAGGGGGACCGGGGGTCGCGGGCGGATCCCAGGGGGCGCCGCCACCTCCTCCGCGCGCGCTTACGTACCCGGGCTCCTGCACATGGCGCGCGCGCGGGGGCCCCGGGGACACCCCAACGCCTGCTCGAAGCCACCTTTGCGGAAAGGACCCCTCGACCCCCGGCGCCCCAGCTCCTGGCAGCCGCGGCCGCAGAGACCCCGGATGGTCGGCCGGGAGCCTCCCCTCCCCCCTCGGCGCCCGCACCTGCCGCGCGCAGCCAGCCCGCCGCGCGCGCACTCACCTAGGCCCGAGCGGAAGCGGGGGGCCCAGTCTTGCGACCCGGCCCACGTCCTGGTGCGGGCAGCCGCGTACCCGTGCCGCATCAACCGCGGCGGGAAGGAGGTGGAGGCATCGCCCGAGCGGCGGCGAGTTGGCCCGCGGCTCCTTTCCGGCTGCGGAGAGCAGGTCTCCCGCGGCCCCGCGCCGCTCAGGAACATCCACCTGGGGGCTTCCCGTCCGCGGCCCCCGCCGAGATGCAGTCACAACCGCGCGACCTCTCCAGAAGGGCTCGCCGCGTCCCTCCGTGGAGCGCGTGCCGGGGCGGCACGGTGGGCTCGGACAGGAATTCCGTGGGCTCCAGTCGCTCCTCTCGGGGAGGGAAATAAGGGGTGGCGGCCTCCCAAAGAGTGAAAATCCACGTCACGGGCGTTCGAGACTCTGCGGCGCCCGGGGCTGGGCTCGAACCGGCGTCGGCGGGCTGGTCCCGGGGCCGCGCAGGCCTCGGCGGGACCCTGGCGCACGCGCCCGCGCGGCCGGGTGGGGAAGGGGGTGTGGGGAGCGAGGTTTGGGGGTCCTTCTCGGAGAGGGGGGCTGGCGTCGTCCCAGGTCCCCGCGCAGGCCAGGCGCTTTCCAGACCGCGCGCGCTAGGCACGCGGGACGCGGCGTTCCCGGGAACTCCGGTCCTGCAGGTCAGCCTCTCCGGGGCAGCGCGCACTCCTAGCGCTCAGACCCTGCGGTTCCGCGGCCGAGGCGCCTGCTATGGACGATCAGAGAGAGATAAGAACACATGATATTTCCTTTCTCTCGGGCTCTGGACGCGCCTCGCGTCCCGCCGCCCGCAGGCAGACCTTGGAGCCCGCAGCCGCTGCCATGTGCTGCCTGTTGCTGCTCCCGTTGATTGACAGGCCGCGCACAGTCGGCGTGTCACCAGCGAACCCAAGTAACATGCAGTCCTGCACGTTTTTGCCGAAGTGCTTTGCTCCCCTGGAATGCCGAGGAGCTCCACATCCAAGCAGCGCCTCTGCGCATTGAAAATCAATACGCAGAGACGAGAAATTCAGGTTTTAAACCATTACTTTGCTAAGGATTCGGTCGCCAACAATGCCTAAACAAACGCGCGTTTGGTACACAAGCCGAGAGCCAGCCCTTCTTCGGCGTAAACGGCCCTGTGTTTCACACATCTGATCCTTTACACTCTTTCAAACTTGTTACTGTTCGGATAAGGGACAAAAGTGAAAGGGACCCTGCTTTTTTTTTTTCCCAAGCAGTAGAATTTAGGAGCATTTAGCCATGGGAATGCTGCTGGTGTTTTGAAATGCAACCAGTAACCTCAGCTGTAGAGCGAGTTCAAAGAAATGTTTGGTTCCGTGCAAAAGCAAGCATTTCTCACCTTATCTTTCCTAAAATATCTACTCAAGGGAAGGAAGGAAACGGTTCTTACCTAATGCAAAGATTGGAAATTGCTTTTCAGGCACATGTACAGCCACTGCAGCTGTTCCTTATCCAGGGCATGGAGCTCTGTTTGCCGCTATCACGCTGCAAACGACTGCGTGCTTTACAGAGCGATCCCACTCCAGTTCCGCAGAATTTCAGCTCCTCGCCGCCACCTCCACCTCCACTGCAGGACACGCCTCCAGTGATATCATGTGTCAATCACACGGGCCGCCAGAAAACCTGGAACAGGATTTCCTCAGCTGGCCTTTGCTTTTTCGTTTACGTGTACCAACTTGGAAACGTTACCCTGTATACAGCCTCTAAAAATTAGGGATTGCATGTGAAAATCCTGCAAACTGCAACTTGGGATGTAAAACACAGTCGAATTTAGTTATCGATCTTCGATTTAAAGGAATTGGTGGCCTTCAACCTTGAATTAGAAAAGAATTCTGAAGAATAGAAGATGAAAAAACTGCTAAATCAACACTTCTTGTCAATTAGAGGGAAAGCGTGTATTGATCACTTAAAACTTGGAACATTAAAGTTATCTAAAACAAGCTTCAGAATATGTGAGATCTAAAATATCCAAAAGTGGCATGTCTTTTTGCAAATGCAATATAACGCTATGATACAGCATGAAGGTGAAATTGCCCGCTCAGAGTTTTTAGATAATGGCTCTATCTTGGATTGTAATGTAATTTCCCAATTATCAATTACATGAAAAAAAAATCATTCTATTCTTTTATATAGTTATAATGATTTTTAAAAGCAAAAACAAATCTTTAAAAAATCAGCTAAAAGGCAGAAATAATTTAGAGTTTTATAATTTATAATATGATGGATCACTGAATAAAAACCCTAGTAAATAGGAAACTTGCTTTCTGTTTTTTTACAAACTAGGATTTTTGACATTTAATACCAAAATCATATTGTTTATGCTGCACTAAAGATAGTGAAATGTAGGGTTCCATAGAGATTTTTAAGAGATACTTTAAAAGCATATAGTTAGTAGAAAGGAAAGGTTTTTTTTTCCCAGTACTGCACATCAGGAACAGCATAAATTCTTTAACAAAAAAAAAAAAAAACTAGACTCTAAATCATATATATATATATATTTGAGTATGGATACTTTTAGTTCAAAGTAATTTTTTAAAAAAATCTTTACAATAGCAAATGATCCTGTAGAAACATTTTTATGCCCCATACTGGACTTTGAAATGCTTGAACACTTTTAAAAATCTGTGTTAGAAATTGCTTCTGAGAAATCCAGGGCACCACTAAGAACATCAACCAGAAGAAAGCGTCACCAGAGAGTGTTGAAGAAAAAAATGATGCCAAGAAACTCCATATTTACCCTTAATAGAAAATATGTTAAAAGAGTCTACTTTAAAATATAACATTGAATTTATAATATTATAAATTGTATTAAAATTATTTGTTTTAAAACAAAATTCACATATATATTTTTCATAGGTCTCATTAGATTTGGAGATAGGAAATTTTACCAGTGATGGATAGGATTTTTGTGAATGGATTTGGAATACTCAAATCAGAAATAGAATATCACATCACAGTGTATTCTTTGGTTCTTCCAATTTTTTTCTCAGCAGTCATCACAATTTTAGGATGAGAGGTCAGTTCACCAATATGATAAAACCAGGAGAGGGAGCACTGAACATTCTTATTCCATAAATCTCACAAACACATATTTGAAAGTTTCCTATTGCAAATAAACATCAATGTATTGTATTTCAATCAAATATATTAAAATAACTTGCAATGTTATTTTAAAATTACAACAAAATCTGTAAGATTTTATCTAAAACACTATCATCATGAGTCATGTTTGTTTAGAAATAAAATATGGCATACAGAATGGATTGATGAAATTTGATATCTTTTAGTGCTAAAATATATCAATATGTCTTCCTCTAAATATTAAATTACAAGTAAATGTAATGAAACCTATGTCTCCTTTTGATTGCCCACAACTCTAAAACTTTGTAAGAATTCTAAGATTTTAGCTGAAAATAGACATTATTCTTTATTCAGTAAGTTTAATTTCAGATACCTTGGCTAGAAGTGGTAACTAATGTATGAGATTTTTCTGAAAAGAAAAACAATGTAAATATCAATGGGGAAACCTTATAAAAATTTCTAATTTACTATGGTAAAATGTGTTTGAATTAAGTGGAATGGGAAGTGAACCCTGACTTGCTTTTCTTTCTCATGTGTAAATATGATTAGCTATCCCTTCTGCTGATTTGATTTTTGAAAAAGAATAAAATCAGAGAAAAAAAATCTGGTTAGTCCTTATGACTGCTAGTGATAAAAAACTAAACAGTAGAGTACTAAATGACTTATCTTTACTCATTTATTTACTTGATTTGCCAAAATAAAAAATAATTTGCCAAAAAATAATACTTTATTCTCCCAATTTTTGTGATCATGATAAATTATATTATTATTATTAACATTGTTATTCAATCGTAACCCTTTATCTTGTTAAGAAAGAAACACAAAATAATCGCAGAAGTTGATGAGTTAGTGTATAAGAATCTAATACATCAATGAAGAACTAGCAATGGAAACTTAAGTTTTCTTTGCTTTCCTTTTAGGGCAATAGTCACTATATTACTCCACTTCCCAAGAAAAGCTGGCAAGGATAGGCCATGTTATTTTCAGTTTCCTTTTGTAAACAATCTTTGTAGTTGACAGAAATAGACTAACCTATTCCGTAAATTTTCCATAAACAATCTCATTTTCGTAAGTGTAATCCTCATCCTCTGTCTTATTCAAAATACTCATGTTCTGTATTGGTTTCAAATTCTAGAAGCAGGCAAATCAATCAATGCTTTGAGTACATTCTACTGAAGGATTTGTAGTTTCTCTTTGCTCTGTACGCTTGTACATGTTATCACAGTGATTTTATTTTTCTGCCGTTTTCTGAGAAAGAAATGCTCATGGAAGGGATCTCAATCGGTGTCCTTCATTCCCTAGGTGCCATGTTCCTTTATGAAATGACAGGGGCTCAGATAAACCTCATCACCACTGAATAACAGAGACTGTACTAACAAAACCCACAAGGAAGTATCTTGGCCTTAGTACAAAACAGTCCTCACTTCTTATCTAGCCAATTGCATAATAAATCCTGCCCTCTTTCCTCCTCCAGTGATGCTACTTGCTCCCACCTGAGTGAACCTCAACTTGTTCTTCATTTCATAAGAAAGCAACATTGGCTATCTTTTCTGCTGATTTATTTTTGAAATACGGAACGGCATGTCCTCATGACGATCACCTGGTATCTTTAATTTTGGTCAACGAATGCTATTAATCTCTCATCTCCATAACTATGTGCTGCTATCTTCATCGTCAGAGATAAACACGTAATAATCAATGTTTAAAGGCTGGTTTACCCTGTAACTGCCTCACAGAGATAGAATAGTAAGAAAACAAAATCATTTTTTTTCATTAAAAGAAAAGCAAAATCTTTTGTGGGGCTTGCTCACTATAATCTTTGTTGTTTACTAAAATAATCTGTGCCAAAATGTGGTTTATCCTTTTTATGTGATAAAATAATATGTCCATAAAACAACTATAGGCATGCCATTCATTATGAATGTTTAAAATTGAAAAAAGATAAGCAAAAGAAATTGCATTTTTTAAAAAAGCATTGATACTTAGTTTTCCTTAAGCAGTAATTTTCCTGGAGTAATTTTATTTATAAAAATATTTCAAATGGTCTGTAATAAGTGATCATATATGTGTATTGAAAATTTGACTTTACCTGTAGCATCTTTCTGTTTCTTGGTTAGCAACTTAGTTAATTCCATATTCATCCATGACACCCCATGTCCAATGTGAAGGTAGAAAGAACATGTGTAATAAAAAGGAGTACCAAATGTAGGAGCAGGTAATATGAAGTTCAAACCTGGCCACTTTCTAGCTAAGTGACCCTCAGTTTTTCTGAGCTTCCTTCCTCATTAACCTGAAATTAATAACAATACTTCACCTTCCTAAATCCTAGTGTAACTAAAATACATATATATATATATATATATATGTGCTTTATAAGTTTTAAAAAACCTATATAAATTATTAGTTATCATTGCCTCAGACTCACCATATGATAAAAAATGTTTAACATTTCCTCTTTCCTATGGTTTCAGCTTTAAATAATAAATATATTTGCCTTATAGATGTTTCAAGTTAATTTGTTTTTATTTTTGTTTTTCTAAGGCTGGAAATACATGGATATTAAGTAGCTGAGTGCTAATACACATACTGCATATGAGTATGTGCGTGTGTGTATGTTTGTGTGTGTGTGTGTGTGTTTTAACTGAGATTCTGGAGCAGCTGTCTATTAATAACTTCAGATTGGGTCACACGACTAGTTCTGATTACCTGAACATTTATGTAGAACTTTTAAACATTAACGTTTTGCTTCCAGCTAAAGATAGAGATAATTATAAATATTAAAAACCCTTCTATAAAAATTGTAAGTTCCTTATGATTAATAGCAAAAAAACTCAAATATTTTTAAAGTGATTGAATCATATTTTAAGAATTGAAAATAAACATACAAGTAAAAAGCATAACCTACATAACCTATTTTCAAAAAGTATGTATATTGTTCTCTTTTTTAAAATCTTGGAATGTTATTTTTTATCTTCTCTAAATGACAGGCTTAGTAATGGGTACGTTTTCCACTAGTTACCAAAGTATATATCACTCTTAACATTTTTGTATCAATTTTTAAAATTGAGGGAAGACATACACTTCCTATAGTCAGTGCCTTGCAACAAAAATCTGCAAAGCGCCACCTATTGTTTAAAATGAGTCATTTCAAGTTTCAATCAAAACTGCCTGAGTCTAAAAATTGTGTATTCACATTGATTAGTGTCTTACATTCCTTTTGTGTTACAATACTGCTGTCAATTTTGGGTGTTAATTTTCAATAAAATTTCCAAATTTTACTATACACATTGACTGCTCAGTGAGGAATTGAAAGACATAAAACACTGTACAAACAGAAAGTTACTGTATTATAGAGAAGATAATAAAGTAATAATATTGACTTAACTAATCAGTGAGAACTAACATATCTAACAATGTTTTCCTACTCAGAGTAATTATTCAGAAAAACTGTGGAGTCCCAATAATTCCACAGTTCCACAAATCATCTTTTAAAATCCTTTATTGCAAATACCATCTAGGCTTATATCACATTCTTTTCAAAGATCTTAACGTTGTATATCTAAACATGGGATAGTGTATGTATTTTATAGAACTGGAATATTAGGAACAACATCCTTTTTGAAAATGGATTGGTTCTTGTTAACCCACAAGTGAACAGCCGTGTGTACTAAGATGGACGCCCAGGCTGAGTAAGTTTGGAAATACGACAATAAAAATGAGAAGAAAAGAAACCTTTTTGTTTTGGTTACTAATAAATGGACTGAAAACCTTTTCAAACCAAGATTTTTAAGAATGTTTTTAGTAGTGGTGGTCTCTCTGGAGTAAGTGCAAAACCCTCTTAAAACTGTACTTCATGCAGTTTAAATTGGGAAGCATCAGTTACAATGTCCTTTTTGCTTCAGGATCTGTTTCACCTTTGAATTTACATTTGTCACATATAAGATGAGACTATTGTGCATACAGAGCATGACACAAAGGTGGAGGTGAAGTACAGGGGAAATGTAGGCAGCTTGGAATAACAGGAATGCCTTTGACTTTGTCTTTGTCCCTTTGCTCACCATATTACATTGTCAAATTCTTTCCCCCATTGAATCCCCAAAGGGAAGCCATGAAGTAAATGCACTGTCACTCAAGCTGAATCCAAAAAGTTTTACTCATTCTTTCAATAAGTCAGCCATCTATTTGTTGTGTTGATTTTTCTTTTCCTTTTCCCCAGTGTCAACGACTGCATCTTGTGCCATGCGGATCTGAGCATACTCTCTGTCCCAGAGCTACACGCTCGGCCCGTGTAACACATATTCATGGCAGGCGGTCTGAACACATTGTGAACAAGACAGTGCCCTGTCATCACCCCTCCCTAAAACTTACATGTGGGAAGAAGAGACAGACAATAAACAAATTCATGTTTTGTAATAATAGCAAGTATTGTTAAGTACTATCATAAGACAAGGGATAAGTGGTTAGAATGATAGAGGTTGGGAAACTATTTGGCAGGGTGGTCACAAAGAGTTTCTCTGAGGAAGATGTGGACAGAGCCATAAAGAAGGGAGAAGCAGCAATCCAAACGTCTGGGGGGAAATAATTCTGCTGAAGAAATGGGAAATACTCAGCAAATACTATGTGGAGGTAGTTGAAAGGGAAATTTGTTAAGGAGGAGGTTAAAAGGAAGGCGTATGCTATTCCATTAGAACTTTGTGGCCCATCATAGGACTGTAAGATTTTGTTTTAAAGTCATAAGAAGTTTTGTTCACAGTGTTAAAGACCTTCTAAGTTAAATGCTAAAAGACTTGTGTAAGAACATTTACAGCAACAAGAAATATTTATTTCCATGAGCATGTAATATAAATAATATATTACTATAAAATATAAGGTATTAATTATTATAGAAAGCAGAACTTAAGCCTTATTCTAGAATAACTAGAGTGACTCTGAAAAATGGGTTCAGAGGCCAGACCAGACTGTTTCATCATTTATGACAGCAAAAGCTTCCCCATAAAAGCTGAGAGCACTTTGAAAACAACAGTTTTCTTGTAACCCAAGAGAAAAGTTTGAAGAAACTATAGTTGATGGAAGAAAAACAGATTGACTGCAGCTTTATAGCTGGTGCATGGGATCAACATTCAGAGTGGGGTGTGAAGGAACGACAATGGCAAGAAAACTGAAAGATGGGAGATCAGCGATGGATTGAATCGTAAGCAATGTCACCTGTTCTAGGTGGTCTATGGAAAACTGGAGTAAAGTTTCCACCATTACTTTGGATAGGAACTAGCTGCAAGAATGAACACTTTCAGTTAAGTGAGCAAATCACCATGCTGCTGCTTTTCTTTATTTAAAATTACAGTTAAATGATCTGTATCACAAACATTCTATGTGCAAGTGTTGGTTTAACTAGGATCATCTCTTTGGTTAGTGAGTGCATGGTTTTGTGCTATTCTTAAAAAAGGTAGTGAAATACATGAGTAAAAATTATGAGTAAATGAAACTATGTAAAAATAGCTAAAATAGCACATGTCACCAAATCTAAGATGTTAGTTGGATGATGCGCTTTTATTTTATGATCTATGATGAAATTTTAAAATACTGCTAATTAACCTATGACACCATGCTTTCCTATCACAGTTTTATATTTATTGAAATGGCTTTCTAATGCTGGTTAGTATACAGATTTTTATCACATATTATTCTTATGGACATCTTGAAGGAACTATAAGCAAAATAAATGTATTGGGGCTCCTAAAATTTTGTCTCTTTCAGAGTCTGGTTCTGCTGTGTTACTTTGGGGTTTTTCTAGAGAGTATCATTCAGGGGCCATCAAGATCTCTGGGTAGAAGTTTCTGGAAGATGTAGTCTTTCTAAAGAGAATACTCCATCATTTTCCTATTTTCTTCCAAATTTCATTTTGCAAGTTTTGATTCTGGAATGTTCTCATATTAAAAAGTGTCAAAAGATGGTTTTTAGACAACAGCCAGGACATATTCCTGTCTCAGGTTGCCTTTAAATATTTTTCCGAGTCAAGCACAGAGAAGCTACAATTGTTCAGCTGCACATCCAGGAAGAACCAAGTTTGCAAACAGGCAGGCAGTAACAACCACCTCACCACTCCATCCCTGTCTGTCAGACAGCAATCATAAAAGGCAACTTGATTCCAGGGGTATTAAACGGTGGATGAAAATGAGTGTTTTGGCACTGATGAAGTACAGAAGGTAGCATTTCTTCCTTCAGTAATCTTAGGCTTTCTCTATGTCCCCTTTGTACAGAAGACACACAAAGAAGTTTAGTAATTTGCCCAGGATTGTATAGCCAGCACCTGGTAGAAAGAGGATTTGAATCCCACTATATAGAATAGAACAGTTTTCTTAGAACCAATAGGCCTGATAAACATAAGTACCAAAGATTATATTTCCACAGTCCTGGGTCTGACACTGATACCAAGATTTCTTGGGACTGATGTTCACTGTCTTCCAGGGAGACATCACAACACCCAACTTTGCTGCTCAGCTACATATAGTGGAGAATGAAATGTTTTGGAGAATGGAAAAATACTCACATTAAAGACCAGGCAGTGGGGATTTGGCTTCTCTGAGTCTTCCTGTGTTCCTTGTATTGGTCAGCTTTTCATGGCTTGGACAAAATATCTGACATCCTCAATTTAAAGGAGGCAAGGTTAACATTTTTTGGCTCATGGCTTTAGTCCTCTGAACTGAAACAGGGGCCCTCTACAAGGCCAAGGTGGAAGGGAGGAGCAGAAGTAAGCAACTCAACTCGTGCCATTTGGAAGCAGATGGCAGAGGAAGGAACCAAGGAGGGGCCAGGGCCCAGATACAGTTCCCAGGACCCACCCGGACACATCCAAACACTCTTCTCTTCAGCCAGTTGTGTTGACAGCTACTGTCACATCACCCTGACTTCCACCTTGTCCATCACAGGGGACTTTCAGGGAATTTCACCTGCAGCCTGCTGCAGGGGGATCAGAAGTGCAAACCGTACCTTCCCGTTCAGGGTTCTTCCTGCACATGTGCGTACTAGCTGTGGAAATTAAGCTTCTGCATTCATCTTTGAACTCAATGCTAATTTCGTGGAACTTAGCAAAAGAAAAAAATCCAAGGTTTCAGTAGAGACAACGCAGATTATAAGAAAGGAGTTCCTCCACAGATTAATGCCTGTGGCCTGCCCCCATACAAAAATTAACTATAAAAACCAGGACAGTATTAGAACTGAGGTTATAACTCAGTAGTAGAGCATTACCTAGCATGTGCAAGGCCCTAGGTTTGATCTCCAGAACTGCAAACAACAACAACAATAACACAAGTGTTGGTAAGCAGATACTTGAATTACAGTCCCTTAGTGAGATGAAACCTAAATCGGAGGTAAGTGAGATTTACTTGAGAACAGGACTCCCTCAGGTAATTAATTTGCTTCTCACCATTTAATGAATGCAAGCATGAAAACTTGATATGTACACAAACGAGACACCTGATAGTTTTGAGCTACTTTAAAATGTTTTCCATGGGGCACAAAAATGCATGTGAAATCTGCTTTTTCTGACTAAAATGTATATACTATAAAACGTCTTGCTCTTGCTATATGTTGGTGGTATCGTTACAAAGATGTGACCTCTAAGAAATTAAAGTTTTTAGCATCCCCTTTAACATTGAGACCTTTCCTTTCCTAGCTTTAATTGGCCATGTTCTTGGCAGGAGCAAAATCATTAGGCATTCAGATCAACTGCATTGGCCTTGAAATGTTTTACATTATGTGGTTTGTCAAGCAATAAACATTTCCTGCCTCCAAGGGATTTAGGCTGGATAATAAAGTATTTACCAAGTAAAATGTTTATTTAAAATGAGGAAAAAGCAAATGTCAGTGGATTTTTTTTTTTTTAGTAGATGTGTGGTTCTACTTTTTAGCATGCCTTTATATCTCATTCAAACCTACTTAATAGAGAAAATCTCATGAATATGGCCTGGGATTTGATCCTTGCTGTATCACAGGTCTTTCTCTGTGGTCACAGGTGAGTGTGTGTTTGTGTCTGTGTAGTCACAGGTACACTGGGGCTTTGGGTTTGGAGATGAAGGATGTTAGGGAGAGAAAAGAGGGAAAAAGAAATGAGGGACATGAGAGAATTTAGCTGGTGGAAAGACTCAATAGTACACTACATTTAAAATAAACGCAGATTTATGCCACGTACACTGTGTATTAGCAATTAAAGATCCAAAAGGAGTAAAATTGAACTCACAGTGGTTTACTGTCCAATAATTTTTAAGAAGTCATTCTGAATTATGTCTTCTATTTTGAACTGTGAGCTTTCTACTAAGAACCATATATACCAGATCTGAATTATTACCAGTTCCAAAGTAGGTTCTGAATTAATGAGATTAATGAGATTTTTTTTAACTATATAGGGAATTTGATCCTGGGTAGGAATTTTATTAATGAGTGGCCCTGGGCTCTATGACAATGTGCCATTTGATGGGTGTATTTTTATAAGACCCTATGCAAACATTACTAATCGGGCTCCTTCTCGGCCCACAGTGACAGTAAAGATCATGAGCATACATCACTGCAGTAATCCTTATTCATTAGAGGAGAATATGGGCTGGGATTGTTCATTATGCAGCAGAACTGCAGCAAGTTTATGCGGTTCTTAAGTATAAAAGACATTCATTTCATCTACATTGAAGTTCCAAAAGATACACAGGACAAAACTGTTTTTTCCTGTTTTCATTTATGTACAGTGTCTAACTTACAAGCAACCATTATACAGTTCACAGTGGATTGTTCTTGTTACTTGATGCAGATTTATAATAGAATTTGATATTTTACAAAGATTATATGAACACTTTTATGGTCATTCCAGTGGCATGAAGGAAGCTGATCACATATGTACATTTATTTATTTATGTTTGATACAGGGTCTTGCTATGTAACTTAGCCTGACCTTGAACTCACTAGGAAGCCTAGACTGGCCTTGAACTCACAGCAATCCTCCTGCCTCAGCCTCCCAAGTGCTGGGATTATAGGTGGGTGCCACCATACCCAGCATCCATACTTTTAGAATCAAGGTGACTAGATTGAGTCTTTGTCTTTTTCTTTGCTTCCTTCTCCTCCTCTTCCTCCTCCTCCTCCTCCTCCTCCTTCTTCCTTTTCTTTTTCTTCTTCTTCCTCTTTTTTCTAGACAGTTTCTCACTATGTAGCCCATGTTGGCCTCAAATTGGAGATCCTCCAGCCTCAGCCTTCCAAAAGCTGGGATTGTAGGAGTTCACCACCACACCCTCCCTGCAGCTGTACTTCCAATACCTCTTGAGTGCTCTATTTACCCTTCAGGCACAGCACAGCCACACTAAGATAAATCATATCAACTCTGACCTGGCCAGCCTACGCATGACCATCAGTGTGAGCCCCAAAGCACATATCTAATCACTGTCAATTCCTTCCAGCTGTGCAAAGCACCTGACTTCAAGTTCACACCATAGCCTTGGGTCCTTGTGTTCTGGCCCCTGCCTCTCTCTCTCTAGCCTCTCTCTTCTCTCTCTCTGTTCTCCTCTGTGCTGATTTCTCAGGTCATCAAATAAGCCAAGAGCTTTGCTGATTTTTGCTCCTTTGATTACACTATTCTTAGATATTCTGTAGTTTTTTGCTTGATTTTGCAGCATTGCAATTATTTATTTTAAAAAATTGTTTGAAATTTATCTTTTCTTCTAACTGTAAGGTTCCATCACCACATGTCTGTTTTGTTCACCATCATGTCCCCAGCATTTAGCCTCATATCTGGGGGTCCATCCATGGAGGCTGTGTAACTAAACAGAGGGTGTCCCTCTCGGGGGGGGGGGAATGTAATTCATTGACTGAGTGGGGGAATGTACCTTACTTGTTTTCTGTAACAACTGATTCAATCCACTAGCAGGAAGAGTTGTTTTTCTACTCAATATTCCTCTATGTTTTTGGGAAATGGCTTATGGCTCATCAACCAAATTAGGGGTGGGATAATTAATACAGCCACATTTCACATTATTTACTCATTGGTATAATGTTAAAAACATAAAGGGAGAAATAAGACCCACAACCTAGATGCCAGATTTTGGATTTTCACAAGTAGGAAGAGCTACAGATGACATAGTAATTTAACATTGTCAGTTTCCTTCCAAGTTAGGGACAAATCTTGAGAGTAAATATTTCCATTTTTCTTCCAATCAAGCATTTCTAATCCAAATAATTCCTAACGTTGCAGAAACCCAGGAGAAATCTAGCAGTGGAGTTCTTCGTGTTTCTTCTGCAGAGAAGATTTAACAAAAACGATGAGATGGGGGACAACATCCTGGAAGAAACAGAATGCAGTGTCACTGCTTACAAAGCAAGCGTCAGGTCATGAAGCAATTGAGCATCTGTTTGTAATCTTGGGTCAACATTTCTTTTAATCCAGGATGTAATTACATACAGAGATACTGATTTCACATATATGATTCCTTAGATGTTTAATTATAAAGTAGTTGTAATAGTTGGCACAAATCAGTTCCCATTATGTTATTTCGACATCAGGCTTGCGTGTTTCCAAAGGATGCACAGTGGCTCTGAGGCGGTAGTGTGGGGGAGTGCCCCGTGCTCATCCCATCTCCTGCATTTAAATCTCCCAAGAAGGTCGGCTCCCCGCTTGCGGCCTCTTCCGGTTTTGACCGGAAGTGGTAATTTTGTCATATTTATGTATTTGTGGTTACCCCAACCAAATCTGAGTTAAGAGAGAATTTCTCAAATTCTTTGTTAAAATCTGAAAACTGTTTTCTTTAAACTATTAGTTATAGGGAACCAAATATTTACTTTAATTTTTTTTTAAATCCCTCAACTCTGAGGAAGACAGAAGAAATAATAGAGTATACTCCCCATGTTGCAACGTCTATGACATAGAATCTCCTCTTATGAACTCTTGCAAGTATCTTGGATTACTTCTAGGTGAAGAAAAATCTGAAATTATTCTTCCTAACTTAATATTCTCTAAATCCAAAGTCACATAAAACAGTATATATTTTACTGCCTACAGATTCCATAACATCTTTTTATTCTATAACAAGATATAAAATCAAATAATATGTGATTCTAGTAAAGTGAGTAAACTAAACAATATAACCAATTCTAGTAAAACTAATGCTAAGCTGATATATTTCTGTTTGAAGTAATAGAAAGAGAAATAGCACCCCAAAAATGTCATTATAGGTTTGCAAAGTATCATTATACATTATTTTCATTATTCTTCTGTCTTGGTGGGGTCTGAAATACCAAATTCACTTTGCGTTCTTGAGGACACATTTCTAATTACTTATCTCTGTTGAGCATACTGGGTAATATCCCTTCCGAGAATCAATGTCTCTTTTAACATTTTATAGTGAAATTTTTTCACACTTTGGCTGTAAGAACTTCATAAAAAGACAGAAAGAAAGAGTTGGCATGTGGTGGTCTAGAAATGAGGATACAAAAATATTTAGACTTTAAATCCAGAAGCCAAGATGAGAAACGTTTCATTAAAATGCTTAATTTCCAAGAAGCATGCAAAGAGACCTAAGTTTCTTTATTATTTTCCTTTTTGAAAAGTTCTTCACCTCTTCTGCTTACAAATGTCGTTTGTTATTTTCTTATTTTACTTGTGCTTCATTCCTATCACCAATCAGTCAATAATTAATCAAGCAAGAATTTATTGAGTGTCTACTACTATGTGCCAAGGGATGAACTTTAAACCCTATCTTCTTCAGAAAGAGGTTGGCTGATGATTGTTTTATTGCTGCACTTCTCATGAGGTCCTGAAGTGCTGCCCTATTAAGTGGTGCACATTTTATTTCCAAAGTAAGGGAGCCAATGAAGAATTTTAGCCAGGACGTGTGTAGTAAAGAACTTGGCTGCTTTTGTTCCTGGTTCCTGGGAGGTAACCCCCAAACCCTTGGAATTTCCTGAGTGATAGCAATGTCTTTGTATTTACGGTGGGCTCCAGGGACTGTGCTTGATGATTTCTGGCAATAAGATGCCTCAGCCTGAGCACCCGAGACTTTGCACCATTTAGATGGCTCAGCCACATCCACAGAAAGACCCTTTCTGTGATTAGAGACAGGAGCCGGAGCTGGAGCCCAACACAGGGAGTGATTTGGTTGATCAAATCTGTATACGAAGCCTCAATGAAAACACAAGGCCCTAAAGCTCAAGTGAGCTTCCTGAACTGGCAGAGCTGTGTGTACATGGCCATACATCCATGTGCCTAGAGTCACATTGTTACCGGCATTTGAGTTAGGTAGAAATATTATAGGTAGTCATACAGGGCTGGGCCCTCAAAGGAGGCAGTGCAGAAGAGGAGATACCTTGTAACTGAGGAGGAGACAGTCACCTCCCCTGTGGGCCAGACCTCAAGACAAAAGATAAAACAAATACGCCCACATACTTCCTAAGGATAAACTTCAGGAACTGATATTTTAACTAGGTCTCTATCACCCTGCAGAAGCCAAGAGTCACTAACCCAAACCCTTACAGGAAGAGTCACTGATCTTTACACATGCTCACTTGCTGTGTGACTGACTTTCCCATTTGCCCTCTATTTAATAATTTTACCTGAGCAATTAATCTTATTGGTTGAGCATAGTTCAGTCCTACCTCGTGCCTACCTTGCAAGTTCCCATATTTCCCCCACCTAAGACTTGCCTCACTTTATGGTTTTATCTTACAAAAGTCCCTTGAAAAGTCAGAGTCTTTGGCAACCCATATGGGACCTCTTCTGTCTCTCTCTCAGACAGAAACTTTCTTTCTCTCAATAACTATATTCTGCTCTTAACTTCTATTATTCATAAAATTCATTCTTCAATTTTAGAGAATATGAACTTGTACCAGACATCAGGAAGGTCAAGAGTTTCTTTCCCTGTATCATTTGGAGATCTTCCACCAAGATCCTTAAATGGAGGTGAGAGTTTCCTTTTGTTTCTTAGACTCTGGACTGGGACTCATTTAGGTATTTATTTATTTATTTATTTATTTATTTATTTGTGCCAGGGATCGAACTCATGACCTTGCACTTACCAAGCAAGCACTTGAACTGCTGAGCTAAACCCCCAGCCCCTAGGTAACAAATTTTATGCTTCAAATTTTGTTATGTCTTTGCCCATTGCTTATAATTTCCAATTTTCATTTGTGTGTATAAGAAAATACTTCAATAACAGGTTTTGGACTTTAAAACTTTTAATGTCAACTTAGAAAGCACTAGGTGATGATCTTGCTCAGGCTTTTAAATAGCCTTTATAGAACTTTGACAAGCAGTGGTTACTCTGTCAGCTAATTAAGTACTCCGAGAGCAGCTGCCATCCTCAAAGCAGAGGACAGGTTTGCCCAGCATCTCTTTGGTGAATCCCCATTGAAGCCAATGGCCAATGGAATGTTGACCAAATAGACAGCTGGATTCCTTTCTGAAGACTGACCTCTGGTTATGTGCACCAATTGAAATTGAGAATAACTGAGGGTTCATGGCCAGGGCTGCCCTCTGGCAGTTACCCAAAGATTCCTCAGTGGAAACTACCTCACAACCACAGAAAACTTCCGTTGTGCTTATCTCTCTCTGCTAGTAAACTAAAAATGTTCCCTAAACTTTTCAGGCAATTAGACTACCTCTCCATTCAGAAATTAGGCTGAGGCAGTTTACAACAACTGTTTACATTTCAAAAAAACTAGTAGGGAATGATTTGCATTTTTGGCTTATATATGTTAACTAAAAGAAAAAAATTTTAGTCAGCCTTCTTTTCTGTGTGCATTAAAGATTGATGTGCCTTTACTAACATGTAAAAATTTTAGTCAGCCTTCTTTTCTGTGTGCATTAAAGATTGATGTGCCTTTACTAACATGTAAAAATTTTAGTCAGCCTTCTTTTCTGTGTGCATTAAAGATTGATGTGCCTTTACTAACATGTAAAATGTAATTGGTAGATGATAAATACATTTAACCTGTGAGCTTCAAAGACATAAAAATTCAAACAAAGCAAAATTCCTGCTGCTAGGAAAGACTGCCTAGGTAATTAGATAGTGGACACAAATGTCTTGTCCAGAGGGGAGCTCCTCAAATCATTTGTTGTTGCCTTTATTCCCAGAGGAAATCTCCTTCCCAGCACAGCCAGAGAAGTGCATTAACTGCTCACACATGCTCTCTTCCAATAAACAAAAAGCAATAGATTATTATAAAGTTATGCTTCCTTTTTCAAACATTCCTGCCATAGTTAGGCATATAGAAACAAAGTTCATGAGCTAACTGGGAAAATAAAACTGTGTGTGAGTTCAAGGGTGGCTAGGCTGGCCAAATTTTGTCTTCTACTCTCTCCAGATGGCATCCACCTGCCCTGGAGTGAAATCAACCCAAGGGATGCCTTGAGGACATTATAAAACAGGAATAAGAAAGGGACGCCCAGTTATTTCTTTTTGCATAGATAGGTGGCTCAATGTCAGAGTCTCAGCATCTCATACCCTTACCGTTTTCTTTTTACAATGCAGTCATGGGTAACTCAATGTCAAAGTTTCACACACTTTTGTAATACATTCTTAAGCACTGAAAGATGTTCAACACTTACACATGTTGCTTTTTACATTGCAAACACGGGTAACTCAATGTCAAAACCCTTTACTCCTTTGGAATACATTCTTAAACACTGGAAGATGTTCGATGCTTACCTGTTGAAAAAGAGCCATTTGATATTTCTCTTCATGTGTGCATGGCCTGCCTATCTCCTAAAGCCAGAGAGAAGTATTAACTATGATATTGTTTTACAACTAAGATCATACTGTAAGAAACAGGAAAAATGGTCAAAATTGTTTTATGTTCAAGCTTTCTTTATATTAACAGATAATTCTTGTTCAAGGCATAATTATAATCTTTCATTGGTCTTTTTCTCTCAGTGACTTAAAATAACTTAAGCTAGAACTACGAAAATTTTTAGATGACCCTGATAAGTCTTAGAGGATTTACACAGACCTATAAGCTAGGCTAAAAATATGTAATGTTAACCTTAAATCAAACACTGACTTCTAATGAGAGACAAGCAACATTACAAGATGCTATTACATTTAGCGATAAATATCGTATTGTTAATTTTGGACAGCCAGAAGATCAGCAGCCAGGGGTACAACCAGTTCCTGCTGAGATGCAAATGTTACCCACCCAAGACTGCTACTGTCTGACAGCAAAACAGGAGACTGGAGTAGGAGACATTTTCAAGTGTGTATTCTTAAAGGTCTAAGAAGGACAGAAACCAAGTCTTCTAGTTATTTTAGATTCTCAGCGATTTTTCAGGAGAAAGATGAAAATCTTTCTGACTTCTTAGATCATTCATTAGAGGCACTAGTAAAACATATGTCCATAGATCTGATTCAATAGGACAGATTTTGCTTAAAGACATGTTCATTACCCAGTCAACCCCAGATATTAGAAAAAAGCTATGAAAGATAGCCTTTGCTCCACATAGTTTACTTGATACTTTGATTAAAAACTGCTTCCTTCGTATTCTATAATTGGGACTGGGAAAAAGCCAGAGAGAAAACAATGAGACCAAAAAGTGGCTGCCCTTGTTGTGGCCTTAAAAGAAACAGACCTTAAGTCTGATCCTCAGAGCTCCAAGAAGAGCTCAAGGACTAGACTCAGCTGCTGACACTGTGGAAAGCCAGGCCAGCTTAAGAGGGACAGCCTTAGGAGCCTCTCCAGTCATACCCTGACAGTAAGAGTGAAACTGACAGAGTCCCCAGAGTTTAGATTTGACTCCCCAGGTGGTCCAGCAAGACTAAAGGGCCTTGGGCACTCTATCTCCTCCCTCTGGCCACACTATCATATCTACCTGTCATCTCCATGGAGAAGCCCTGAGTAATCATGATGAGATGTAAAAACCAGCCTATTGCTGGACATTGGCACGTGTCTCTTTGTCCTTCTCAACTCTGGTCTTCCAGGAATCATATCTCAATAAACTGTACATATATATATATATATATATATATATATATATATATAAAATCTTGCTTAAAGCTATTATTACTGAAATAACTTTCTCTTCACCCATTCCTTTTAGATATGCCTAAAAGGCCAGTTCCTCTCCTGCAGAGATTTTATCTTGTCTAAATACTAAAATATATGTATCCAAGTTGCCAACTAATCAAAATGATACTGAGACTGGTTTTCACAAATACAGTATATATTGTTGTTCATGTAAAAACACTTAATGAGTTTTTCATTGGTCAAAATAATGTATTAATCTGGTTCTTCATATGTTATCAAGCATTTAGAGATAATTAGGACTAGAGCTAGAGGGATTTATGACAAAATGTCAGACTCCAACAAAAAAGGGACCTAAGAGCTAATGAGCTACAATAGCTATCCTGTAGAAACAGTTTCTAAACTTACCTGTCAGGTCTAATGATCGTGGTTTGATTATACATGTTTTGATTAAAATTTATTCTTGCTAAAGGATGCCAAACCCCACGTAATCATACAGATAAAATCAGTAACAAATATGCTAGATTCTTTTTACTGGAATCCACCAGATCTTGTCCAAAAAAAAAAGTTGTGTGACACCTACACTCAGCAGGCCTTAAATGACACTGCGCTGCACTGTCCTAAGCAAAAAATAAAATCCATGAGACACGCTGTCGTCTGAAGTTGGATGGCATTAGACACTCTAACAGCATAGGAGATACTTCTAAGTTGTAAAAACTAGATGTTGTGTGTGCATCCCTGATCCTTCTACTGATATCTCAATAGCTATTCAAGATACTAAATGACAAATCAATGACATGTGACACCCTAAAATTCCCTGGACCTTATCCTTAGCCCCCTTATGGGAAGCCATTACTAGCTCCTCTTGGTGGAAATTTTTGTTAACTATACTCATAATTTTCCTGCTGATTCTATTATTTGGCCCGTATATACTTAATTGTTTCTTTGCCTTTGCCTCCTCCAGACTTAAAGCTATATGCCTACCCAGGATAAAAATGCCTGGTGTCTATTGATGGCCTTTAAATAACCCTCTGCTGGATATTCCTGATTGCCAGTCAACATCTACAAGCCCCATAAGCCTGAAGAAGCCAGATCAGTCATTGCCCACGACTGCCTCGTTGCAGTTTTGTTTACTTCTTTTGGTGGAAGAGCAACATTATAGATAGCTAAGTTAGATAGAAATATGTCTTGGCTTTTTTTTTTTTTCTCACTGCTGAGATAAAATACCTGACACCCAAAATGAAGGAAGGAGGGAAAGGTTTATTTAGCTTAGAGTTTTTGAAGGTTTTAGTCCATACTCAGCTGGCTCTAAAGCAGGGTGGTGTGGCTAAGGGACAGTTCATGGCAGCTGCAGCAAATATCAGAAGTGACAAGAGCAAAAAGGCAAAAGGGAAAAGCACACCTCCCTCCCTTAGATCGTATGCTGGCTACCTGCCCCTGGGCAGGCGCAGCACTCACACTGCCAATCCCAGTGCTAGATGAGGAACCAATCACAAACACTAGACTCGATCACTTCCATGACTGTATGAGGCTTTGGGGGCCAACCAGACACAAACCACAGCAAAATATTATAGGTAATCCTATAGGCCCGTAAAGGAGCCAGTGCAGAAGAGGAGATACTTTGCAACTGTGGAGGAGATAGACACCTCCATTGTGGGTCAGACCTCAAGACAAAAGATAAAACAAATGCGCCCACATACTTGCTAAGAATAAACTTCAGGAACTTATATTCTAACTCCTGAGGAAGCCAGGAGTCATTAACCCAAACCCTTATAGGAGGAGTCACTACTCTTCATGCATGCCTGCTCGCTACAAGACTTATTTCCCTTTTGTCCCCTATTTAATCTATTTTACATGAGCAATTAATCTTACTGGTTGTCCATAGTTTTGTCTTACCTCATGCCCACCTTGAAATTTCCCATATTTTCCCCACCTTCATTTTGTGGTTTTATCCTACAAAAGTCCCTAGAAAAGTCAAAGTCTTTGGCAACCCACTTGGGACCTCTTCTGTCTCTCTTAGACATACGCTCTCTTTCTCTAAATAAATATATTCTGCTCTTAACCTCCATTGTTCCTAAAATTCATTCTTCAATTTTAGAGAATATGAACTTGTACCAGGCATCTAGAAGTTTGGGAGTTTCTTTCCCCTAAGTCAACATGTCTCTGAGGACTTGGAAGTTTCACATTTGGGTTCTTCTCAAGCCATTTCTACCCTGTGCCCTCTTTTTTTTTTTTTTTTAGCTAGTTCTGTATCTTGTTACTATAGTAAAATTATAATCATAAATGCAGTGGTTTTGTGAGTTCTATGAGTTATTCCAGTGATTTAATAACCCAAGGGCTATACTGAAGATGCTAGAGTTTGAAGCAGTTGGTCTTAAATAAGCTTGATTTTAGGTCTCCCAAACCTGGTGTGGTAGAGCCAAGTGCACACCTTTAATCCCAGCACTTGGGAGGCTGAGGCACAAGGTCCTTTGCAAGTTTGAGACCAGCCTGGGCTACAAAATGAACTCAAGGTCAGCCTGAACTGCAGAGCGAGACCCTGTTTCAAAAAGACAAAAAGAAAAAAAAAAAGAAAGAAAGAAAAAGAAAAGGCAAAAACCATATAATTTCAGACTCACCGTGTACAATTTATGATGTTTGAATCCTTTTTAACGCATTTCTGTAAAAGACACATTGCCATCAACCACCCTCGAAATGCTCCCCTTCACTTTGAACATTTCCATCCCATTATTGTTGCCACTTTCTGAAAGTTCTGGAAGTCCTTTCTTGAACGTTTGTTTATATTGTCCTGATTGCCTCCAGGTCCTGAGTTCATTCAAAACATCTATGTTTTATGGTCATTTTTTTTCTTGGGAGAAGAGCAAGAAGTCACATAGTAACAGATCTTGCAAAAAAAAAAAAAAGCGGAGGAGGACACAGCATCAGAATATTTTTGTGAGTGCCTTCCCTTTGGATGGCGCTGGGCAGCAGCATTCATCATAGTTTTGGTCAAACTTCATAAAGACACTCATGAGAGAGCATTTCCAGACTTGCTTCAGAAAGCGGAGGATGATCAGATGACTGTATTTGAATTGAGAGAATTTTTGCAGGGCGGGTATTGACCATGTGTCTTTTACAGTAATAAATTTTTAATTTTTTAAAAATACATTCACTGTTTTCATCATACCTTGCATAGTTTTTAATTTTCCTTCCAAATAATCCCCATTTAAAATTTAAAGCATTTCTTAATTTAAGAATTTAGATTGTAAATTAAGCTTAAAAACATTTCAATAAAACTACATTTTAAAATTTTAAACTAAAATTTAATTTTGTTTTGTTTTGTTTTTGTTCTGGGGATCAAACTCACAGCCTTTGCACTTGCCAGGAAGGTTTTTGTGTCGTTGAGCCAAATCCCTGGCCCAAAATTTTAATTTTTAAATTTTAAGTTAAAACTCAAAATACCACTTCCATCCCCTTCTAGCTCAAAGCCTTCCTGTTGCCTTTCCCCTCTGAGATCACACATCGCACCTCCAACCTACTGCCACATGGGATGAACTGCTCCCTCCCAGACCCTCCAGGTTTGGTTTCAGGCTCTCATCACCTTGTACCTGGCCATGTCAATAGCCTCCTAACTCCAGCCTCCCACTCAGGTCACTGTTCCTTTCCGGGGAGCCAGTGCTTCACTGCTCGCTTCTTTCCTCACAAGGAGCACAACAGTACCTTTGCTACAAAACCTCTAGTGAGTCCCTAATGTCTTCTGCCATTTGTACCTAGGTTTCCATAAAGTACAGTCTTCTTGTCTGCCTTCCTCTCCCATCTACCTACCTGTCCCTACCCTCCATTAACTCTGGTAGACAGAATCACATCCTACAGATGTCTATGCTCTAATTCCTGAGACCTTTTGGACTTAGAAAACTATACCCCAATGTACAGTGCTTTGGCGTGCTGAGCATATGGGATCAGAGGAACTTGGAAGGCCTAGAAGCTGCCTTCCAACCAAGGTCCTCTGTCTTTCCCTTGTCTCTTACCCTCATCCCAGTGCAGGGGGTGGGCGGGACACTTCACTTAGATCCTATTATCTAACTGAGGGGGCATCTTCCAGAAGAAATGTAATTGTCTTAAACCCTTTTCCTAGGAATAATATCAAATGATCAGGGAATGTTGACCCCTGGAAAGGGGAAGAGATTGCAAGTCGTCACCATATCCAGGTAGACTTTTCCTCTATTCTTCTACCCGAGTGGTTTTATCTGCATCAAAAGACAGTTGGTCACAGTGTGTTCCACCTTTCTTCTTCCCATAACTTCCAGTCTCCTCCCCAAAGCACAGGAACTTGGCTGTCCTTTGGGCACATTCGTGTCCTCCCCTCCCCAAACACTACTTACTACTTCTCCAAATTGTCTCACCTCCACACTCTTCTACTGTATGAAGAAAATACTTAAGCTTCAACAATTTGGCCCTTCTTTGAGTTTCATATTTTATATGGCTCATGTGCACATTAATAAATGTGGACACTTTCTCCTATTAATCTTCTGTCAGTTTTAGCAGACTTAAACCTTCAGATGGGAAGGGAAAATTTCCCTTGTCCTTTATAAATCCACCAATATGTTCCAAAGGAAATTTTGCAGATGTGGTGAAGAAATCTGAGATGGGACTATTATCCTGGATAATCCAGGCCATCCCAGGCTAGTAACAGAGATTCGGGAAAGACAGAGCCAAAAGGTCCAAGCAGAGATGGGAGGATGGGAGGAGAGGCTGGGCAAGGAGGAGCCACCACTACTGAATGCAGCAGCAGCTTCCGAGAGGACAAGGACACGATGCAGGGGGCGGGAAGGGCCAGGCGCTGCTGCCCCACCGTACACTTCCCATCTCCAGAACAGACAATGGAAGCCACTTTCTTCATGGCCACTTGTTCTAGGAATGATCAGAGACAATGCCATGCCTTGCCCGCTTCTGTCACCCTCTTCAGGTCACTAGCTGGCCTGGCTCTTCTTGTCTCTCTGGCTTGTTGACTCAGTCCACCCCTGGGGTGTCTGTTGCTGCTGCTGCCACCGCTTCCCTCAAACCTTCCTGGAAGTAGATCTGAGGATCTAGGACTTTGTACAGGGCCACTTGATTTTTCTTTTAGTTTAACCTCTGGCAGTCACCTGGAGTTAGTCATCACCCATCCTGTGACTTGGGCTGTGTATACAGCCTAAAATGTGGGTCCTAGCTTATCAGCGCTACTTAGTCAGACTTGGGGTTCAGGCACAGTCTTTAAAACTGCTCAGTCTACCCAGGATTTCTGTTAGAACAACTGGGTTTGTTTTATTTTGTTTTGTTTTGTTTTCGGTCTTTTTAAAACAGAGTCTCACTCTGCAGTTCAGGCTGGCATTGAGCTTACTTTGTAGCCCAGGTAGGTCTCAAACTTACAATGATCCTTGTGCCTCAGCATCTAAGTGCTGGGGGTACAGGCGTGCGCCACCACACCCGGCTTATAGGCACGTTCTATGAGAATGGCAGGATACCAAGCAGACGCTGGAATCTTGGGAGAGGGGTAAAACGTGAACTACACATTTAAGTCCTATGTCAAAAGGAGACACCCAAATATATGAGGAGAATCCCTGGGGCAAAGAATAAAGAATAGAACAGAAAAGCTTGGACACAACACTTCAGGATTTATAGGCTGTTCATATACACAGCCAAAAATTTTTGAATGACCGCTTTGCTCCAGGAACTGAGCCAGGCACTGAGGATATAAAGAGAACAAAAACCCAGCCCCTGATTTTGTGTCCCTTACTAACTTAGTGGAGAGAACACGACACAGTGTGGAAACGCTAAGCTAGCAGTGCTAAGGGAGACCCTGGCATCTGCAGTCGGAGTCCCAGCAGGAGGGAGTAAAGCAGGAACCAGAGACAGGTTTTCCTGATTAGGTAGAAGGGGCCAGGGAGTGACAATGAAGGAAAACAAACATGTTCCAAGTCCTGCAGGTTTGGAAAATTCTAATGGATTTGGAGAACTCTGAGCAGAGATTTGCTTATGAAAGGAAGTGTGAGATTTACTGCCAAGAGTGAAGAAGTTTTTCAGGGTGGAGCCTCGCACTGCTCAGCAGAGAAAACCCAGCTGTGATTAGCAACTAGTGCCATACCTGGCATGTTGCTGATGCTCAGTAATTATTAAATGAGTCTATTCGAATTTGCAAAACACTTTCCCATACATAAGGGCAGTACTGAATGCAGAATGGGGCTCCACTCTCTAAGATGTTTATGTCCTAATCCTGCACCTGTGAGTGTCTTATTTTACATGACAAGGGGGAATTACTATTGCAAAAGAGGTTAATGTTGCTAATCGGTTGACCATAAAATAGGGAGATTGTTGTGGATTAACAGAGTGGCCCTCTGTAACCACAAGCATCTGTGCATGTGGAACTGGAAAGCAGCAGAAGAGATTAAAGTGATGCAGTGTCTAAAAAGACTCAGCAGGTCTCTGCTAGCTTTGAAGGTGGCTGTGGCCAAGTGCCAGGGAATGTGGGCAGCTTGCAGAAACTGGAAAAGACAAGAAAATAGTTTTCCCTGGAACTTTCAGGAAGAAATATAGTCCTATGGACACCTCGACTGTAATCCAGTTCTGATCACCATATCTGCAAAATAATAAAATTTGTATTGTTTTTAAGTCACTAAATTTGTATGAATTTTTGATAGCAACAATTGAAAAATAAATCAGTCACTCCTTTTACAGATAAGAAAATGGAGAGTTATACAAAATGAAGACGAAAGAAAAAGATACTAGTATTATAAAATGAAAGAAGATCCTATAGCCATTAAAAGAAAAATAAAGAAATACTATGAACATGCCTTGCAAGCATGTGGTCGTGAGTTCGATCCCTGGTACTGATAAAAAAATTAAAAAAAAAAAAGAAATACTATGAACAAATTAGTAGGAAATAGACCTCTCAAAAAACAAAGCTAATAAAATTTAATCACTTAATTTTAAAATGTTTATGTTTCATTGCAGAATTCTACAAGACATTTAAATAAGAATTAACTCAACTTTACACTATTTCTTCCAGAACAATAAAAAAAAGAGACGTCATTTTCCAACTCATTTATAAGGCTAGTATTATTCTCATAGCAAAACCTGACAAAGACAGTACATAAACCAAAAACTAATCTCTCTCATAAACCTAAATGCAGAAATCCTCAAAAAAAAAAAAAAAAAGACTAGCAAACTCAGTCTAGTAGTGTATAAAAGGAACTGTACATCGTGATAAAGTAGGATTTTTTTCTAGGTTTTTTAAGATTGGTTAGATATTTGAAAATCAGTCAGTATACCCCAGCTTAAAGAAGAAAAATCACATCATCATAAATATTGAAGTAGAGAAAGCATTTGACAAATCCAACAGTGATAAAATACTCAGCATGGACTACTACATGGTAATGAAAAGAAGTGAATGATTAATAACATAATCATTAGAGAGAGGAATTCCACTGAGATAAAATATAAATAGGAAGATCCATGTTCAGAATCAAGGTTCAGGGGACATTGGAGCTCATCAATCTTTTGGATTTTGCAGATAATGATACATAAATCCTGAAAGTCTGCATGGGGAAGCTTAGTGTCGGACAGACCAGAGTGGGACCGAGACCTCAGTTCTGGCTCGACTACCTGGGTAACCTGGGACAGTGACTCCTTTCTAAGCTTTGGTGGCTTTGTTTACAAAATGGAAAGATTGTACCACTGTGTGGTCCTCAGAATTAAATGAAGGACTTGTACAAATTGCTTGAAATATTATAGGTGCTCAATAAATTCTTTTTCTTCCATGGCAAGACAACCAAACAACACCAAAAAAGCTTTCCCCAAGTTACTTCCCAAAACTGGGATGAGGTCTCAAGTTCCAGATTCTTAGTGCTGTGGTCTCTCTGGTCTGTCACACACAATTCTTAAATTGTAGGCACAAAAGCAAAAAGTTACAACTGAAATCATAATACACAGAGTGCATCAATGTGTACTACCCTGCTGATCCATGAGATAATTACACGATTTCCCATATTCATTACTGACATGTATAATTGCAGACATTATTTATCAATAGTGGAAGCCTAAATTACTGACATACATGCTATTTCTTTCCTTTAAATTTAAACAGAAAGGCTCTCTTTCTACTTTTTAAATACAGAGCAGGAATCTGTGTGACTGATAAAGTGACAGATGAAATAAACCTTTGCCTGTTGGAATGGAACAGTTCATTCTATCCACGGAGTGAAAAGGAGACTCATTTCCAGTTTTCCATTCCTTTTGCTCATTTGATTCAAGGACAAAAGGTGATGTCACAGTCTCATTTTCTAAGCCTATCAACTATCTTTCACAGATCATTTTGCTGTGTGTTGGTTTACTGTATTACTTAACAGTGACATATTTACAAACACGTCATTTTTGGCCTTGCCTTTCACTTTTTGCTAAAAATATGTACTTAACTAAAATTAAATGATCTGAGACTTTATTCACATTTTAGTTTTTACTACTCAATAACACGGAAGTGCTTGAGCTTCACTGGCCATTTTCTCCTTTTAAGTGTAAGTTTTACTACTGAAGAAATCTGCTCATTCATCTAAATCTCCTTTAGAAAAATTGCATGAGACCCATGTTTATGGCAATGCTGAGCCAAAACTGAGCACTCAGTAAGCCATAGCCAACAGTCACTATTGACATTCCTGAAAAGATTAGTCAGTATTGAAACTGTTTTCTAGAAACTCCACGGTGACGGATGTGGTTTAGGATTCACCAGATGTTGATGGTGGTGGTGGTGGTGGTGGTGATGGTGGTGGTGGTGGTGGTGGTAGTGGTGGTGATGGAGATGGGGTGAGGCATAAAATTTACATTTCATTAAGAGCCTTCTAGGACCTGGGTGTAGGTGCTCACAGTGGACCTCCTGAGACAGCACCAACCCTGGCCCATGCTGCCCTTGCTGCCTGCCTGCCCCGAGCTTTGGGACTGGCAGGCTTGACTGGGCACCTTTTTGTGGGCCACATCCCCTCTGAGATTGCACTACAAGTGCTGAAACCCACTCAGCAGTTGAGCACGTGGCCACTCACATTTAACGTGAGACTCATCCTATTGATTTAGCTGATACAATACAGACCCTGGGGTGCGTGTGTGTGTGTGTGTGTGTGTGTTATTGCATTATATTTATAGTATATGCGTACAGAAATATATATAAATACATATACATATATATACTATGACCACCTCTCCTTGACTGTCCTTGAAAAGAAGAGCAACTGTCTCCACTTTGGATAAAATTGACTCTATCTCTATGTATTGGTATGTACAGAGCTGGTGAGATTCTTTCTTTGTCCCTTCAGTTGACTTTAAGCAATATAAATTGCGTTGCATAAGGAGCTGATGTGTAATCTCTGAAGCAAAGTGACAGGTCAGTGTTACTCCGCATGGTGACTCCCCAAACATGTAGTAGAGCTGGGTAAGATGGACATCCCTGCTCCACGCTGTCGGCTGGGACTGAGTCTCAAGAAAGAGGCTATGATTTCCCAGGGCAAACAGGATTGTACATCAGAACTGAAGCACTGACCCAAGTTATTGGCTACTTCCTCAGATCGCTTTCTCTGTATTTCTTGCCCTCTGCTGATCACAGAGTCAGTCTCAGACCTCCTACCTAACCCAGCTCATGGTAGTCAGGGCAGTCACGTATTTCCCACCACTCTCAGTGTCATTCACCCCAAGCCACACCCTTCATGGAAAATTAATAAAATCTGAGTTGGGCCCTGGGTCATGGCCTTTGCTCCAATGAACCACCATCTCTGTTGGACTTAGGACCTCTTGGCTCCCCACAACTGTATATTACCTCAGTGTCTTTATTCTTACCATGGTTTGCACTGGTGGTGGTAGATTGGAATTAACTCACTAGAATTCCAATAACTTCTTGAGATTAAAAATATAAACCTTCTTGGACCATGATGAGGATGGGGAAGGATTCTCTATACACATACTTGTACCATTCTCACATAGCATTTCCTAGGTGTACACATGGAAAGAGAGAAAGGAGAGAAGAAAAGAGAGAGACAGAAACAGAGAGGAAGGGGCCAGGGTTAAGACAGAAGCCCCATGGGCCTGGCCCTGAGGCCCCACTTTCTCCAGGATCACCTCTGTCCTTTCAACTATAAATCTATCAGTGATTCATCCACTGATGAGGCTAGAGCTCTCATGACCCAGGCTTCTGAACAGGCTGCCAAGTGCAACAGTACCCTTTCAAAACATCTTCATATTCATATAAAGAACTGTGAATAATGCTGGGTGTGGTGGCACATGCCTATAATCCCAGCACTTGAGAGGCTGAGGCAGGCCAGCCTGGGCTACAGAGTGAGTTCAAGAACAGCCTGACCTACATAGCAAGACCCTGTATGCCCCACCCCCCCAAAAACCTGTGACTATATATTTTTCTACTTAGACTATCATTTATATATAAATGTTAATATACATTCTTTTGACCTTACTTTTTGCATATAATATTGTACCTTGGATATATTTTCATATCATTATATAAATATCTTCCTCACTTCACACAACTGCATAGTTTACTATGACAAGGATGATTGTAGTTATTTAACCAGTCCTCTACTTAGAAGCACTGAGGTTCTTTTTGGTCTCTGGCTGTGACAAGCACTGCCTCCATGAATAAACTTATTCATCCTTGCAAGAATATATCCACGGGGTAAAATCCTGGAAGTGGATTGACAAGATCTATGATGCTGTCATATTGCTAGATACAGTGCTTCAAAATCTAGATACTTCTACAGGCACTGTATCATTTTTCACACCCATTACAATTGTTAGAGAGGTTATTTCCCCAAGGTTCTACCTACACAGTGCATCACCGAGTCTTTGAACCTTTTCCAATCAGATAAGTAAAAAACGGTACCTCCGCGTGGTTTTAATTTACATTTTTTGTTTAGTAGCAATAGGACCAATGCAGTATTTCCAGATTATATAATAGATTATGAATATTTTCTTTGCTGTGACCTAATTATTCAGCTGTCACTTTATTTTGCTTTTTTCAAAAACTCATTTTGAATATTCTTCATATGTTTGCTACTTTTCTATTTTTCCAGTTTATTTTTATTTGTATCGTTACAGTCCCTCTTCTTGCAGTTCTCAGTGTATTTTGTGGTTCTTCGGATACTTAGTTTGTATTTACTCTTTTTTAGGCAGCCGGATATATACATTTAAGTTTGTGAAGTTTCCTTTTAAAAACTGGCCTGGGGGCAAGTCCTGGGTCCCTGGAGCCTGGGACAGGGTGCGGCCAGTGAGTGGGCGGAGGATGTTAACCTCTGTCTGCCCAGATGAGCTGTTGAGAAAGGAGCAAAGAGGCCACAACAGAAGGAAGGACACTGGGTCAGAGAGACAGTAGGCGTTTTGGGTAAATACTGCCACGCGTTCACAGCGGGAAAGCCTTTGCCCGCGCCTCTCCCCCGCACTTCACTGTGCGGGTCTGTGCTGGCTCTGAGATCTTTCATGCCAGCTCTCTTATCCCACGAGGCCCCGCTCTTCCTTTTCTCCTTTTCCTCCTTCTAACTCAGCAGGAAGTGGTGGCCCTGAGAATAATACATCTGTCTTCCAGTTTGATAAAACATGGATTATGCACTGGGCAGAGGACCACATGCCAGTAACCAGCACTCTGGAAGGCTGAGGCAAGAGGACTGCAAGTTTGACACTGTGTTGAACAACTTAGCAACTTAGCAAGACTCTGTATCAAAAAAAGGAAGAGGGATGGAGTTGGGGGTGTAGCTTAGTGTGAAGGCATTGGATTCAGTTCCCTGGCAAGAGGAGAGAGAGAGAGAGAGAGAGAGAGAGAGAGAGAGAGAGAGAGAGAGAGAGAGACAGACAGAGAGAGACAGAGAGAGAGAGAGAGAGAGAGAGAGAGAGAGAGAGAGCCTTGCTCCTCTTTGCCTTTGGATGAGTCCCAGGGGGCAAGTCCAAGAGGCTGACAGTGCAGCTAAACCCCCACAGCACCCTCCGTGCCTTTTTGAGCTGTGTTTCTTTGGCCACCGAGAATATAAAAGTTTACAAATATTAACTTGACTAGTGGAGCCAAAGGTAGAAAAATCTTTCATGGTTTTGTATTTGTACAATCAGATCAGGCCTTTTCCTTAAGTGAGTGGAACTGATCATTTCTTTCTTGAATTCTTCCTTCTTTGGGCGGTTGTAATGTTTCTGATAAGACACCGCCTCAGTTACTTTGTGATTGTTCTGTAGCAAAACTACAAGACTGCAAAATACGCAGGGCAGCCCACCCCCAGCCTAAAGCCTGACCCCTCTGCCTTCTTTCCTGTGCCCTTTCTGCCCACCCCATTCGCCCTGCAGCTTTAGCTGGTAACTGATGCCTCTGGGTTTACATGGTTCACAGGGCTGTGCCAACACCCGCCAGCCTTCCCCAGCCCTGTCCTCTCCACTCAGCCTGTTGCCAGCTCTGAGCCAACTTCAGTCGTTACCTCCCGTGTCCACTCATTCATTCAATTAAAAAATAATATTTACCTCATGCCAATTTCTCCAGCAATTTCCTTTCTGCTGCTACAACTACTAAAAAGTATTCAAAGAAAAAAATTGAATGATGAATAGAAAAAAAATGGCACATTTTTAATCCCCAGTTCATCCCTAAAGAAAAATTTTAGAAACTGGTACGACCATACATAGATTCAAGTTTCCTTCTCTGGATAAATTGCTTTGCAACTCTACACTCAAGTAAAGAGATCTTCAGGACATAAAAAACATTTAAAGCTGTGACTAGAAAATCACAAATATGAATATTATGACAAATATGATGATTCCACACATCAGTTTCTCCCTCCTGCTCCCACGCCACTCTGGAAAGACTTTAGTTACATCGCTTTCTACTGCGCTAAGATACAGGGACCAGTCTTTTATATAATGCAGATATTTTTCCTCCTGTCAAATTGCAGATTTATCAGTTGGATGAAAGAATATGTCCTGCCATTGTGGTTTAGATCTGAAATTTACCCCCCAAAATCTCTTGTATTCAGAGATGGGCCTTTTTGAAGGTTACCAGACTATGGGGTTATATTCACCCATTGATGAGTTCATGGTTGAATGTGCTATTACTATGTGGAGCCTGGCTGAAGAGGTGAGTGGTGGGACTGTGACCTGGAAGGGACTAATCTTGTCCCTGGCCCTGGCCCCTCCCTTTTCAATCTGCCTTCTGCCTGCCATGGATTGAGCAGCAATCATCCACCATGCTCTTCTACCAAGAAGTTTCTGCCTTGGAGCTAAGCGACCATGGACTGAATCCTGTAATCCATGAACCAAAGTGAACCTTTCTTCATTTAAATTGCAGGTGTCAAGGTATTTTGTCCTAGCAACAGGAAATTGACTAAAACACCCAATTAGATCTTTGGATATGTAGGTATCACAGATTGTTAGTTGATAAGCAAAATAGCCTAATAACAATTAGACATAAGGATAGAAGAGACAGGTGTGAGGAGTGAGAAGCTAGAGGTGAATGGTACTAGTAAGTAAACAAGTGCTGCATGGGGAACGTGTCACAGAGACTTCTTAGATTTTGGGGACAAGATAGGCGGGGGTGAGAGATTTGAGGCTTTCACAGTCTACTTCCGTTTATTCTCTTTTCTTGGAGGTGTAGCCACTGAGACTTTATTGTACGCCAAGAAAAATAACATGAACATTCTGCCGAGTGACAGTTCCTCTCAGCCTCAGGTTCAGTTACCTAACAGAGAGTCCCTGGGCTTGTGATGAACGGGAGTGTGCGTGTCCTGACTTACGGAGGCAGCTGCTACCCAGCTCCAGCCAAATTTTGGAGAAGGGGCCATGGATATAGCTCAGTGGCACAGTGCCTGCCTGGTAAGTATGAGGTTATGAGTTTGATTTGATTCCTGGTACAAAAAAAAAAAAAAAAGATTTGCAGACAAAAATATTATAAATCAAGTGTCTTAATGTAAATTCCTGATTTATAAGTGTTAAATACAGTAGCTGCTAAGCAAAACAGTTTGACCAACTGTGTGTGACCTAGGAACATAAGGAAGAGATAAGTTTTTGTATCACTGTATTTACTCATTCTAGCAATTTCTTAGGCATTGATCCTACTCCTAAGACTATTGTACAGAGAAACTTCTGGGGGATCTAGGCCCTTTACAGGGGTGGAACAATTTGTTGATACTGAGACAAATGGCCATCTCTTCCCCAGACCTCTGCCAGGCATGTCCAGAAGTGTGGGATGCCAGCTTATCTGGGCATCCCAGGCCCAGTCAAGCAGACACTGAAATGAATCATCACTCACTAAACCCCACTGATGGTCACATATCACTTCACGACAAGGATGTGCAGTGTTCTTAGGTGATGTTGTCGTCATGTGAACGTGAGTGTGCACTTACACACACCTGTTCAGTCACCAGACACAGCCTCTTGGTGTGATCAAGAGGTCTGGGAAACGTGAGCTGCCTGAAGCTGCTGCTGGTGGAATGCAACAGTTTTACAGCCAGCTTTGTTGTTGTTGCTGTTGTTTGTAACTATGAGTTCATGCTTTTAACAAAAGTATAGTATAGTAAACCAGTGACATGGTCATTTGCTATCACCATCAATAAAGGGTGATAATAAATCTGCTATGAACCGTCCCTAATTGTGTGTTGGGCTTTTGTGATTGGTATCACAGTTGGCTGGCTTACATCAGAGGTGGCAGACCTATGGCACGCGTGCCACAGCAGCACACAGCCCTCTCTGTCAGCAGCGTACAACCCAAGGCACCTCGGCATTGCCCCCACATCACGCCAGCAGCGGAGCATTCAGGTTAATTGCCAGGTCAGCATTTTATAATAAGTAAGTGGGTTTTGGGTTACAGTTTGGGTTCTCGGTCTCTAAAAGTTTCTCTATTGCTGGCTTACAGCAACATTACCACAAATGTGAGTAATACTTTGTGCCTTGCCATTATGAAGGTAGGAACACTATCAGGTGATATGAACATTTAAGCTCTAGCATAAGCTTAAAGATCGCCATCCTATATGTGGCCCAGCATTGGCTGAAATGTCAGTATTCAGTGCATGATTGTATTTAATTACATCAAGAACTCCATGAAGACAAAGATAGCAATATGACACATTTTGTGCGCTAGGTCATTTAGTAGAATGCATGCATGCTACACCATATTCAGTAGATTTTATAGATGCTGCTTAATGTAAGACCAATGAGTTTTGATTCTAATTATTCAAAAGATGATTGCAAGAAAGTACTCAGCCAGGGATGGTGGCACACACCGATAATCCTGACACTTTGGGAGGCTGAGGCAGGAGGATTGCAAGTTTGATTCTGACTGTGGCAACTTAGTGACTTAGTGAGACCGTGTCTCAAAATAAAAACATAAAAGATCAAGAGTTGGAAGGAAAAGGGATGAATGGGAGAGGTAGCAGACAAAAAAAAAAAAAGAATTAAGATTTGTTATGTACATGAACCAACTCTCCATGATAAATGTAATCATTATGTACTACAGACACATACTAATAACAAAATTAAACAACAACAAAAAGAGAGCTTGGCATATAGCTCAATGAGAAGGCTCTGGGTTCAATCAGTGTTTTTTTATAAAAAAGTCCTAACTAGATAACTTCACAAACTCAAAGCTAGCAGAGTGGATCTGAAGATCTCTAATATCCTTAGATCTGCAGTCTGGTTGATTCCTCTCCCTGTGGCCATTTATTGATTGACGACTTACAAAACAAAACTTTCCAACTTGTCCTCTAGATATCCCTCATTTGTCCTTTCTGGATAGTTCTTTTTTAGATTCAAACAATTTCCTGACTTTTGTACAGCACAATTAAAATAACATATGTTTGGTGTTCGTTTACTGTGAGTCATGTACTATGATGTTCCTGTCTTTTTCATTTTATTTTTTTTTAAAGTAGAAAATGTTCAGACAGCTGGAACTTTTAACTCCTTTTTTTTCTTTTGGTCTAAGGAAATTTGCACATTGACGTAGTTTTTAAAAACGAACACTACAAATGATTCCACCTTAAGGAAAAAGTTGGTAACACACTACTTGGCCAACATCCAATTTTGGGAACTTGTGTGGAGTTGCTTTGGGAAATTAAGTGTCTAGATGGGAAATTGTTATCTTCATGTTAACAGTGTCTGATGGGGTCACCCAGCTCATTGGTACAGTGGTTCCATGCCTCTTTATCAAAATCATGAGATGGTCTCTAGATGTTTCTGCAGCCAGAATCTAACTAGCAGCCCACACCCACAGTCTCCAGGAGTCCACACCTGAAAAGTCCAGCCCAGGCAGATGTGGGTATGCAAGTAGTCTAAAGTTTTAACAGGAAAAAAGAAGTTAGGAAGCCTCCAGATCATTATCAGAATTTGAAAGGAATCAGTGTATTAAGAATCTATTCCAAAGAGCCAAGTGTCTAAGAAACTGAATGTATGTACAAAATATTTGCTGATATTTAGAAAAAAGGAAATATCAACAACTATTTTAGTGGGCTTTCCATTGCTGTGATAGAATACCTGCGAAAAGTGATTTAAAAGAAAGAAAGATTTATTTTGTCTCATAGTTTACTTGGCTCTGTTGTTTCTGGGCGGATAGTGAAGCAGAAGGTCCTGAGAGGGGAGAGAAAGAGATGGAGAGAGGGAGAAAGAGAGAAAGAGAGGAAGAGAGAGAGAGATCATGCAAGGAAGGGCTGGTAATAAAAGATCCCCTTCAAAGGCTCTGCCCACCAGTAACCTCCTTCCTTCTTCTACCTCCACACCTGGTCCCATCTTCTAACATTTCACCATCACCACCTCCCAAGTGACACCAGCTGGGGACCAGGACCAAGACTTCACATACCAGCCTCTGGTGGATATTCTAGATCCAAACTGTAGCATGTACAGTCAACAATATATATATGCATGCTACCAAAATGGATGGTATGTTTACTATTAATTAAGAAAAATGAGGAGAGTAATGATAATAACTCTCATGTTTATAGGCTGAGGGTTTTTTATTCCATGAATTTAAGACTATTTCTCTAAGGGCTGGGGAGTTAGCTCAGTGGCATAAGCACCTGCCTTGCAAGCGCATGGTTGTGAGTTTGATCCCTGATACCAATAAAGACTATTATTTCTCTAATATGGTTTCAAGTGTTGTCAACATTAAAGTGAATATCCACATTAGTCAATTTGTTATCTTAGAATTTTTTAATCCAATTTTATTTTATTCAGGTGTGGTGGCACACACTTATAACCCCAGCATTCATAAGACTAAGACAGGAAGAGTGTCACGAATTTGAGGCCAACCTGAGCTACACAGGAAGTTTAAGGTACCTTGGACTGCATAATGAGATTCTGTCTCAAAAAAAAAAAAAAAATATATATATATATATATATATATATATATATATTTTTTTTTTTAAATAGTGTTAGAGCTCCAGGTAGTCCAGTAAATATCCAAGCTCTTCAGGAAAAAAAAAACTACCATTATGGGACATCACCCAGTACAGGTCCCCAAACTAGGCAGTCACTATTCTGGGCCTAGGGTAGAAGACTCCCCGGATTTGCATGTCCATGATTTTCTGCTCATGACCCAGTGGGCCACCATATTCTTGTATGTACAGAGAAATGCCCTGTTCACCTTGAGAGGGAGCTCGCTGGCTGCTGCCCCTCTGGTGGGATCCTGTTGTCAGGTGCTCTCTGCCTACTTAGCAGGCTGGTCCAGCTGCAGCAGCTGTTTGCAGTGCTTCACGTCACAATGGACATGACCTGACACTACCTCACTTGATGTGGCCTGACATTTCATTTCCTGCTGTGGGGCTTCTTGTTGCACTGAAGGGTGGGATTCTGTGAGAGGTATCAGTGGGCATGCTGCTCCAACAGCTCACAGGGCTACTCTTTGGGCTGCAGGCCACACACAGGCAGGTGGAGAGTGCTGATGAGTTTTCACGGCACACAGCATGAAACCTTTGGCATCAGCTTCTAGCAAGGCCAGGTCCTGCACCCTCAAAGCACAGAAAGCAGAGAAAATACCCATGGGGAAAATTAACTGTGCAAATGGGAAGTAGCCAATCATGTCTCTTCCCTTCCTCCACCAGGCAGAATGCTGGCAGAGCTGCTGACCAGACCTTTGGGAAGAGAGATTGGAGAAGAGGCAACCAGTTGTGACATCCTGATGATGCACTGGGGATGCTTGTCACCTTCCTTCCAGGCCTCTCTGTCCTTTAACCTGTGCACTTCATTCTGTGGGATCACACTTCCGGGTATTCGTGTGAGCACATAAACTTTTATCTTAACTTCTGATTCCTAGCAATCCTGCAATAAGTCAGTTATATTCATTCTCTCAACAATGAATCCGCAAACAAGCCTGAGAGATAAATGGTTATCATATCTGTTTATCTGGATGACAAAAATGAGACTATGCTGGTAGATAAGAGCCCTGACATACAAAAGCTACCCAGAATCCACTGGGCTCTGTCACTGTGGTGGAACTCAGACAGCAGTGGTGAGCCTACAGTAAAATGAGATCCTTGGTTTAACTTCTTTTGAATTTAGATCCTTGTATCTGGGAAACAGAATCACAAAAAACTCAACCTATGGTACATATATTTATTTTAAATGTAGCCTTTTGCACTTATTTGCTTCCCTCTATCATTACAGACATTAGTATTTTAGGTTTCTCATATGCATTATGCACATAGGCATTAGACATGCTTTTCCATATGGTAATTCATGATGTGTACTACAAAGGAAAGGGCATTTGCTGCATTACCTCTAGCTTAAGGTATGGAAATGTATATTCAGCCACGTGCCTTATTGGCTTGCAAGTTGAAAAACATAAGAATAAAAGACAACAAATTCTTCATGTCACCTGTGGCAGAAATCTGACTCATACATAAGCAAAATGGGAGGTGTTTGTTTGTTTGTTTGTTTGTTTTCTTTTGTTTGTGATACAAGAAATTGAACCAAGAGCGTTTGCACTGAGCTCCATCCCCAGCCCCTTTTAAATTGCAGGTGTAAACCACCATGTATGGTGGGGAATTTTTTTTTTTTTCTGAAGGACAGCCTGTGGAATTGAAAGGAAAGCTTGAAAAAGTTGAATGGTAGTGTTGGGGAAGGCCCAACTTGCCTGCCTGTTCTCTGCAGCCAGGGGAACTGGCTCCTTAACTCCCAGCCTGGGTCTGGGGTCCACAGCTGGAATCTGGGGGACCAGTTGGCTGAGACATGGTGGCCCTATACATCTGGGAAAGAAGCATGTTGGATTCACACAAACACAACTGTCTTACGGGGCAGAAAAACAGAAGACGTGAAAAAGCAGATGCCTCATTAAGTTGTAAACAAATTGTTAGACATATTTGGAGAGAAAAGGGATAGTGTAAGGGAGAACTTTGTAGAGCGACAAGAATCTCATTTATTAATTCAGATATTTATAGAATACTGTGCAGATGTGATTCGGGCCCTTGGACTACTGTGGTGGGCAGAGCAGCTGGCACCCTCCCTGTCAGGGAGCAGGCATTCTGGAGGAGAGGGGCAAGCTGGATACACAAGCAAGGTGTGGTGTGCATTACATAACGATAGTGCTGTGGAGAAGAAAATGCAGCCCTTTGTTTGGGTTTTTGAGGTACTGGGGCTCACACTCAGGCAATTCTACCACTGAGCTATATTCACAGCATTTCTTCCCTTTCATTGTGTGACGGGGTCTTGCTAAATTTCCCAACTCACTTTGAATTTGTGGTCCTCCTGCCTCTGCCTCCTGAGTAGCTATGGTCATAGGTGTCCTACCCACTGCCCCGTGCTTGGAGTTGTTCTTAAAAGAAAGAGAAGTAGAAAAGCATTAGGGCAGAGGAGAGCCCAAGTAATGTTTTGAAAGCATGGAGTGGGGTGCGAAGCACAGCATTGTTACAGGACGAGACCCAGGACATGTACTGGGAGGAGGATGAGACAGATGTCTAACCTGGGCCAGATGTGGAGGCAGGCAGAGCAGTTTGGGTCTGATCTAGAAAGAAATGGGTAGGGCCACCTGAAGGGGGTACAGGACCAAAGTGAGGATAGACTGAAGGACTCACCGGCCACTGGGTGGTGTGGGCAGTGACAGACCCTGTCTGGGAGGAGACAGCAGAATTGGGGACAAGTGATAGTTCGGAGTAAGAAGGGAAGAGCTGGGTGGGAGCTATGTGCTGTCTCTGCCCCTGTCCCTCGGTGTGGCTCTTGGTGTTACTCAGGCTCCAGGGACCCCATTTAATTTCAGCTGTGAAATGACGGTGCTCGCTAAGTTGAATTCGACATAGCGCTTTCTTTGGCAGAAATAGAAAAGTCGAACAGGGGAATCTGTTTAGAAGCAACATAGTTCATGCTTTATGTGCTGATAAATTTGACCAAGAAATCAATATTCCTGGTATTATAAATAATTTAAAATAAATTTCTGGGATAACTTTATAGATGTATTTATAACATTATCCACTGGAATAGAATCAACCTGTACAGTTTTAAAGTTAATGAATATTTTTTTTAAGTTAGCCTGTGCTCACTTAAAATGTTCTCAAATAAGAGATTGTCTTCAAAGTTTCAGTGTACTAATTCCTACGGTTTTTGTTTTTGCTTCCTGTATAGTCTATTGCTACATAAGAAATTACCACAAAATTAGTCTCTTAAAATAATGCATGTTGATTTTCACACTGTTGCAGTAGTCAGCTCTCTGGTGGAGGGTCCCTTATTTGGCTGTAATTGGGGGGTCAGCAGGGCTGGAGAGTCATCAGAAAGAGCCAGCCTGGGGTCACATGGTTGTTGATAGGTTCTGTGACCTAAAGATTGTTGACTTCCTTAATTCCTCCATATATGGCTTCTCCCACTTGGCTGCCTGCTCCATCAGAACCAGAAAGAGTGCGGCTCTCATGATGCTGGACCCCCCCCAGCACTTACAGCGGGCTGAGCACAGAGGCGACATTCTTATTTCTGTGTTCTGTGCCTGAGAAGCAAGCCAGGAGGCCAGCCTGACCTTAGGTGAGGGGGTTAGACAGAGTTGTGACACCAGGGTGTTTGTGGGGATCCCTGGTGGCCATGTGAGGGGCCACCTGTCACCACTGCCTTGAAGCTCTGTCCCTCTACACTCCTTGTTCTCCCTCATCTGCTACAGGCTCAGGTGCAAGCAGCCTTGCTTAGGGTGTCCTGGTGTCAGTTGCCCGGGGGGGGGGGTGTAGGTAAGTGTGTCCTGTCAACACTGATAGATTTGAGAACATATCATGGCTAGAAACGTAGGAAGAATACTGTGTTTATTTTACTCAAAGGCAAATATAATACATAGGTGGGTGTTTGGAGTAGGCCAGCATTAGGGACTCAAAATCAAGGATCTGTCTCAGAAGGATAACGAAGAATAAAAGAAAGGGCCATGGTACTCTTTGCTGGACTAAGGATATAAATTTCAAACCATGCTACAGTGTCCTTTCTAATTTATGATTCAACAAAAAGAAGGAACTTAAATAACAGCTGGAGAGTTATTTTACTCAAACATTTAAAAAACACAAATTCATAAAACCACAAACTTACATTTGGATAGTCCTTACCAAGTGATAAAAGATTTTTATATGTATTATCTTGCATTAATTTTGACATCTTGTAAGTTTTTTTCAGTGTTCTTTCTGTGCCCATTTTATAAATAAGAAACTTGAGTCTTATATTGGCTAAAAACAGACCCAAAGACATCTGTCTAGCAAATGACCAAGACTTACCTACAGACAGAGAACTGCTACAATATCATGCTTCTTTACTGAAAAACTAAAATCAAACAAATGAAAACCAAAAGCACACACTTCTTTTTCTTTCTTGGTGACACAGCAGATCTTCTAGGTAAAAAGTTTGCAGGGTAAGACTCTGGGAGCAAGAAGACTGATGTCCACAGCCTTGCTTTAGAAATCCCATTCACACCAGACCTCGTTAGGACCAGGGGAGCCAAATCTCTGGGGTTTTCTGCTTCTTGGAAGACTTCCAACTCTCCTGCTGGTACCTAGGACCAGCAAGAGCCTGCAGAGACATCCAGAAAGGGAGGCCAAGCTCAGACTAGGACTCATGTGGCCCATTCTTCTCTTTGGGTACTCCCTGGTCTCCTGCTTGGATCATGGGGTTGACCAGATGCCCTAGGGAGTTTTGGGACTCAATCTACAAAATTATTCTGGGACCTGTGACTGTTATGATATTTTGTTATGGAATCTCATGAGAATGTTCTATCAGAATGACACTGATACACTGATTTGGGGTGACTGTCATCTCAGACACAGGGTCAGTTCATGACTCTAGGCTTTTGAAGTCCACTGCTACATTGGGGCATGTACATGTTTTGTTCTTGGCCATCGAACTTTGCCTGTGGAGTGGCTTTTGATCTGCAGCACCCAAAGGCAGTGAGGGGTGGCCCAAGCACTGCTGGTATCTGAGGCAGTCTCCAACCCCTTCCTCATACTGGGCACTCCTGCAGGGGCAACAACAGTTATTCCATCAAGGCCTCTCAATAACCTCACCAAGTGCAGCCAACATGTATATCTTCCCTTGCCTCTTAATGGTGCAGTAACATTATGATGTTCTGGGGTAGTCTGAGGGATAGATATGACCTTGAGGTTGAGACCCTTCTCTCTACTTGTGAGGCCTCATATATCTGCCCTGCCATGGGTCATGCATAGAAGGTGAGGTGAGGTCAGCACTGAAAGCAATCTCATTCTATGGACACAGTTACTATGGCTCCAAAGAGCTCAAGAAAGCATGTTTGGAAGATGTGCTATTCTACACAAAGACTGTAAAATTCCCAGTGGCAAATATAGCATAACCAAAAAACAAATATTTCACAACTTCCTGTATTCATGGCCATCTCAAAAAAGACACTGTAATTCTGAAAACGTCATCGGAAGCCAGGGTTCTTGGATGGCCCAGTAGATGACATAACATCACACGTAATAATTCAGCCAGAATTACATATACAGGATTAGGAATGTGCAAAACAGTTATATTGTTTCATGATTCAAAGGCCAAGGCACATTGTGAATAATAACAACAATGTCCCCTTTTTTGTGGGAAATGTGGAATAAGTCAGAAATGGGACAGTTGACAATAAAGAACGGAAGAGATATTTCCTGGACCTGAAAAGATGGTGCCTGGACACTAAGAATTTCCAGGTGCACCGACTGGGCATAAACAAGCACTTAAGTACTTCTTTTCTGTTATTATAAATCTCTATGATAAATCTGCTTGCAAGGCACCATGAACTTTGCAGTACATTTTTTAAAAGTCAAATTGTTTATATAGACAGGGACCAGGCCAAAAATTAAAAAACAGCATGCCCAGATTCCTGCATGCCCGAGCGGAGGCCCTGGCCCACCCCAACTTCCACATCCGAGTCTTAGTAACATCCCAAACCCCACAGTGTCCAGGGTGCCTCACACATGCGGCCTCCACTACTCCCATCTCTATTTTAAAAACATGAATAAGTTAGAGCTCTTCTGGACAATCATGAAAAAACCAGAGCTGCGATTTAAAATTGGACTAGTATGATGAAAACTGCTCCACAGAGTTAGTGCCCAGCTCGGGGAAGGGTTGGGAAGGGTCCTGTGTGGACCCAGATGAGGCAGTCCCCTGGTCTGCAAGTGTGCACTGCTTGACCTGGACCAGGTGCAGTGCACTGCTTTGTGATGACCCATCGGGCTGGATACTGACGACTTGGACATTGTTTTGTGTACATGTTATACTTCAATAAAAAGTTTACCACCTGAAAACACAAAAAGCACTCCTAGACATTATTAGATCCTGAAGCAAAATTATTCTGCAACGTAAAGAGTCCAGTGGTCCCCGCCCCTGCCTTGCTGAAGGGTGAATGTGGCACGAGTTTCAGGATAAGATAAGCGCTTCCTTTTGCTCCCGAATAGCAAGTCAACCTTGCAATTAACCTCATCTCTAACTGTCACTCGGCATTCCCCGCCCTGCTTCATAAAATAGAAATTCTCTTAGAGGTTATGTCCAGACAAGCATGACGGACCCTGACACGCCGGCCTTGGAGAACTTCCCAGAGGTGGTTAGGAGTGATTATATAACATGTTAAGTCTGTGTTCCTTTTTCAGGCATAACTGAATCTTTGCCAAAAGAACTAATTGCCGATCCTTTCCCACTGACTCAAATAAAAGCAAAGTGAATAAATTACAGTTTGGTAGCATATTCTCTAAACAAACAAACAAACAAACAAACAAACACAAAACTGGCTCTTGGATGACAGCACATCAGGCTTATGTGTGGGGAACTGCCTGCTCCCTGCAGGTTGGTTAAGTCTTAAACACCTGTGGTAAAGACTAGCAAGACAAAAAAAGAATGGCGTGAAACAAGAAAAAACAAACCAATAACAAAGGAACAACCTCTCTTCCATCCATTTTGGTCAGCAATTTTAGACACCCCTTCCTTCTCTCTCTCTTCTCTTTATGCCTGGCTTTTATAGGACACTGGTTTTATGGGGAAATGAGGCAGGGTGTTTGTACCAGGCAGATGACTGCACCGGCATGGGTGGCGTTTCTCAGTGGTGGTGGGATGGTGTGCTTGCTGGGAATAAAGGGCCCATGTGTGCTGGTGCTGGCTCTGTGACTACCAGCAGATCCCCAAACCAATGGCTGCTGACCTCACCTTGGCAGCTTGCATCAGCGACAGGGCAAGATTTACAACACCTCATCCGCCAGTGCAATAGGTCCCAGCTCTGGGATAGGGAATGACAAGAGCTGCAGGTTGACCAGCGAACCATTGAGCAGCAACCCAAGCCACGCTGGGTGAGCTGGGGGGAGTTATTACAACTCACTCATCTGGCCCAGCAAAGCTCAGTCATTTGGGGGCTCCAGCGTGGATAAGAAGGGAAAGAGATGATCCCTTAGAATCCCACTCACATTCCCCACCTGGAATATCATGGTGATACTTTGAGACAACATAGAAAACTTATCCTCTGCTTGAAGGGCACCATGACATCTGCAGAACACATTCTTTGGTATATGCAAGGGCTTGGTCCCAGGCCCCTGTGGATACTAAATCCATCGATACACATTTCCCTTACATACAGCAGTATAGTATTCATCCTGCCTACAAATGTCAATCACATGTGTAAACACTTGTTACACTATCATTTAGGGAATAATGACAAGAAAACCTCATAGGCATGTTTGTACAGGCATGAGCATCGCAAGCCTCACTATGTGCTACACAAGGAGACACAAGGTGAACAACACCCAGACAAGAGCTGGAGAGACATCACCAGTCTGGGAGGAGCAGGAGGTTGGAGCAGGCTGGGCTGTGTATCATTTGATCTGGGATTTAGTCTAGTGCTTGGCAGGTAGCAAATTCAAGGTTTGCTCTTTGGAACTTTGTGGAACATATTTGATGTGCAGTTTGTTGACTCTACAAGTGTGGAGCCCACAGAAACCAAGGGCTGACAGTACTTAGATAAACAAGCACACTGCATCTGGGAAAAGAACACACCCTTTAGGAATGACTGTCTCCAAATTCTCCGAGAGCATTTGCTCATTGAGTCATTCAACAAATATTTATGACATTATTTCTGTAGGCAAAGCAAGGATATAGTGGTGAATGAGGTAACACACTGTCTGTCTTCCTGGCTTTATATTCAGCCAGTTGATAACGACAGAAGCAAGCAAGCAGATTTTTGTAAACAAACAAACATGAACTTTAAAATTCTGGAGAGAAAATAAACAAGAAGGTGAAAGGATTACAGAACTGAAAAATGCCCTGGGAAGATTCCGATGTGTTGGCCAGAAGAGCGTGTGATGTGACACACCAAAGCCCAAGGAGAGAAAGAGGTAGCACTTGAGACAGAGGGAAGAGCACGTGAGGAAGGGCCGAGGGTGTGAAGGGTCTGTGTGACAGAGTTTGGGTACTTGGGGTCCTAGATATGACAGGTGGCTTCAGGGAAACCATGAGGAAGAGCTCAGGGATGGGGAGATGCTTAGGGTTCATAGGGAGGAATGCAGCTCCTGTCCCAAGAGCAGCTGCAAGCCGGCAAAGGGCTCCAGTGGGGACCAGTGTGACACTAGAGCCCTTCTTCTGTTTCGGGACGATCAGGAATCGGTGGTATGTGTATGTGCTGCTGGGAGGCTGGGCAGAATGAAGACTTCCGGGGTCCTCTGAGGGAAGAGCTGGAGCCACAAGGTGGGAGTCATGAAGAGGTACAGGTCAGGGTGCCCATTCACCTGAAGATGGAACTTTCTGGGCTCAACATTTAGCCCTGTGGCTTTAACATTCAATCATGTGGCTACTTCTGTGGGTCGTGCAGATGAATAACACCTGACATTAAGGGCGTCATTTCACACCATGCCCATGCCAGCCATGTCACCACCTGCTGATGGGTGTGACCCTACATGGCCCAGGACAGCCCAGAGCAGCTGCTTAGTAACCTTCAGGTCCTGTTAGTAAGACTGTAAGAAACAGCCATAGTGGGTGAGCTTATGCAGAGAAAAGATGGTCATTTACCAGGGTCACTGTAGGGGACAGCAAGGTCAAAGGGTTGACTTTGATGTCCTCTAAGAGCCCCTCCAAAGATAATTTACAATTCTTTTTGTTGCTGCTGTCCTAAAATAGTCACCATCTGTAAGTCATTCTCCCTGCTCCTGACCTGTGGAAGCCTCACTGTCTTGAGCAGAGCAGAGCAAAGTATCTTCCAATGGGTTCTGTGTGACATGAGCACACAGCACCCTGTGCCATGTGTGGATGCGGCATGTGACTCCTCTGACAGAGAAGATAGCACCACCTGCCACCACCTACTAGGAATGTAGTCTAGCAAGAAAAGAAGGCATGTTCATGGCAGACTACAGATAAGTAGATTGTGGCAGAAGCTTCTTGGTGTGACAGTGACAGCCTCAGTCACTTTCCTCTGCTCAGTCACTATTCTCCTGCTGTGTACCAAGGGACTTGGAACATAGTCAAACCATCATGAAAACCACATCCACGATTCTTACCTTCATAGAGCTTCCTCTTCCCATGTGGGGAAGACAGAAACTCAGCTAGACAGTAAACAAACAGGTAAACTAGCTTTGGAGAATGGTGAGTGCTTCCAAAAATAAAATAAGACAGAATATGATGGACTTATCACTTAGGGTGTTAATAGAAGTTAAGGTTTGAAGCATCCAGGTCTAATGCCAACAAGAAAAACAATGCTTGAATAGTGAGAGTGCCGGAGAGAAGGAATGATACAGACAGAAGTATGTAGTTTTGATTTTATGTGCAAATAGGTTTTATAGGCACTTGGAGTTGTTTGGGAAACTACAGGTGCATCTTGACTCATGATGAGTTACACCCCAGAACTTCACTGTAAGTGAAAGTGCATTTAATGCATTTCACCTACCAAACATCATCACTTAGCTGAAATGATAGTTGGGCAAAATCATCTAATATAAAGTCTGTGTTAAAAAGAAGAATTGAGGTTCTCATGTGACTTATTGAACACTTATACCTAGAAGATGTTGGCATCACAGTGTTCCATAGAATTTTTTCTCCTGGCAATCACCTGGCTGACTGGGCATTGCTGCTGATCAGCACCACAGAACAGGGTTATATTACATATTACCATGGCATCCCAGGAAAAAATACAAACTGAAAATTTGATGTGCAGTTGCCTCTGAGTGCATATCAGTTTCTCACCTGAGTAAGTTGAAAATTATTTGTCAAACCCTTAGACACACTGGGGACCATGTGTATTTCTTAAGCTCAGTGAATGAACAAAGCCCTGAAATACAGGTCAGGATTCTTTCTGCTTTCAATTCCTCCATAGTACTCAGTACGCTTTAGATGACTCCCCTATGGTTTCAGTGGAGTCAGTCCATGGTCGGCTGGGTTCAAGGCAGAAACATCATGGCAGAAATGTGTTAGAACAAAGCTGCTTAGTTCATGGTAAAGGAAAAGCAGAGCAGGAGAATAGCACCAAAGAGAGGAAGGGGCCAAAGACCAGATACAGACCCTGAGGTCATGCCTCCATGATCCATCCAGACACACCCAGAAGTGTGCTCCACCAATCTCCTGGAAATCTCCTAACCCAATTAAGTGGCATGATCAGGGTTAGATGTCACATCCCACTCGTTGTTAATTTGACACCCAAACACATCTCCTTAAGTCATAATCAATCCCCAAATAAATACAAGGCCACAATTCTGTCTCATATGATATATCTACATTGAATGCAACCAAAATTCAATAATGCCTTTCCTAAAGTCTCAATAGTGCCAGCATTTTTCAAAAGTCCTCAAGCCATAGTCTCTTCTGGTAGTCAAAGCAAACTCTTATCTGTGAAGCTCTATAAAAATGCAGAACACTTTATGTAATACCAAGCTGTAAGTGCACAGGTTAAACAGTTCTATTCCAAAGATGAGTTATAGGTGGATAGAAAAGAATGAGAACAAAGAAGATAAAAACCCAAAAAGATGAACATTAAGTCCTATAGCTCTATATCTGGCATCCTAGGCACACAATAGTAAAAGGTGAATTCCAGAGGGCTTGGGCAGCCCCATCCCTATTGTGTTGCTGGTTCCAGCCCACATGGCCTCTCTCTTGAACTGGCTCAACTCATGGCCTATAGCAGTGGCAGTGAGCCTATGACATACATGCCTCAGTAGGCCATTTATTTCATTGAAAGCTCTAACGTCCTCCTCATCACTTGCCTATAGTTTTCCTCATCAGACATTCCACATTCCTGGCTTCTTCAGTTCCCTGGGATCTCCACTGCACATTTGACTTAATTCCCACAGCTTCACACAATGCCTTCTCAGGGATTCCTTGTCTGGTCTCTCAGGCCTTCCTTTGAAATCTGGGTGGAAGACTTTCTGTCCCACAACTTTTGCATTCTGTATGCTGGTAAAATCAGCATTATGTGGGTAATGGAAGGTCTGTTGTCAATGGGAACAATAGCCAGGTACCCGTGGATCATGGCTGCAGTGGTTCTGATAAGCACTGTAAAATGAACTGGGAAACCAATTCCTAGGAAGTCCTTCTTAAGCAAGGTTTTCAGGGACTGTCTTCTCAAATGAAAGACTGACACTACTGCAACCTTCAGTTTTTGATGTATAGGATCTTTCTGATTTCTGAGATGCCCTCAAACAGCTTTCTTCTTGTCCCTGTACAAAGTACTTGATATCTTTTTAACAGCCTTAATTTTTTCAGTACCCACATTTCTTTGGCTCCAACTTGATGTACCAATCCTTTTGGGTCAAAATTTAAGTGTTTTCAATTTTTCTGCTTCACTTTTTGTTCCTTCTTCTTATTGTACATCTAACTAAAATCAGGTAGCAGTACCTATCCATACTCTGAATGTTGGTCTCCTCCGGAATTTCATCCACCAGATCAGTTAATTTATCATTCTTGATCTCAACCTCCCACATAGTCTCAGTACTTGGAAAAAATGTTAACAGATTTTCTACTAAGCCCAACATATATAGCCTCCAGTCCAAAAGCTAATGGAGTACTTATTCCCAAATGAAACTTCCTGAGCCTGGTTTTTGCTGTCTCCATTCCTATAAGCATTCAGATCAATACCCATCAATCTCTGCTTATAGAATTCTAGGGCTTCTCTAGACTGCATCTCCAAACCTTTCTGAACTCCTCCTGAAAAACAGGTACAGTCACAGCAATGACCCTATTTCTCCAATACCAAGGTTCTTTATTAGTCAATTTTCTTATTGTTAGAACCAAATTGACACAATTTAAAAAGGAGGAAAGGTTAAATTTAGCCCATGGTTTTAGAAGATCTGGTTGATGACGGTCTGTTTGATTCTAAGGCAGGAACCTCATTGTGGATCAAAACTGCTTAGTTCACACCAGCCAGAAACCAGAGCAAGGGAACAGCATAAGAGAGGAAAGGGCAAGGGACACAAGATAGATCTCAAGATCACACTACTGTGACCAACTCAGACACACTCAGAAGTGTGCTCCATTAATCCCCTGGGTGGCTCCCAAGTCAATCGAATTGATACAATCAAGCTTAACCATCACACTGGACAACATGACACTTTAATACATTTTCAGAGTCTGTCATGATATCTCTCATCCAATGACAGATGTGGGTGAGCAGGAGCTTCCCAGAGGCTGTCATGGAAAGGGGAACTCCATGGAAAGGAAAAGAAAGCATGGAGTTTTATAGGTCACAAGGCAAAAGGGTCAGAAATAGCAGAAGCCTTATTGTAGGGGAGCAAGGCAGTAGCCCTCCTTTTACCTGTAGGCTTTTTGTAAGCTCTAACCCTAGAGACACCTACCAGAGAGAACCCAGAGGCAACCGTGGCCTGGGGATTGTGAAACACAGCCATCCTGCACAATGGACAACAGGGCCACTGTCAACAAGTGAGGAGAAGTATAAGTTTAAATTTCTAGAGAAATAACTCAGAAAAGTTCTCTTTATCTTCCATTAACTACCAAAGCAAATGATCCTCAACAGAGAAGATGCACCCTTTATACCCCAAGGCATCCTTCACCCCATCTCAGTCCAGGAGTGACCCCGTTGTGTTTCTGTGCCTAAAGCTGAAATGAAAAAGCAGAACATTCTGTTTAAATAGTTATTGTTTAAAATGTCCTGCTTCCCTTTTATTAGGAGCATGGAGCTCATTGTGAAGTGTATTTCAATTTCTATAAATACACAAAGAAAAACAGGACACAGTTCCCACCATGGGCAACTCCAGCATCTGGCTATGTCAATCAAAAGAGAAACCAAAAGAAGAAACCAAAGAAGAAAATTCAAAGAAAACTACTGCAACCACAAAGGGAAGTTTCCACATCTGCAATGTAAGCTGACTAACTCTTGCCATTTTTTGAAATTCAATTAAGTGAAACTTTGCAGAATGTTTACAGAGCAGCATATATATTATAGAATTTTGTTCTACAAAAAGATTGTTTCTGTCACCTTAGAAAGAAGGAGGTAATCCTGGAGGAAGTTGCAACTCTTTCTAATATTGAAACCATTAGAATACAAGTCAAATGTCCATGAAGCCCAGGACATCAATCCACTTTTATTTGTTCATTTTGAGACAAAGTATTGCCATGTAGTTCAGGCTGGACTTGTACTCATGACACAGTCCTTGAACTTGTGATGCTTTTCCTACCTCAACCTCCTAAATGCTGGGATTGCAGGAAAGTGTCACCACTCCTGGCAAAGTTCACTTGTTCACAGGTCAGTAATTTAGAAACTTTTAGAAAAAAATTTTTATAAAAAAAATGATCTCCAGGCTGAGATTTTCAGAACTTTGTTTTTTGTTTTTGTTTTGTTTTTTGTCTTTTTGAGACAGGGTCTTGCTATGTGGTTCAGGCTGGCACTGGGCTCATTTTGTAGCCCAGGCTGGTCTCAAACTTGCAACAATCCACCTGCGTCAGCCTCCTGAGTGCTGGGATTACAGGAGTGCACCACCACACCTGGCTCAGAACAACTTTTGAACTACTTGTTTTCTATTTATTTGTTTGCTTTTAACAGTAGAACTATGAAACTCTTGGAAAGGCTGAGTAAGAAAACTGCTGGTGCAGCCAAAAGCCACTATCCTTGTGTTCTTATTTCAAACAATTCCTATCTAAGCTCAGCTTGTACCTGGTCCAGGCAGCTGCATTCCCTCAGCACAGCCTGCTTCCTGACTGCATTAGCTGTCTTGTAAAGACCCACTAACATCTGCATCCGCACGTCCTGACCCCAGCCAGGTGTCATGGTGCATGCATGCACACATATGCACACACTCACTCTGATGCCGAGTAGTATAGCACCTAGGAGAACAGAAACCAGGTCGACCTTTTCTCTCCTTACTGGGGACTCCTAAGTTTAGCATGGTGGCCTGGACACAGAAATGAGCCTTTTCTTTCTGGCTGCACCATCTCCATTACTTTAACTTTACACAAGCCAGGAAGCTCCACAGAGAAGGGGGCAGTTTCTGGCTGCTGTTTCCTTCCCTCACTCCATGAAGTTCTCAGGGGTCCACTGTGCAGGGAGGCAGAGACCCTTTTTGAAAATTTGCTCTGCTTGACTGGCCCACCTCATGACCTGCGTAGGGAGGATGGAGGTGAAGAAGCACCTTCTATCACACACAACATGGGCCAGCTGAATCCCTTTTGACAAACACTTAAGTATTCTGCCACTATTTAGTGAGTACTGAGGGTGTGTGAGACTCCATACTGAGTGTTGGGAGAACTCATAAAACTTCAAGCAGAGGCTCCCACCCTCTAGTGACTTATACATAATCTATGCATATTAGACAGAAGCACATAAAAAGGACATTTCACTGCCTTGTTTCAGAGGCCATTTGCAGCAAGAAATATCAAGTCACCTGAGGAAAAAAGCTGGACCTCACCAAGTGGATGCCTTGATCAGGAAGTGGACTTTGATTTCAGCAGGGTGGACAGGAGAAGACCAGAGCAGCCAGAGTGTGGGTAGGGTGGTGGTCATGGGGACAGGGATGCTGCTCCTCCTGACAATGGTGGAGTGCACATGAAGGGTGCGGCCACCTGCCTTCCCATATGTGATCTCATTTTCGTAACAATTCCTGCGGTGTTCATATTGGAATTCCCGTTGTTATAAATAAGGAAATTGAGGGACAAACAGTCAGCAACTTTCCCAAGACCAGGAAACTGGTAAGTTAGTGGGCTGCCTGAGAGCAAGAACAGCAGCAGTTCAGGGTGTGGTTAGAAGACAGGCTCTAGGGTCAGAATCCTGGCTTTCCTGCTCCCAAACCAGGTGGACTTAGGCCAATTACATAATATCTTTGTATTTCAGCTTCCATATCTGTAAAATGGGGGCTAAGAATGATGCTTGCCTCAAGGGACCGTTTTCTGTTTGTTTGTGGTAGTGAGGTTAAATGCAGAGCCTCATGCAGACCAGCCAAGTGAGCAAGTGCAATGCCACTGAGCTGCATCCCCAGCTCTTCTTATTTTGAGACATGAGACAAGATATCACTGTGTTGTCTAGGCCGGACTTGAAGTTATCATCCTTCTGTCTCAGCTTCCCAAGTAGGCAGGATTACAGGTTTATACCACCAGGTCCATTTGGTGGACTTAGTGGGGCTGTGTGTATGTGTATGTGTGTGTATCAGTCAGTGCCTTACTAGAGAAATAGATATAACACAAGATATATGAAAGAAATTATAAGATTTGCTTACAAGGGTCAGCCACAGAGTTGGATGAAGAAGTGTGCAGAGGCTCTCTGCACAGTGGAGACTGAAGGGTCCAGTTCAAAGTCTAGAGTTCACTACAGTGTCTTGTGCAAGTTGGTATCAGGAGGCCAATGAGTCTGTGATGGAAGCCTGAAGAGTCTGCAGTGGAAGCAGAATGGATCCAAGGCAGAAGCTGAAGAGTCTGTGTCAGAAGCCAGGAGATGACGTCCAAGCTGAAGGTAAAGACTGGAGCTCCTCTGAAGAACAGAAGTCTATCCTTCCTCATTTTCCTTTTCATACCATTGAGGTGACAAGCTGCCCTAAACTGGGTCCTCTACACCCTAAAATGTAGAATTGCTGAGTCGACTTAGTTAAGCTTCTAAACTTCTCAATTTGACACACTCAACCAACCAATACAGTGTGTGTGTGTTTTGTGATACTGTGAATGGAGCCTAGGGGCACTCTACCACTGAACTATCCCTCTCCCTTTGTATTTTTAATTTTCAGGCAGGGTTTGCCTAAATTGCCAGGTGGGACTTGAATTTGACATGGGGCATGGCTTCCTAGGGCCAGTATGGTTTTAGTACTTTGTGGGTGATGTGGAAAAGTGCTCTGTCAATGTTAGACAATAGAAAGGCAAGATAGGTGTGCCTGGGACCAACTTCAAACATCCAGCTTTTACTCGGGTCTTGTTCTGCTAAGAGGAAGCTGTGTAGCAAGTCCTTGCCAATCTTTATGACGCTTTCATCATCAGAAGCAAAGGAAACTGCAAGGGAATTTCTATTCTTGGCTTAATTCTGATGAAAAAGAGCTTGATGACTACTGCATAACTTCCAGGAACCTAGAAGAAGAAAAAAAAATCTGTGTCATTCAGGGTCAAGTCAAGGAAAGAGAACAACAGGCTGGACTGACCTGAGTCTGAAACAGGTTTCAGAAAGTTCAGAAAATGAGTGCTGTGCTTCCCTTAGCCAGAAATGATTCACAAGAAAGGGAAATTTGACACAACACAAAAATGGCCTTAGATTGCACACTCATAAATAATTCCTGTGAAAAAGAACAGGAGGACAGCAGCGACAGATGACCTCTGAAGCTTTCCGATGTGGACAGGACGTGTGTGAGGGCAGAGGATGCGGGGCTGAGCTCGAGGAAGGCAGGAAGGGAGCAGCGAGGAGCCCTCGCTGAAGGTCAGGCCCAGGTCACGCTTGACAGTCATCACTTTGTTTCAGCCTTCACAACCTTAAAAAGCAGATGTTCGCAGTTTGGTGTTTGAGAGTAAGAGTGTGTACTGAGCCGGTAGGTGATATCCTGGGAATCACAGGAGTGTGAGAGCAGAGATGGGATTAGGACCCAGAACCAGATGGACGGATGCAAAGCCTTATCTCCTCCTCCCTGCAGCCCTGCCCACTTCCTCCTAACCACTGCAGTAGTGGGCCTTGAATGCTTTCAGCACCAGTAGAGACTTGGGCTCTCTCATTTGGATACAGGTTTTCTTTACATTCTGTCAGCTTGCTGGGACAGCTTGGGTAGGTCGAGAAGCCCAAGAGTGAAATTCAGGGCTTCCCAGGCAGGCGGTTGCCGTTGGCCTACCTACGCTGCAGGGCCCTTGGTGGGCTCCCAGTCAGCAGCATGGCCCCCATGCTGACCTGGTTGTCTTCAGTCAAAGATGTCAGCTAATCTTTCATAAAAACAGGCCCTCCACAGTGGCATTCTGAAAATGTCACTGAGGGACCGCCGGGGACACTGGGCAAAGAGTCAGTACATCTCCTTGATCAGAGCTGTCTGTCAGCTTTGTGCTCTCCTTCTGGGAGCAGCTGATCCACACATTGTGAAGGGTGAGTACCTCAGGCAGCGAAGTGTTCAGCCCTGCCCATCTGATAGCTGCCTCATTCCCTCCTGGGATGATATCTTTTATTCATCTTCCTTCAAACTCTTTTAATCTCTTTTACAAGCTTCAAAAACTTACTGGTTCTGTTTCCTCTAAAATCTGACTGAAACACTGCTCCTCTGGCTTACAGCTGAGAGTGCTCAGAAAGGACTGGGCTTTCACGTTGGTTTTCTGGGCAAAGTCTCAGAGAAAGACAAGGTTCAAATGCTGCAGATGGGGGTAGGACAGAGATGCTTTACTTGAGATTTCAGTGTTTCTTTGCCATGAATCCCAAAGTAGGTATGAAACTGAGAGATAAAATCCAATAAGGAAAGGTTAGATGGGGTTTAAGTTTAAACGTAGTTCAAAATCCCCTGAGCAAAAATTGAACCAAGCAGGTAGTGGCCTGGGAAAATTACCAGTGGAGATAGGACCTCCACCTTGGAAAGGGGTCAGTGTAAAGATGTGAAGGGAGGACTGGGTGGGGTAAACAGCAGGGAGTCCTTCGAATAGAGGAGGAAACTCAGTTGCAGGAGAGAACTAGGCTACAAGGACAATGTGCTGAAATTGATTTATGCTACTAACCTAAGTGTCCTCTGTTATGTCCATTCAAGGGATGGGGTAGGAGGTGGGAACTTCTGTGAGATGAGCCCAAAACTCACAAGACTGCAGAAACAAAAGCAGTGTGGATCATTAGATCACAAACTTACCCAGAGCTGGCCGTGGTGGAGTACGCCTATAATTCCAGCACTTGAGAGACTGACCATGGAAGGGTGAGATGGGCAGACAAGGAATTTCTGACAAGGAATTTCTGACAAGGAGGCTCAGCCTGTGTAAAGACACAGAGCTGCCAGAAATGTGGGGTGTTAGGAGGCAGGGAAAAAATGAGGCTTCTTGTAGCAGAGCTGGTTATGCAGAGCTCCAGAGGAAGAAAGTTTAGATTATGAGAGGTAGCTGGATAATTTCAGCCTGAACAGTTGGGAGTCTTTTTTGTTAATTTTAAGGAGAACAGAACCCAACAATACAAAACAGAATAAAACCAATCAAAACAAAGCAGTGAAAGTGGTACATAACTTCAAAATAGGACAATAGGTCATCAGCCACGGCTACTATAATGTATCTTGTTATCTTTACAATAGTTGTCCATTTCCTCAGACACAGTAAAACTGAATAAAACAAAACAGAACAGGGCTGGGGTTTAGCTCAGCAGCATAAGCGTCCGCCTGGCAAGCATGACGTTGTGAGTTCGATCCCCGGAACCAAAAATAAAACAAAACAAAACAAAACAAAACAGAATAAACCCAGTGAAAATAGAGCATTGAATAAAATAAAACAATAAATTAGAACAAAACAGTGAGAATAATATTGGATTTCAAAAACAAGACAGAAGGAAACCCCCCATATTTGTCAGATTGCAACCTTTCATCCTCCTAATAGATAGACTACCAGTCTTAGACCTGCAAAGTCACTCAGACAATACAAACATTTAGTTGTTTTATACCTTGGTTGCTATCAACTCAGCCTGTCCTCTGAATCAGCCAGTTGTTCACATGGATGGGGGTGGGAATAGGGAGTTCTTGACTCTTAGCCCACACACTGGTCAGCTTGTAGGAAAGAGCAATCTGACTTCTCTCTTCCTAGGCCCACCTGGTTTGCACGGCTTACGGGAAGATCAATTAGCTTCTTGATGTGTTCTTCCCCAAACTGGCATGGCCTCTACTGACTCACGGGAACAGTGGACTGGCTTCTCTTTTCCTGGGCTCTGCATGGTCTGCCAAGAACTTCATCTATAAAGTAGATTCCCCAAAGTGAGGAGAGTTGGGCTGTAATCTGACACATTTCAATGTTATTGGATATTATGTGTGCTACAAAGGACAATTAGTAGCTACTTTCAGAAGGGAATGAATCAAAGTTGGCTTAAAAATCTGGAAACAATATTTATAGTCAAATAAAATACTTTCAGAGAATAAGATTCTTCTGTCTATGTCTTTGTCTCTGTCTCTCACTCAACATTTTGGAGTTTTATAACCTATGAAAAGAACTGCCTTCTTTTATCTCCAGTGCTATGGATCTTAACAGCCCTGCTAAAAATGTCCAGTCCCATAGTACCACAGAAAATGACCTTATATAGAGAAAAGTTATTTATGGAGTCATCAAGTTAAAATGGAGGTATGAGGTTGGATGGACCCTAGTTCAATATGTCTAGTGTCTTATAAAAAAGATAAATTTGGACATGGAGACACAGGAAAGAGATGGACATTCACAAGCTAAGGAAAAAGTTCTGGAACAGATCTTTTCTTTACAGCTTTCAGAAGGAACCAGCCCAATGAATACTTTGATTTTAAACTCCAGCCTCCATAACTGTGAGACAATGAATTTTTCTTCTTTTAAGCCATGGAGTTAATATATTTTGTTATGGCAGCCCTGGAAAAATAATACAACCATAATTTATATTTTAAATTTGGAATGCATTGGGTGGGTTAATTATCAACCTTGTACAGGGTGCACTGTCATCACTGTGCATGTTATGTTGCGAATATGCAACTTCTACTTGTTGGGAAGTTCATGATGTTTTTGCCTCTCCATAGGTCTATCACAATGGAGCCACTGACCATAGACTAAAACCTCTGAAACCATGAGCCAAATAAACTTTTCTACCTTCGATTGTTTTTCTCAGGTGTTTTGTTACAGTGCTCAGAAGTTAACTGACAGTTTTAAAGGCCTCCACCTGGTCACACATTGCTGTAGTTTATTTCTTTTGCTGCTTCATTGTTTTGAAATAAAAACACTGGGCCGCTTTCATTCTTTTTCATCTCCTTTCTACTGTTTCAACATAAAGGCCTGATAGGGCTTTTTGACTTAGGAAGGAGGAGTCTCTCAGTTAGGACTATTGAGGCCTGCACCTATGGGGTCTTCCAGCCTCTGTGGCTCTCAGAACTTCATGCACAGCAACCTGGGAACAGGCTTCTCAAAACGAAGCGTTTCCTTTTGGTCACCACCCGAAGATAGGATAGTTGAATGACTCACGTTGCTCTGATTACAAAGGGTGAGTAGAGAGAAATGTTAATATGAGTCAGAATTCACCCAGTAAGTAAATAACCCTAAAATAGTCTTTTTCCCTTAAGTTCCTAAATGAGAGTAATGTGGTAATACTTTCGGGAGAGAAGTGGTGTGCTGGGGTAGGAATGTCATGGCTCTGGCAGGAAGAGGACCTGGTGGCTGCCAGCCACTCCCTCTTACTGCATGAATTTGGGCAAGTCACAGGATAAAATGGTGCTTAGCGATGCCCTAATTCTAAGATCAAAGACACACTGCCTCCCTTCTCTGTTGATACAAAACTCATTTCTAGTTCTCAAAAAGGATAAGTGGGATCTCCAGAATGCATTCTTTCTTTGTAGTAAGGTTTGGGGTAAACAGGTGTTGGTGGTTGTGCTATACCTGCATTTGCAGAAGTTGGGTTCTCACACCCAGAGCTGTAGGGCCACGGCTGGACCAAAGCTCCCTCCTCTACCCCATCCCTGGCGCTCTGGAGATGGATCTTCTGTAGTCTGTCAGTCTCCTGGCTTCTCTGAACCACCAGATATTGTTTGTGCTCTTTGGTGCTTTTCTAAAGGCTGCGTAAAAGACACATTCAAAGGTAGAAAATTGAAAGAGTTGGAGATGGAACAGGAAGGCATAATGGAAGGAGAAAGTCTAACCACTGCAAACATCAAAATAAAATGACCTTTGTGCCATAAATGAGAGGGATTGGAAGAAATGGCTTATTATACAGCCAAAGTATTTGAAATGTAGAATTTGCTGGCTTGGCAGGTTAATCCCATTTATGCTGAAGAAAGTATTCCATGCCATTAAAGGATTTATTTGTTTGCTAATCTGCTTCAAACTCCAGAGGGCTTGTTACAAAATAAGGAGGTAGAGGAAAAGGAAGGGGCTAGGAAAGGAGGAAGGAATTTCATTCCTGTTTTGGCTGTAAGTTTTGTTAACTGAATGCCTAATGAGACCTTCTAAAACACTATAGAATCCACTCCACAAATACAGCGTATATTACTGTATTTATAATATGGGCAGTGTGGAGTTTGCCTGTTTATTCTGATTTGTTTTTAAAAGTAAATGTGATCTTTCTCTGTAAACTCATAAGCAAGAAGCATATTTCTTGTGCTATTTGAAAACTAGGATCTGAAGTATTTGTTTGAGAGAGAAGCAAATGAAAAATGAATTTAGATTCCTAGCAATCTTTATCCTTCACTACTGGATTTATTCAGAACAATCACCAAGAGTGATTTGAATTTGGAATAGCTCCCTTTCTTCCAGTTTTAAACCCTTTTCCCCTAAATGCAAACAAACATTTGCTTTTCTGTTGCCTTTTTCCTTGTGGATGGACTACACAGTGCAATAGCCAAACATCCTCTTAATCTCTTTTTCAAAGACTATAACCTTCTTTTGGGAAAGCAGTCATTTTGTTTTGTTCCACAGCACCTTGACAATGCCGAGAAAACATAATCCTTTACTTACAATGGAAGCTCAGATTTGCTGTTCCATTACCCGGTAGCCTAAGCATTTGTATTAAAAGACAGTTACGCTTTTTTCAGTGAGGCATTTCCTTCCTTACCTTCCTCACAGAAAGTTCTGCTTTATTTTTAGTAATATCCTGGCTCCTGGTATTGTATTTGTGCACATAATCCCTTCACAATAATGCTCAGCACTCTGGTGGCACAGTCCCCCAAGGAACTCAAAGGCCTTTAAAAATGTTAATTAATTCTCCCAGCACCCCCGTGTGAGATGGGTGAGTATTCCATTCCAACTGGTATATTATTATTCCCATTTTGTGATTTTGCCAAAATTCTTTTGCCTTCCTCCCCAGTGTGTTTCCTAATGGAATTCATCTCTAGTCTACTGGAGCTGACTAGTTAATTCCACAGTAAAGGAACAGCAATAAAAGAAAACAAAAAAGAACTTGAATGAATTGTGATATCCAGAAGATTGGGGGGCCCAGTGTGCAGAGGTGCTCCTCCCCTATCCTCTACTGATAAACTGATTAAGGGGAGGGGAAGAGGGTCACAGTTTCCTTCCTGTTCATGGAGACCAGAGGAAAAAGTCCACACTGGGTGACAATGACAGACAACTTCCTCCCTGAAAGTTGGGCAAATTCCCATGAATGTACAGATTGTTTCTGAGGCTGGTGGGCTTTGGGATGATGATGTTTACCCTATCCCAAGGGTACAGGGTAGCATACCCCAAAAACAACTGGAAAACTCCTTGTTCTTTGGAGTTAAAGCAATCTGGCTCTGTGCTAACACATCACTGCCATATTGTTTCAGGGACACCAACCTTTTGTGAGAAGAATTGACCATGGGCCCTTGTGAATTATAAAATGTTTAAACCAGGATAATAATATTTTTATATATGCTTGAGTGATTTCCCCAGTTCTTAGCTTTTACAGCTGTTTTAATGTTACAATGGGAACCATGTGTAGGGCTGACATGAGGTAGAGTTGGGAGGTGTTGAAGGTTAACCTGGGAGATGCAGCTCAAGAGGTTTAGCCCGAGTGGCTGAAATGGCTAACCCTCATCCTCCGACTCTCAGGCAAGGGCTCTTCAACACGCTCATCAACCTTTCTGAAGAATTCCTACCAAGAAGCTAAATACAGGAGGCAGAACACAGAAGGCTACTTTTTTTGTGTTTATGTGGAAATATGTAAAGAAAAGAGATAATTATGTATTTTTAAGTTGGACAGGAGAACAAATTATTTTCCTTCACTCACCTTGGAAACTGGAGATGAACTTTGCAATGATTTTAGGCTTCTCCACATTCATGTAAAATAAAACTCAGGGACACTTTAAAAATTATATGAGTTTGAGTTAAAACATGAGAATTTGATCAAGGACAAATTCTTTGTGCTCTGATTTCCTGACTGCTGACCTCAGTGCCCTAAGTGCCACCTGGCCACCTTATGACACACATATGGGCCACTTGCTCTCTTTTCTAATGTTTCCAAAGTCTCCTCTTACATCCTCAACTCAGCTGAGAGCTGTGCTTCTTGTTTCATTGAGAAAAACAGCCCCACTTTTCCATCAAGTCTCCCCGCTTCTGCCACAGCACCACCAATCCTGCCTTTCCTTTGGTCATTATGGACAATTCTGTTGTACTCCTGTTCAAGGTCAAACCTGCCCCAGGCTGGGACTCTGTAATCTTTCCTGGCTCTGTTGCGCTAGAAATGTGGCTCTGCTTATTTGAAGCTAGTGCTGGATTCCTTTGTTTTCACTGTGCCAGAGAAGCACTGGCATCATAGCCTCATTAAACACGGGCCACGTGGGGTCTAAGTTTCAGGTGAAGTTCATGGCACTCACAATCTTCCATACAAATACCAAATTGACAAGATTATCATAGAGAGGGAAAGAGATACTTTTTTTTTCCTATTTTTTGGCAGTGTTTGGGATGGAACTCAAGGACGTTCCTACCATTTTTAATTGGCTCCAAACTGGGTTCCAACTTGCAATCCTTCTGACTTGGCCTCCTGAGCAGCTGAGATTATAGGTATTTCCCCACTGCTTTTGGCTAAGAGATGCTTTTGAATAAGAGAATGCCAAATGTGTTAGTTACTTTTCTCTTGTTGTTGAGACAAAACACCCAACAACTAAAGATATTCACAATTTGACAAGGTTTCAGTCCATAATTGGCTCACTCCAAGGCAGGGTGCTACATGGCAGAGGAGTAATAGTTCATGGAGGCAGAAGACAGCAACATCAACAACTGAACCTTAACATTGTCTTTCTGCCCCTTTTATACTCTATCCAGGCTGCCGGGATTGGGGTGGTGCCAATCCCATCAGTGGGCTGATTCAACAATCATCCACCCTTAATTCCAGCACCCTGAATCCCAGCACCATGAATCACAGCATTGCACTACGAACCAATCACACACTCTAGGTTCAGCCACCTCCGAAAAAGGCCTGTGTAACTGGCCTTAAACTGCACTTAAAACTGCACGAAAGGGACAGAAACTGTAACATCAAGAGATTAGAAATGAGGGCTCTGCAGACACAGAGCCCATACAGGACACTGGTTTCCCACGGCAAACTTGGTGAAGTCTAAACTTTCAACATATTTGGCAAATTTAGGAAGCACTAGGGATGGTAGAAAATTTTGTGTGTTTATGGTACAAACACTTTATACAATTTATTTGCAACTCTAAGTATTGTTGGGTACATTTTAGTTATTTTTAAAATTTATGTTGTAAGAAACTTGGTCACATACATTTTAAAATCAATACATGAAAAAGTGATGAATGGAGGAAACAAAATACTTTTGTTAAATAAAAGGGCCCATGTATTAATAAATTAAGATCATTACCAGTGATCCTTACTGAAACCATTCTGTTAACATGGCATGAATTTATTGGGCAAGCTTTCTTAAATGTGCAAGAAAGACCAAGTAAATAGTTTTCCTAATATTATTTTTAGCAGTGTTCATTTATTGCCTTAAGTAATATTTGAGTGTAAACTCAATTTTTCTGGGAATACAGCTGCAAACAAAACATTTTTTTTTTTAAAAAAAGCTGGCTACATGAAGCAGGGAACAAAATAAATACAATAAAGTTGCCTATTAAAGCCACTTGCATCTATAAGTCAAGACGTTTAATCTGGAATCTTTGATATATGCACCTGTGTTAATCAGTTCAGCTCAACTAAGTGTGACATTGAATTCTCCTTGATCTAATGTCTTCATAATCCATTCTCAAGAGCATTCTCCTTCCTGGTGGCTGGAACCGCTGGGGAAGGTAGAGCACAAGGTTAGATTTACAAAAGCTCAATTCACTAGCTGTTACAGGAAGGAACTATCAGGGTAAAAAAGAAGAAAATATATCTATATATGCTCTCAGGTGATGCTCAGCAAACAGGCAAGGAAAACAGAAGAATGAAGAGGAAACAGGAAGGAACAGATCCTGTCTTCCTCCTCCACCCTTGTGGTGTCCCTCTAGCATCTCCTATTGGCCAATCCTATTACTAAATCAACTGGCTGTGAAGAATTGTGTTCATCTGGTTTTAATCTGGGCACCACAAAGCAAAGTTGAGAAGGTTGTGCTTGGAGACTGCATAAATGAACTTAATAGCACATACATTTAAAAAGAAACAAACACATAAATTGTGTAATCATACTGCGGCCACTATTAACTTTATTCATTATTTCAGTAATATAGCCTCCTTAAAGGTCAACAATGAATTACTAGTCACTAAATCTAATGATCTTTACTGAATTTATAATCACTTCTCTGTTGCTTTTTCTCATTCTCCTCTTTTCTCCTCTTCTTTTTAAAGTATTAGGTATCAAACCCAGGGGACTTTCATACTGAACCACATTTTCAGCCCTTAATGGTCTCGAACTGCTAAATTTCCCAGGCTGGACTCCAACTTGCAATCCTCTTGGTTCAACCTCACAGAGTGCTGGTATTACATGCATGCATCATCATGCCCAGCCTTCTGTCCCTGATTCTTGAAAATGCCTTCCTTCTCAATTTTCAAGCCTTCCTTTTGATCTGTCTACATTCTTTTCTTTTTCTGGTCTCCTTTATGGAGACACTAGCCAATAATCTATTTTACTGAACTCTAGGGCTCACAAAGGCAGTGGAGTTCTAAGATATAATTATAATATTCTTGGAATTTTTTGATTATCTAAAAAGTTTTAAAATTTGCTGATATATTGTGGGCATGGTGGCATAAGTCTGTAATCCCAGCATTCAGGTGGCTGAGGCAGGAGAATCTTGTTGAGTTCAAAGTTAGCCTGTGCTACATAGTGAGTTTGAGGCCAGCCTGGGGCTATATAGTGAGTTTGAGGTCAGCCTGAATGAAATAGCAAAATCCTGCCTTAAATTTTTTAAAAAAAAATTTCAATGATGTTGTAAGATGGAGGAAAATAGCACCTTTGATGCAAAACAATAGATGCTAAAAAATAAATTTTGGGGCCCAGAGATTACCTCAGTGGTGTAAACATCTGCCTGGCAAGCACAAAGTCATGTGTTTGATCCCCGGTACCAAAAATAAAAGAAAGAAACAAATGAAAATTTTAGTTAAAAATCTTTTTATGATGAAAACTCTTGGGACAATTAAATGCAATGTCTTGGCACCATGTTAGAGAGCACCTTCACATTGGGCTGCGTGGTGGAAAGTCCTCTGCTGCCTAGAATATGGGACACAGGGAATGACACTATAGCTAGTGGGGGGACAGCCTGGCTCTTGCAAGAGTGGCAGGTAACAGGCTAATGAGGAACATGGAGGAACATGGGTAGACAGCAGGATCACTGATATCCAAGATAAAATTAAAAATTTTTCATCACTGCAATTGTGTTCAATTATTAAAGTTTTGTGAAAAGCTGTATTCTGGCCTGAAGCTAAGCAATGGAGGTATTAAGGTAAAGTCTCTTTCTAACCTTGGTATTTATACATAACTCTGCCATCAAGGATAAAGAGTCATTTGTAGGAAAAGGGACGTGTCTTGAGACCATAATGTCACGTTTCATACATTTGTGGCATTATTACCTTAAAAAAAGTTTAAAATGTATTTCTCATTACTGCTGTAACAAATACAACTTTAGTAGAAACATATTATCTTACAGTTCTAGAGGTCAGAAATCTGAAATGGGTCTTTTGAAAGGTGACTAAATTAACATGTTGGCAAGACTGAACCTTTCCTGGACCATTAGAGCAGAATGTTTCTCCTTGCCTTTCCAGTTTAGAGACCACCTGCTGTTTTTCCTTTCTTCCTGATTCGTTTCTTTGAATCTTATGGTTTCTTCTTTCTAGTATAAGGATCCTTATGAGGGAAAAGAAAATCCAGGATGATCTCAAGATTTTCAGTGACATCTGCAAAGTCACTTCCAGGTTCTGAGGTTATGGGTAGTTTTAGAGGAAACATCATTCTCTCCAATGCAAAAAAAGATGGATGTTTTGTTTTAGGTTTTGTTCTCTAAAGAATGAGTATTGGATTGATATTCAATTCTTTTAATTTATTAATTTCAGCTTCTATGTTTAATTTTTCCCTAAGGTTAATTTTGGAGTTCTTTTCCATAATTTTTAGTAGAATACTTAATTCCATTGATCTTATTCTGTCAGAGAAAGAATTTAAGTTTACAACTTATTCTGTTTAATGTGTTTTGTTTTGTTTTGTTGGTACTGGGAATCAAACTTAGAATATTTCACTTGCTACACAAGTGCTGTGCACTGAGCTACATCCCAGCTCTGTTGTAGATTTTAATACACAATAATTTCATTATTTGTATTTTCAGATATCCTGCAATTATGATTTCTTCTTTGATCAATGAATTATTTAAAAATATTTTGGACTTCTAGGTAGTTGCTATTGTTTCTGTATCTTATTAGTTTTATTCTATGGTAGTTATAAAGCATGTTTTGTACCATTTCTAGTTTTGCAAGTACACTATGGTCACACAGGTATCCACATGTGCCCAATGATATAACTCTATATAAAACTTATAAGCATTCTGTTTGCACAATATAAACATACTTGTAATACATTCTTATTCCTATTTATCCTGGAGGTCCTCTATATTGAGATAATTTTTGTATTGTATCATGAAAAGCTTCTTGCTTCTTATTCTACTATATGGATGTATAGACAATTTAAGGAGTAGCCTTTATTGGTAGGAAACTGCATTATTTTGAGTATTTTGCTATTGTAACAAGGTTGCAATGGAATTTTTATATATGCTATTATGTACCTGTGCAAAGATAGCTGTAAAGTGATTTGAAATGCAATTCTTGAACCCAGTGACCCAAAATAGGATTTTTTTCTTAGCTTTCTTTGAATTTTGCTCAACTAGTTTAACTCTTGAATCATATTTTTAAAAATTTTAACTTCAAAGCAGTTGTGCTCTATAAATTTTTTTCTTTCAGAAAATATTCCTTCAAATATGCTCAAGCTTCATCTTTTGTCTTATTTTTCTCCCACTCCCAAATTCCCCACCCTCAACTTTTGCATGTTCCCCTGCTCCTATTTCCATCTAGGACATTTCGACCTGTGATTATTTCTCGCTCCAAAATTATCTGCGCTCCTATCTTTTACTGTCTACCTCCCATTACTTTATTATATTGGTACAAATAGTATTTTAATTGTTCTGAGTTTATCTTTGAGTGTATTATTACTTGTCGGTTTCTCTTTTTTTTTTTTGTCTTTTTGAGACGGTCTTGCTATGCAATTCAGGCTGGATTTAAGCTCAATTTGCATCCCAGGATGGTCTCAAATTTGAAACAATTCTCCTGTCTCAGCCTCCTGAGCGCTAGGATTACAGGTGTGTGCCAAGACACCCAGCTTTTAAAATTGATTTTTAATATGTTGTTCACACTTTAATGTTTCTAGAATCAAGCTGTAATGTTATTGTTGAAGTTAGTATCAATATTGTATTTTATGTATTTATATTTAAAAGGTATTTTTAAAGTTTTTTTTTTAAAAAGATGTCTTAAATAGTGAGTTTTACAACTGGTGAAGTACTGAAACCAATTAAATAAGGTCTTTTCTTGTCATCATGTGTGCTTTCAGGCAGAGTGTATGTTGAACTTCTTGGATTTCTTTTAAATTGACTCAAAATGTGTTGTACTTGGCAAACAGCCCTTGATATTTGTAATGTGTTGTATTTATTCCCTCATTTCAGCATAGAGAAATCCTAATTTTCTGCTTTTCATTTTCTTGGGATTTGCTGTATGTGAATGCATATGATATTTACCTCTTTTTTCAGACATCCTTATTACTAAATATAAGACTTCACAATAATTTTGTAAGACTTTTAAAATCCTGTAACTTTCCTCTTTTTGTTAAAAAGTGCTAGAGAAAATTGTTCTATAAAAGTTAGACACAGAAGGTATAGGTTACTGGGGTGTATTTGATACAGATATCAGGTAAAAAGCCTACCCATATATACTATTATAAGGAAATCCCAAAGGAAAGCTAGTAAGTTGGGAGCATTAGCTTCTTATGTGGGCCCATTTTGAAACTCAAGTGTGTAATTTCAAAGGTTGTTCTGGTATATGCTCATATTTAAAGAAAGGATGAAAGGACTTATGGAAACATGACAAAATAAGATGCTAATAACTTTCCTTTTTTTTTGGTACTGGGGATCGAATTCATGACTTTGTGCTTGCCAGGCAGGCACTGTACCACTAAGTTATATCCCCAGCTTAATAACTTTACTTTCAAAAATTTAAGTGACAATAGAGTAAGGAAATCATTTTATCTTTATAGCAATTTTTTTGGTAGCTTTCTCCTCATTAAGATAAATGAAACAGATACTCAAGTTTGACTCTATAAATCCAAAAATTTTTCTTCTAAAAATGTAAAATTGGGGCTGGAGGTTTAGCTCAGTGGTCTAAGTGCCTGTCTGGCAAGCACAAGGTTGTGAGTTCAATCCCCAGTACCAAACAAAATAAAACAAAACAAAAATGTAAAATGTATGCATTATTTAAAATAATCTGTTTCATACATTAGAAACAAGACAGAACTAAATGGTTTCAATTTAAGTTAGAGTAATTTCTTGGCCATAAGGAAATAAAAGTTAAAGCTACTCTCCTAAATTTAGAGGAAAAACAAATAACTATTCAACTAAGTTCTCTTGGAACAATGAAAAGATGTGTCAATGTCAATATTCCAGAAATTCCCAAAGAATCTGGACCAAAGGCATACTTCTGACCAAACAGACGCCAAAAAGTAAACTGTCTTCTTAAAACAGGAAGCTGGTTTTCTTCCCTTGCTGAACTTAAAATTTCCATAATCTATATGATGTATTCTATCACAAACAAACCCAAATAATACAACCATGAGTAAAAAACCCATAGAAATGAAGTTGGGATAAAGTGCTATTAGTGACACCTGACCTGTGCTTTTGTGTGCCTCAGGTTTTTAATTGTACTACTGTAAAGAATACATGCTTCAAATAGAGGAATAGTATTATCTAGAAATATAAAAATAACTGGTTTATGAATGGCTTATAATAAGGATGTAGTACTCAGTGTTGTAAAATCTTCTTAAACTTCCAACTTCTTTCCATGGGTAGTGCCATACATTCAGATGTACTTTCAGGGTTCAGTGTCTCCAATCCTACAAGATAGGATTCACATACTTTACCAACAAAGTTCTCTTGTTTTCTGGGTCCGAAAGCTTCGTCTCTTATTTGCCTTCTTGCATTTTATTCCACTGTACTTGGTACTGATTTTTCAGAGTGCTAGCACTGTGGATTGTATTAGAAGTCCAATGGAATTGAGTGAATAATATTGTGATGTTAGTTTAAGGCCTATATTTTAAAAATTATCATGGGAGCTGGGTATTGTGGTGAACACTGTAATCCCAGCATTTAGGAAGCTAACACAGGAGAATCACTGTGAGTCTGAGCTACAAGGTGAATTCAAGGACAGCCTGAACTACATAGTGAGATTGTCTCAAAAAGACAAAACAAAACAACATGGGATACTCAGGCATATAAGAAGTACAGACAATTATAATCACTCAGGTTAAGATATGAAACATTTACTGATACAGCTGCAATATTACAACTTTTTGCATTTTTTTCTTTCTTGTCTTTTACAACATGTATTATTTTGATTTAGACCTTAAATTTAACCTGCTTCCTTAGTGCAATAGGCAGCTTGTCAGTCTCATACATCTTACACTTAATAAGTATTATTCTAAAATGTTTCTTTTGACTCAACTTTGAATTTCATTCTGGTTTTACATATATTTCTAATTACCATAGCAACTGTATTCCATTGTGACTATTCCTATAAACTCAATAAGCTCAGTTCCATAGTGATAAATATTTAGATTGTTTCTCGTATCTTACTACTTATATTGGTACTCTGAACTTTCTAATTCATTACCTCACTTTACACACGTGAGACTTGCTCTTGGGACATATACCTAGGAGAAATGTTGGATTACATTACTAGATGTACTAGTTGCTTTCCAAAGTGACTGTACTAATGTGAGCTCCCTCCAGTACAGTATGAGGCTCTACTTCACTGCATGTTTTGGGATTACAAATTCTTTGTGAGCAGGGGGTTGGTTAACTGTTGGACTCCTCTGATGACAGGGCAAGGATATCATTCTCCTAGCTAGTGCAACTGCTAGTCATCCCAAGGAGGTTTCTAACTTGAATCCACATTTTCACATTAATTTCTTGGTTTTGGTGGTCTGAAAATTCGAAGGTAGTGTGAAATGAAACCCTAAAGGCATGGGTAATAGAATTTTCAGAGGTATTTTTATTTGTTGTTGTTGTTTTTAAAAATTCAAAGCACAGGTCAAGTCAGTTCTTTGTGGTCTCTCCAATAGTGAAAGAATTTGTCTTTTAGTCTACCCTTACACTAAAGAATTAGGCATTACATGTGAGGCTCAGCTGTAAGTTCCTCTATCTTATGGGCTGATGCTCTGAGTGATCATTAGCACCTAACATTACATTAACATCCTTGCTGACTGAGACTGCCACACCTTCCTCCCCACCACATAGCCCTTGCTCCAGAGCCTTAGCATCAGATCAAGCTTCTGTGCTAGTTTAAGAATCCTTTCACACTTTCCCTTATAAATAATAAAGGAAAAAACAGTACAAAAGTAGTCTGAGTTTTTATTTATTTCTATTTGCAAGCCTAATTTTCTAAATTAGTAGTGACCAACAGAACTTTCTAAATAAAGAAAATATTCTACAATCAATTCTATGCAGTATAGTAAGTAGATAGTTATCAAGTATAGCATGTTTGAAATGTGACTAATGCTTCTGATAAACTACACATTTAATCATTTTTAACAAATTAAATTTCAATAGTCACAAGTGACTATTTACCATTATATTAGACAGCACAGTTTTACACTCTTCAGTCCTTGGATGGTTTTATGTACTGATAAACTGATACTGTCTTACAAATTTATTTCTGACAGTCACAGGGCAAAGCAGTTGAGATATGACTTCAGAATATCTTCTGACACAAACTTCTATAATTTGTTGTGATAAGAAGTTATTTTTTGCCTGCCTTGTCTTTCATGGAATTTATATACACCTATAGTGACTACTTTAAGTGCACATTCTTTCCATTGCCAGTTTTTGACCTGAATGTCAGGGAATCATTTTCCAAATGCTTTTTCAAGGGTATACAGTACTAAAGTGCTAATAAACCCTGAGGATACATAACTAGAAGCATACACATACACAAATTTAGAGTACAGTATATACAACATGATTGAGTACAATTTTTTAGGCTTATTTTTAAACTGAAAATTTATTGGTAACTTGAAAACATGTACAAGTTAGAACATGAGTACTTTATGTGATTTATTTATAGCATGTTAGGGAAGAAAACCAAACCTGTTTCTCTAGCTTACACTGGTCTTACATTTACAAACTTTAATTCAAAGGGGATCATATTATATGAAATAACTCAAAACTTTTTTTTTCCATAAATGAAGGGTGAATTGTAATGAAACAAATGTGTATTTGTTAATAAGGCCTAATGAATCCTGTAGGTGGGTGCATCTGGCCAGTTCATAGGCTGGCCTTCAAAAACAAATATTTATGAATATTTTTATGAATACTTCTCACAATGCATTTATCCACAAACATTTTTTACTTTTTTGTATAAGACTGATGCCAAGATTTGGCTTTTAAGAAGGCACTGAAATGAATTCTGAACTAAGAAAATCATTTCAAGAGATGAATGGATAAGATAAAAATGAAAAAACTGAATGTTTGCTTTTTAAAACTTAGTATGCATTTCCAGACAGAACTGATTTAAACTCAGAAATATTTTCACTGTGCCCATACGATTCAAAATGTCTATTACCATCAAAGCTGCTCAATTCCAGTAAAAATATTTCAAATGCCTTACCTCTTAGATTTTTTTAAACTTAAGGACAATTTTTGAAAAGAAACAAATTATCTCTAGAGAGGACTGTAGTACAATGAATATAAATATTTTCTTAGAGAGTATGCAGCCCACTTCTCTCCTGATAATCTTCATAAAAACGTCTCAATGACTCAGGAATTCTAGGTGTCACCATGCTCAAAGCTTGAGTAAAATGTTTCTTCATAATGCAGATGGCTTTAATGTTTTCTTCCAAAGCTAGAAGAGCTGCTTCTCTACAGACAGCTATAATCTGAAATTTAAAGAGAGATAAATAAACAATCAACATTTTTTTACAGAAATGTAACAATGCAACTTATTGGACCATAAGCTTACTGCTAAAATTTATCTGCAGGAATTACTCCATTTAAGTTTTAAAAAAGATAAAAAAAAGTAATCATATTTAAAGCTTTTTCCTTCCTTCATTCCAAAACAATATATTAAGTACTCAGAACCAGAAGCACAAAGACATATAAGTAGGCATTTTCTTGTAACTGAAAAGATGGAACAGATAGGCATGCACATCCTCTTAATTTGGGATGGCAAAAGGTGTGCATGTATGGGGCAGGGGGAGGAGCCAAGTGGTAAGAGGGCAGAGGAAGGAGGTCCTCTAGTGAAGAATGAGGTCCTGCTCATAAATATACTATAATAACTATAGCACAGAATTTTCACATTTCTTTCAGTCTTTGATGGATTACCAACACGTAAAAGTATTAAATCTTGGGAGTAACAGGAAGGGGTATATATGTTTACTTGGAGAGATACAATAGAACAGAAAAGTGAACTCCTTTTACTCTGCAAGGAAAATTAGAAGAACTGAAAAGAATCTGGGAAAGGGACAGAATTGATGGAGAGGGAGGGAAAGGAGAATAGGTTGTAGGAAAACGGAAGCATTGGAAGAAGGTTCAACAATCCTGAAATGTGTTTTTAAGCACTCAGGACTTCAGACAGCGGAAGGCGGCTGATGCCAGTGTCATTCTAAAGACACATTGCTATGGTGAAAGGACCCTATGTGATGAAAAGAGATATTGTGATTTTCAGGGCAACAGGGAAAACAGTGATTGATATTGACTGTGCCCTTATATCAGTAAATGAAAGGACCAGCTGAGACACATTTGTCCAGCCATTCAGCATATTTTCTCTGTTTGTTCACTTACTGAAAAGAGTTCCTTTGCTTATGCTGGGTTAATGGCTGCCAAAGCAGTTTAGTGCTTTTTAGGGGATTTAGCAGCAAGTTTAGGGAGCTTTCAAAAAAACATGCATAGATTTAGATGGCTTTGTCAAATTACGACAATGTAACTATCAGTTCTGGGCTTCATTAGTGAGCACTGAAGTTAACTACAGTGGTTATGCATGTCAATGCTCTTCCGAAAAACCAGAGTGGATACCAACTTGTTGAAGGGGAAAATAAAACTTTTAGGGATTAGTAAAACCACTGCATCACACATTCTGGTGCAAAGAGTTCTTTTGAAAATGAGAATGTGGTAATTAATAAGCACAGTAAAAGCCTGTGAAATGCCCAGCATGGTAAACTGGTGGTACAGTGGTTTCACTATGTTCCAGTGGGGCTTTGGAAATCTCCTTGAAGAAAGGGAAGTGGGCAGAGGTTCCAACTGCCACCCATCTATGCATTTTTTTTCATTTGGACAAGAATTTGAAGCAGTCGTTGCAATGTTAGAGTCTGCAAAATCATTTGAAGCAGCAAAAAGTTCTGAGCCCTCTCCTGGGTGCCCCTACTCAGTATAGGGAATATGCTCCTGGTATGGCTCTTTCCTCAGGATAAGGGAATAGAGAAGGAGTCAATGCCATATTTTGTATTACTTCCTAGCCAAGCCTTGTCTCAAAGAATACAGAGGCCAGTATGTAACAGGAACATTACTGAGAACCTAACATGTATATTAGACAAATATTAATTACCATACTAGTGTATTTGTTATGTGACTGATGCTCCTGGTTTTGCAGTGTACTGATCTTTCTAGCAAGGGCATGAATGAAGCTGAAGGGAAGAATCTCAAATAGAACAGTAGTCACCTTAAAGCAGTGGTGGGTGGGAAGTAAGGGAGTTTGGTTGAGTAAGGAAGGAGAGGTGACCAAAGGCTACCTCAGTGTCTTAGCTCATGGGGTTTGGCTCATACCCAGGGGTAGGTAGCTAGCACTATTGGCAAATATGAGAAATGGAACCAATGACTGGTCATGATTCCTTTCTCAATTCACAGTAATTAAATAGGGAGAGGAAAAAATGACTGTACTTATTAAACACTGGAACCTTTGGGAATCTAGCACAGTAAGGTAGATAGGTATGTAGGTAGATAGATGTCACAGAGTCTTAGAAGCCTGATCTTGGAGTAGGCTCCCCCAAGTAATTCCTTTTTCCAGATCAACTTTGCTTCCTTCATATCTGCATCTAGATTTTTCTATAAGCTGTTAACTGCTTTTATATGCTACTTCCCAAAGTGAGCAATGGTAGTGAGATATGGTCAGGCAGTAGAGGCCTTTGAAAGGTACATTTGGGGCTTCTAGTGCATGCTAACGAGTAATTCCTCTGCTGTATTGCTTAAATGGCCTGACCATAACAATTCTATTCAAGTTGAGACAGAAAAACTTGGACAGTGTTTTCTTATAAACAGTAGGAATGTCTGGATTAGAGAGAGAATGCTCTTGATATGGCTCTCTCCTCGGGATCTGTAGAACATCCAAGAGACAATGGCCAGGGAAACTAGAGCTGAATACCTGTCTTTAAAGATTTCATATGAAAGGCATCTTTCTCTGTGTGGAGGAAGAAGTACTGCTATTTGTCTTTTCTAGGGTAATGGAACAACTCCCTGTATACAACACTTGCTTCTATAAATTTTATCTACCTTTCTTCATTTATAAAGAATGACCAGAAAAACCAATTAGGCAACCCTTTCTGCTTCTTTTACTCTATTACATTTCACACCTTTGGTATTGTGTATCACAATACACATCTTCTGACAAAGAACTGCAAATAGGTTGCCAAAGATAGCCAATTTCTTTTTAATCAATTAGCATGTATGGGTTAGCCAAGGTCAAGTGGAAAACACAGAGGTGTCAAGATGCAGTATCTGCCCTCCCACTCACAAACCAGCAGGGACAGATACAGCTTAATGCCACGTATGCCACGGCAGCAGGGTATCATGGAGGCAAAAAGGAAATGCCTTGGAATGCTGTGAAGAAGACATTACTGTCTGCGAAACAAACTATGAAGGACAGAATTTGGAAATGCATGCAAGAGAGATAAAGGGCATTCTATGTAGAAGGAATACAGTAAACAAAGAAACAGCACAGTGGGGTAAAGAGACAGGGTGTTTTGCTAAATTATCCTCAGGAGCCAAAATCAAGAATTAAAAAACTGAATAATTCTACCACTAAATATAATTAAAAATGTCAATGATAAGAGTTTTCAATAGCAGAGAAAGCTAGTCAATGACAGTCTTCATGAAAGCTCTAAAATAGATCTACAAGTATCAGATACACAAGTAATTGACAGCATAGTTCTTAAAGGTTCCTTTTGGTTTTACTTTTTCCTCATGACAGGTCTTTCAAGAAACTCCAAAAAGAAAAGCATTAATTTGATTACTGGTTTCTCTCTCTTAACTCAAATAAACAGGTAAGTATGGAAATGTATATATTCTCAGGATATCCTCCGCCTACTTCTCTTTTTGCTCTGGGAACCACTTCCAAGATATGATACTTCCCCCAAAAAGGTCCTGCTTACTCCTCTAGCCCATGCCAGCATTTTCCTTAGGCTATCTATTCAGGGGAAGAAATATTCCACGATCATGTAAGTTTTGGGCAACACACTTGGCCATAGTGCATGAGAGGCTTTGAAAGATTTTGCATAGCCTAGTCATGATGGGCTGTTCAATTTTCTTTAATCCAGTGCTTTGACCTGAAACTGACTCCCAAAAATTCATTTATTGAAACCTAATTTCCAAGGTAATGGTATTAAGATGTGAGGTCTTTGGCAAGTGATTACATCATGAGAGCTCCATACACACCGCTGGGCTTAGTGCCCTTGTAAGAGGACTAGAGGAGACTGTTTGCCCCCTCTAAAATGTGATGATGCAGCTAGATGGTGTTATTTATGAGTGTCAGGCCTTACCAGATCCGAAATTTGCTGATTCGTTGACTGGAGATTTTCTAAGTTTCAGAACTGAGCAATAACTGTATTGCTTATTGTGTTACATAACAGTCTGAGTCACATGGTGTTTCTTGCAGAGCTCTTCTAGTAATGGTAGGGTACCTATAAATGTTTTACTGGTAGTCTTTAGCACGTACTTTGGAAGATGTTAAGTCATGCCAAAAAGGAACCTTATGTCTTCTGCTTATCCCACGTCTCTTACCTATTTCATATCCTTTCAAATTTTGCTCTACTCCATCCATAAAGAGAAAATGGAAGGGAGTTGAGGAGAGAAGCATAAAGAACAAACATCAAAAACCCCTGGGTTCCTCATACTGGGTTGCAGATGTCCACACCATACTTTTCTAATGAAAATATGTACTTCAGCATAAAATATGTAACATGTATCTCAGCAGCTGCTCTGGGGGAATATGGGAAGCAATCTTTGTGTACACCCACCTGATATGATGAACAGCAAGCTCTAAACATGTGTGTTAAAGTGTTAATGGGTGAACTTTACCTATATTATGTGCCATGTTACATAATGCTTGTGTATTTATAACCCTTTAAAATATTTTCATTTGATTTTTCTTGTAGAATTAGTCCAATTCAGTACAATGTCATATGAAAATCTGTTTTTACAACTTTGGGAGGAGGTCAAAAGTGAGTCATCAGGTGATTTGGGTACTGATGATGACTTGTATCATATAAGCCAAAAAAGTTAGCAATGTACAACAGATATGACAGATAGAGAAATACAGAATGAAGACCTTGATTCAAATGAAGAAGAAAACAGTAACGTTAATAAATATTTGACTAGTCAAAATTCTACAAAATGCTTATGTATATCTGAATGATCCAACGTTAGAACTACATCTGAAAATGTCACTAGGTTCTTGCCAAGGACAAACACTACTGGACAGAACGCCAACACTGCAATTCAGTGTTGGAAATTGTAATGGAAGACATGCTACAAGATGTTGTGAAATATGCTGATAATGAAGTAAAGAAAACATTCTATATTTATCAACAGTAACACTCAAAAATATATTTATCAGACACCTCACTATCTAAACTAAAAGTCTTCATAGCAGGACTTTTTCATTCTAATAGTCAGAACCTAAAGGATTTATGGGACTGGGGATTTAGCTCAGTGGCATAAGTGCCTGCCTGGCAAGCGCGAGGTCATGAGTTTGATCCCCAGTGCCGGGGAAAAAAAAATATGGAGAAGTGACAGATGTGGCATTGAGGTTTTTAGAGCGATAATACTACTCAAGAGATTTGGTTTCCTTCAAAATTGCTTTGTTTTAATCACAAAAAGACTCACCAAGCAAGAGAAAAGAAAAAAACCCAATAATTTGGCTGCTATTTGCTTATCTGCTGAGAGCTTTGTTTCAAATTGTTAAGCAATTTATACATAGTACAAATACATGACAGTTGATGAACCACTTACATCATTTTGTGGTTGTTGAAGCTTTTGGCAATATATGCCCAGTAAACCTTTTGAATACGGTATAAAAATATATGTCTTGATAGATATGAAGGCATTTTACATCTTGAATTTAGAAATTTATCCCAGAATTCAGCCACTAGGTCTTTCTTTGTGAAATAATAAACTATATGATTTTGAGAAAAGAATTGTTACACCTATTTCAAAAAGTAACCCAAATGTCACATTCAACAATTGGTTCAATAACTACTCATTGATGTTACATTTGCTAAAAGGACACCAGTTAACCAGCACAGGAACTATTTACAAGAACAAAGCTGAGATTCCTGAAAAAATGCTACAGTAGAGAAATGGATACTACAATGTTTGAATTTCAAAAAGTCTTAACATTGTCCTCCTACATGGCAAAGAAAAATAAAATAGTGTTGGTATTGTTAGTACTACACCTTAATGATAAGATCGATAGTGAGGCTGGGCATGGTAGTGCATGCCTGTTATCCCAGCGCTAGGATGAGGCAGGAGGATTCTGTAAATTCAAGGTTAACCTGTGCTGCACAGTGAGTTCAAGGCTAGCCTGGACTACATAGTGAGACCTTGTCTCAAAACAAATGAACAAACAAATAAACAGGCAAAAAAAGATTGACAGTGAATCCTCAACACAAGTGAAACCAGACGTGATCAAATTTTACAACAAAATGAAAGGCAGAGTAGATGTTGATGAGTTACGCAGCAACTATGATGTCACTGAAAACACAAAGTGTTGGTCCATGGTGTATTTTATTTGATCTTAAACCTGTCAGGCATAAGTTTCACAGTTTACAAAGAAAATAAACAGTACAAATATTATAGAGAAACTTTCTTAGAGGATTGGGACTGGAATTGATAAATGATCAATTACAACAGAGGAAGAATAGTATGTATCTGCCTAAAGAACTCTGAAAAAGAATTCTGGAGCAGACTGGTGAACAGACAGACAAGACATCATAAGAACATCATGAAAATAGGAAGACCAACAAGATGTCAAGTATGTCCTACCAAAGAAGGCAGGAAAACAGAACGTATGTTCTATATTTGTATATGGAACATGCTGTTGTTATGTGTGAAGACTACCTTAGGTGTGATAACTGAAGCAAAGATTATTTCTGTGGTAGAGTTTTGTTTGTATGTTCATTGAAGTTCATGTAAGAACTTATTTCTGCTGATATTTTTAAATCTTGTAAATACATAAAGTTAATGTTGAAAGTGTTATGCTTATTCTACACACTCATTACATATTAAAATTTAATATTTTATTTCGTTGATTTTATTTTCCTGTTACACATTGTTCAATAAAACTCATAAAATTAAATTAATAATTCATCAATAAAAAACACCTGAAAATAAATGTGGGTGCTACCCCTTTTCTAAAAATTTGCCATGATGCCAATGGTGGTAGGTTGAGAAGGGAGAGAAAAAGAGAGAGGACTATGCAGGAAGGGAGAAGGTGAGAGACAGGAGGACCCATCTGCTTAATGAGGTCAAAGGGCAGAAATGGTGACAGCAGCCACAATACTAACTTGTAGTTCTGACATGTAAATGAGTCAATGGATGTTGAAATGAACTGACTAGCTTTCCTCCCTATTTGGCGAGTATTTTGGAAGTATTCTTGTATTTTGTATGATATAGACCTTATCAATTATACTAAAGCTTTAATAATGAAGACAAAATAAAATAACAAAAATCACCAAATAATTGAATTAATATATTTTCTTTCTGTGGAAGTCATATAAATTAGAAATTCTAGCAAGAATGCAGCTATGCCCGTGTTATTTTTGAATGGTGCTCTTTAGGTATTAAAGTATGTTACAAAGAGGGGCTGAGGGTGTATCTCAGTGGTAGCAGCTCAGTGCTGGAGTGCTTGCCTAATACGTGTCAAAGACCTGAGTTCAATCTCCAGCACAAAAGTCAGGAGGAAGAGGATTGTTAGAAAGGGATAGGAGCTTTTTTGCTTTGTTATGAAAAACCACAGTAACAACAAACTGCTTTGTAATTGAGAAAGATCCTTGAAAGTTTACAAATGATACAGTAAATACACACACATACACACACGCACGCACGCGCACACACACACACACACTTGCAAAACTGAAATGGAAGCTTTGCTATGAAAGGTATCTGAGATTAACTCTGCAATAAGCTTTGGAAAGGTGGGGTCTTTTCAGATAAATTTGCCAACTCATCTTTTTATGTGGGAATGAGTATTACACAAATTGAGAACACCACCCTTCCCATTCTGACAACCTGTCCACACAGCATTCATTCAAAAGCAGTCCCATTTTCAAAAGAGTAGAGATTAGATATCATTTGTTCTTACTAAATCACTCTTTATTTGAAGTGATCCACTTCCAAAGATTCATAAAGTAATTTTTTCTGGAGCATTACCTTCAATTTAAAATAGGACCTTTCTAATTATCATCTATATAGTTTGTAAAACATTCCAGAGAGATGTGCGTGAGTGTGTGTGTGGTTTCATCAACTGGCTGATCTGTATCTACAGAGAGCACAAGTACCACAAACTCAATCACATTGCTGGCATTACATCCTAAACCAGGTGGTCTCTGGGACTATTTCAGTGATGAGGGAATTGAGCCGATTTTTTTCTCATGAGGCCACAGAAGAACTTTACTGAGAACATGTGTAGATGAATAGACAATTTGAATCGCAGACTGTCTGGAATGTTAAACTAACCGGTTTAGAAAGAAAACCCTTGGCCACTTGAGCTCTTTAATTTCTTTGGCAAAAAGGATTTTGGAAGCCTTCCCTTAATCCCTTCACCATCTTGTCCTTTCCCCCACATAGGCTGCAGACTGGTAGATTTAAATGAGTTATTAGACAACTACTAGCAAGGTTGCTTTTGCCATTAGGCTGCAAAAGGAAAAATGTTCTGGTCCCATAAGACTGAGTGTATATTCTTATTGTTTTGACTGATGAACTGATACACGAGCATTTAGAACATATATGTGCCATGTTGTGAAGGGAAAACATTATCTGGAGATGAGAAAATGAGACAAAAAACTAGTAGAATGGGCTTAAGATCTCACTGTGAAACCAGACAGACTATAAGATAGGTCTTTGTTTCAGTGTCCATGATACCAACTTATTTGGTGCCAAATTGTCTTTCCATTTGCTTAATAGTCATAAAACATACTATGATCAGATATCTGACAAAAACAGAAGTCAAGCAGAAAGTTTTTAAGAGGTGAATTTGAGATGAATTCCTAAGAGGTAGGAAAAAATGAAAATGTTTAAAATCTTCAAAAAAAAAGTCTAAGTAAAATAGCAAACAATTATTTTTAAATGCAGGAAAAAAGTAATTCAGCAATGGAGACAAAGGGACAATAAGTATGAATTTTCATGCTATGCTTGCCTTCTGAAAAAGCAGTGCCTTTAGAACAATATAGCAATAACTGGATTATGTGAGACAACTCCACTTAGGAGCTGTGTGGGGAAGCAACTCCCCAGGATGAGAAGGCTCTTGACCATTGAACCTTGGGAAATCTAATTACTTCACTTTTAAATGCAAAAGGGCAAAAGAGGCAATTGTGCAGAATTCTGAATGCCATGAAGAATAAGAACAATGTCTTATTTCACTGTGGAAAAAAAAAATGAACTCTTACACATAGTCCACGGTTCTTTTCCTCAATCCACCAGACAAGAAGAGTTTGAACAGGTGGCTCAACTTAGAAAAACAGAAGCAGACAAACTGCAAAAAGTAAAACCAACAAGGTTCTAAGCAGGCAGCAATAGTTTTTAAAAATGATGTGATAAAGAATAATATGCAAGGCAAAGGCTATTTACCAAAAACTAATCAACAGGAAGGAAACTGAAAACGTCTGGCATTATCTTGTGCGTACTGTGCTGTAACTTTCCTTATTCTTTTCAGCTTCATAGTGGTACTTCTTTCTCGTCTATTGCATTGAGAGATTTGGAACTCAGTAGTAAGTTTAAGTAGTTACTTCTATTTTCTGACAAGGCCTGAGTATCTTCTGGACCTTCTTGCTATTGGTTACAAACAAACAATACAAGTGGCATGTGAGACTGAAAAGAAGGGGTGCTGACATAAGTAGTCCTGTACAGAAAGGAACTAAGAACTGCTCTCTTGCCAATCGGTGCTCAAATTGTAACCTAACCTTCACCAATAACTCCAAAGTACTTTAGAGATTATCAGTATCCTCAAAGAAAGATGGAAAGGCAACAAAATTTCAAATACAGCTTGCACAAAGAACTGATGTTCTACTTGGTTTTGTCCCCTAAAAGAGACAGGAAGCACTCAGATCTGTGGAGAAAATGAAGTTGAAATTTGTGACTGTGCCAAAAAAAAGCTTATTGACTGGGTGATTTTATATAAGGCTCCAAAATAGTTCTTGATAGCTGAATTCATACACTTAGTTTAATCAGCACATGACGAAGCTGTTTAAAATTCATAGAAAAAACTATAACCTTATCCCTGAGGTTGTAATTCAGGAGCACATGGACATAACCACACAACAAGTTTTTGCATAAGTAGGTGAGCTGCACAGTTCAGGCTAGAGTATCAAGAGAAAGAGAGCTGGAGGAGTGGCCCCTTGTGCACTCTCCTGCAGCTGCACACTGAATCCACACATTGGCAGAGATGCTGTCTCTGGGTTGCTCCTGCTGTTTGGCACGAAGAAAGTTGAGTCCTAATCTCAGCTTCTTTGTGTTTCAAGTGTACTAAATAGCTTTAAAGAATCTCCAAAAGAAATGGGCTGCACTGCTTGAAAAACGTCTTAGGTAGTTTCAAGAAAGTGGTTTTGTTAAAAGCATCTTCTGTCTGGAACACCTGTGACCTGTTGAGCCTAATTGGGTTGCAGCTGGCGCCGATTGTGGTGCAGCCACTGGAGGGCCTGGCGCTGACATTGTATTTGCCTGGCTCACCCACCCCCTTGCTTTTCTTTTCACTTTCACAGCCCTGCGACCTCCTTTCCCTGTGTGTCTGAGGGATTAGGAACCCAGTAGAGAGTGGTATCCTGCTGTTCAGAAACAGCATGCACTGGAGGTGCTTCAAGGAGGAGGCTACCTGGGAGATTATGTGCTCATGTGGATGCAGAGGGAGGGCCCATTCTCCAAGGCCCATTGAGACGCACTGAAAGGTGGCTGAATGGCCAGGCATGAAAGATGTGACTGAAGGGAGCACAGCAGGCTCCTGGTTGCAGAGCAGCAGATGGGTCAGACTGTCACAGGCACAAACAACGAAGGGTGCCCCAAACTGCCAAGAAAGCAGCTCAGAGACTAAAACAGTGCTGGACAAGGGAATTCAGAGAAGCAAGCAGCTCTTATAATTCAAGTCCTTTAAAATGTCTCTTCACCAAAAACTTTAAAATGGTAAGAAGTGAGAATTTCAGAGAACAGATTTCAGATTTATGGAATGACCTAACTATTGGTTTTGGGTTAAATTCCCTTGCTAAATAAGCATCATGATAGTCCATCTGGGCTTATGTTAAAGTCATACAATCTAAAATGCCATACACAGGATTGAGTCAAAAGAAAATAAAATTCTGTAAAGCCACAAACAAAACAGAGAAGAGGAAAAACGTTTGGGTGCTTAATTTTGCATAATCATTAATTTTACTGGCATGGAGAAGTCTGTAATAAGTTTTTGCTTTTTAAAAATTTATATATGAATTGATTGTTCTGTATAACTTTCAGACTGGAAAGACCTTGTATATTTATTTAATTGTAGTATATCATTTCTATAAACATTTGTACCTTTGGGACTTTTAAATGTTTCTAACTTTAACTGAATCATTAACAAGGTTAAAAATACTTTTAGTTTTGAAAAGAACACACTAACTCATATATGGAAATGGAGGAATCAGGAATTTCTATTAGGGAAAGAGAGAGATAAGAGGGCAAACACCTGATAGAAGCCCCCTTTTCATTTATTTATTCAAGAAATCTGTATTGACCACTGATGAAGAGCAGGGAATACAGCAGAGACAAGCCCCACTTTCGGAGAAAGATGTGCACACTGGCTTATCTACTTAATTTTCAAAGTTTGGGTAAATCCTTCCATTGAGAGCCATTCACAGAGGAAAATTCACTGTTCCCCATGCCTTTGGTTTTTAAAATCATTTGTTTTATAGTGTAACAGCTTCCTATGCACTACTCTGTCACATCACAACTGTCAAGGTATAGTGTTACTGTCTCTCTTCTCACTAAACTTGAAGTTCCATGAAGGACCTGCGAGCAGCTCTGCTTCCCAGCCATACTAGGTTAACACATTAGGGCTTCTGCTGAGGTCACCTCTGAATAATGATCTAAATCTTTTTTTTTTTTTTTTTTTTTTTTGAGATAGCATCTCACTGTGTAGTGCAGGTTGGCCTCAAACTCATGGTGATTCTCCCATCTCAGCCCCCTGAGTGTTGGGATTACAGGAGTGTACCACCATGCCTGACTACGGCCTAGTTTTTGCCTTTTAAATACCACCCCACTTTCTGGAACAAATGCAGTAAAGATAACTGCCTACTAATGACTGAGAAAGCAAAAATGTCTTGGGCATAATGTGTGCCATCCCATGCTGAGATGTGTGTGGGCCCTTGTTGGCCTAAAGACCAAGCTATGGCTAGAAAGCTAGGAGTCCACAGAAGAGGCACCAAACTGAGTAAAATCACCCAAAGAATAGAGGAGCTCAAGGCAAAGAGGAGAGGAAGACAGGAGATATTCTCCCCAGATTTTGAGAGTCTGATCTTCTCTGCCAAAGTTCTAAGGAGCTGAAGGGGCAGAGGCCAGGGTTGATGTAGGGATTAGGCAAGCATGTTAAAGTAGGTTTAATACATGTCTCTTCATTCTGCCAGTCCTCACATCTCGCCCTATTGACACACATGTAAAGGTATCTCCTTTGACGCTCCAGACTCAGGGATGCCCTAGGCAGTCCAGTCTGAGATTCTGGCCTCTGAATACTTGTTGAACAGAATATTTGGGAATTAGGGCCATTTGTAGCTAAGCCTCCAGTCTTAATTTGCAATGAGCTCCTTTCATTCCTTTCCTGTTTTTCAATCCACAGCTGGCTGGCCTGGGTTAACCAGCAGATTTTCTTGGCATCCCTAAAATCAATTTAAGAAGTATGATATGGTGAACAGAATAAAAATGATATTTGTAGCTAGCTAAGGAGCATTTGAAGAAAGGTCTGGTGAACAAATAATATCATTAGCACATACCAAGAAGTAAGAAGATAATATGGTTATCTTATACGTTATGGATGTTATTCTCATAACAGTAGTAGTCTTTGTGAAGGAAAGGCCAGCCCCCTTTCCAGCATAAAATAAATAAAAATAGATTTAAATTAAGTGAAATCGCATCATGACCATCAAATAAGAAATTCAGAACTCAAAATGTTTTCCCAGACACCTTCTTTACTTTTGCATTTTTGAGGTGATTTTCTCTCACTGGTAATACTTATGTTGTTTATAAGCCATTTATTTAGAAGAACACATAACATTACTCAGTTTTAAATTCAAGTAACAATAAGGTTATCATTGGTTTTTTTTTTTTTTTGAGTCTTGCTATGTAGTCCAGGTAGGCTTTGAACTTGTGATTCTCCTCATCAGCCTCTGGAGTGCTAGAATTACAGGTGTGCATCACCATATCTAGCTTCACTGTCTTCTTTGTTAAATGAAATTACCATTATTTCATCAGTTTTGTATTTTTTATTGGTGAAGGCCCATATCTAGATGGGCCTAAGTATAATGGAAACCTATGAATGTACATTTGTTTATTTTAGAGTGGGTTCAAAAGTTTCATCAGTCTAAAAAAGACTCATAGCCCCAAAAGAATTAAGAATCTCTGCTCTACAATAATCATATTTCAAGCCTTCTTGTACCCTACAAATGTTTCATACTACCTACTTTCCCCTTTCCAGAGCCCTTTTGCCAGAATAAAATTTGTTTGTCATTATAATAGCTAGGGAGTACAATTTGCCTGCAAAAAATGTTGATCATATTGAGGCAAGTAGTTTTTGTTTTCTTAGACACTTCTCTTGTGCCCTAGGAAATTTCAACACTTGCCCCTGGGTGCAACTGATGGCAAATTATTTGGGTCTTTATAAACATGTAGAGGAACCTAAAGACCTGTATCTTATTTCATCTATTAAAATTTTTAAAAAGTTAAAGCAATAAGGTATTTAAGACCAAAAATTTAAGCATACTAGTGAAGGAATGCAAAACCCAGGTCTCCAAGACAAGATCAGAATTTACATGCAGCAGGTATTAACTATGTGTAGCATGAGTTAAATCTATGAGTGAATTTTTAGTGCACATAGGTTTTTGAAGTTTGATAACACTCTACACGAGAATTTAGAAACTGAGAGTCATTTCCTTATCTGCAGAACTGTATGTGTTGTTGTCTTATATGGAATAAGACTACAGCTTTGAACACTATTTTCTGCATGTCTAATACAAAGGAAAAACAGAAAAGGGAAATCTTTGATTTTACTGATTAGGAAGTTAATAGAAGCAGCTCTTTTAACAATACAAAAATGTTACATGTGATGTTTAGTGAAATAGATCAGATACACAAGCTTAAATATTGCATAACTTGTCTTCTATGAAAAATCTAAAGTATAAATAATTTAAAGAGCAAAAGGAACAATGGACAGTAGGAAAGGAGATAGATTTTTTGTAAATGGGAAGTAGAACTAGGAATAGAGGGAGGGAAAAGGAAAGGGAAGGAAAGGACAAGTAAAATAAAAAGAATTCAGATGTATTATATACACGTATCTACTCTCCATAATGATTGTAAGTATTATGTACTACAAACATGAACTACTACTCTTACTACCAACAAAATAAACAAGACAGATACTTGTAAAACCCAGATAGGACATTTCTACCACAGTTCATCTTAGCCTAGGCCAAGGTGAAGAGTGAAAATCATTCAAGTTAGAAGACTTTAACAAAATATTCATTTATTTTTTCTACTGATCATAAAGTCTATAACTTAATCATTAAGTGCATTACTTAAATGTAAACACTCATTTTTACCACTTTTACTCAAAATCTTTTTGTTAGAATGGTTGTAAAATAATAAGGTTTATGTCAAGTTCAGTAATAAACCCAGGAAGTTTTGAACAAAAGATTTACAGAATGTCTGCTTGTTAAACCTAAACAAAATTTATAAAAAAGGCCATAGCAGCTGTCCACAGATATGGAAAATATCATGGAAAAAAGACAAGTGACACTATTTGTTTTTAACAAAAAGCAGTTTAAAAATTCTAATTTAGAGAAAAGAAAATGGCAGAGTTATTTATCAGCAGCAAAATTCATCTTCTTGGAGATCTGGAATACAGACAACAGAAAATAACCTGTGAAAGAAACAAAAAAAGAGAACCATATTGCCAGGAATCAGGAAGTCATAACAGAAGATAATTAGAAGCTATAAAGACACTGAAAAGATGATCCACAATGCAGAGAAAAGAAGGGAACAATTTGGATTCTCTTCTGCTGGCAAGGAGGGGAAATGGGCTCCTCGAAGCAAGGTAACTGCCCAGGGCTGGGAGATCCACAAAAAATGGCAGCAGGGCTCATGGGCTTTGGGGGAGGGTTTCTGCTCTGAGAAGACTCATTTCACACAGCAGGCAACAGCTGAAGAGGGACTCAAGTACAGGCATCCACCATATCACTGAGAGTGTTGATCAGGAGCCATTTCAGGAGGTGGTTGATTATTTAATATGGGACTCAACAACTAAAAACCAACCTTACTTCAGGGCTCCCAGTATTACCTTCCCACAGAGACTAGGTGAGAGAGCGGTGGGAGACAGCCACAGACAAGAAGCAGGTTGGAGCTTCCTTGAGAAGATTAAATGAAGGCTGGGAAAGACACAGGTCCATAACCCCATGGGAAGAAGCAAGGCTCAGCTCGAATTGTGCAGAAAAACAGTTGGTCTGAGAGTGCCTTCTAGCATTAAGTACTGTGGACCCTCCGGTTATGACTGGCCTGATATTGGAACAATTTGGATTATGAACAGAATTTTAGTTTTAATTTAAGACCGAAGTCTTGAGTTATGACCTGAATGCCAGTTGCCTGTGCTTCTCAGATACTATTTAACCCTTAAAGAGTTCTGGAAGGAACATTACAACATCTTTTCCCATATGAGGTTAATTGAGAAATCCTGGCTATAAGGCTAGAGGAAGAAAAATGAGACTAGCTAGACTTCAAAACTGGAACCTAGAAGGAAACTATTCATTCAAAAATCTGGAGAAAAAATTGTGTGTGCGTGTGTGTGTGTGTGTGTGTGTTTGCACTCATTTTCTTTTTGCTCTTAAAATTTTTTTTGTTTTCTATTCTTCATATTCTTCCTTTTTCTCCATTTTTCTATTTCTTTTTTCCTGTTAATTTTATCTAACCCTATAAATATCCTTCTATTCTATAATGGAATTCTTTGTTTTACTTTTTTCTCCTCATTTTTCATTGTTTAATTTTTCAAATTTTTCTTTTTAAAATTTGCCCATTTCCAATCCCTGAAGATCAATTATTTAGAGAATTTTTTTTTTTTTTTTTCACCTGGGATCGAACTCCGGACCTCATGGTTACCAGGGTGGGCTCTTAGCCACCTGAGCTAAACCCCGGCCTTAGAGAAATCTTAAAAACAAGAAAACATGAAAAGTGAACTTAACAGCAGCTAGACAATGCAAAGAAAAGTAATCTATGATTAACTGGAATAAGTGAAAGAATTAGAAGACTGCACAAAGGCACAAAAAACTGTTCAGACTTTTCAAACATTTGGAAAAAATTAAACACACAGTTGAGTGAGGCATATAGAACCCCAAACAGCCACAATCAAAACAGAACCTCTCCATGTCACATCATACTCAAATAGATCACTTACAAAGACTTTAGGATACAGCAGACTTTTCTCAACACAAACCTTAGAAGCAAAACAAACAAACAAACAAACAAACAAAAAAAACCCCAAAAAAAGCCTAAGTGGAGTATTTCAAGACTTAAAGTATAACAACTTCCAAACCAACTTATATGCCATACAAAACTTCCTTTCTTTTCTTTTTCTTTCTTTCTTTCTTTCTTTTTTTTTTTTTTTTTTTGTACTGGGGATCAAACTCACAACCTTGTGCTTGACAGGGAGGCGCTTAGCTCACTGAGCTAAATCCCCAGCCCCAAAACTTTCTTTTAAAATTGATGGAGAAATAAGGTAGGTCCATGACAAAGAGCACCTCAAGAAATTCACAACCACCTAACCAGCACTACAAAAAATTCTGAAGGATATTCTAGAAAGAGACAATCTAACAAAGCTACAAAATGTAACAATGAATACACCATGGAGGGTAAGCAGTTAAGCAGAAGTGGGACCACAAAAATAATGCAATGATATGAATAAGTATCTTTCAGTAATAACTCTCAATGTTAATGATTTCAACTCCCCATTCAAATGACAAATTGGATCAAGGAACAAAGCCCAATGATATGCAGTATAGAGAAATACATTTAATCCAGAAAGTAATACACAGGTTAAAAGTCAAAGAACTGAAAACTATATTCCATGCAATAGGAACCAGGAGAAAAGCAGGAGGAGCTACTTTAATTTCAGACAAGGAAGATTTCAAATCAAAATTAATCAGAAGAGGACAAGAGGGTAACTATATACTAGTTAAGGAAATGATTCAACAGGAAGAGATAACTACTATAAACATACATGCATCACACTGATGTGCCCAACATAATAATACCACTAGCCCAAAAAACATGCTAAAGTACATGAAAAATAATCAAGATTATCCCATGCATATTATTAGATCATTATGCAATGAAACTAGAAATCAATGGCAAAAGAAATAGCAAGAAAATACGCAAACACATGGAACTGCTCAATAATCAATGGGTCACAGAAAAAAAAAATCAAGGAAAAAATGAGTCCCTAGAATCAAGTCATAACAACAGTACAACATACTAAGACACAATGAAAGCAGTCCTAAGAGGGAAGTTTCTAGCTATCAACATCCACATCAGAAAAAGGGCTCAAATAACATACTGATGTATCTCAAAGTCCTAGAAAAACAGGAACAGTCCAAATCCAAGCTAACACAAAGAAGAAAATTATAAAGATCAGAGGAGAAATTAATGAAATTTAGCAAAAAAGAACCGCCCCCAACCATAAACAACAAAACAATACAAAGATTCAATGAATCAAAGAGCTGGTTCTTTGAAAGAATAAATAAAACAAACCCCTACCTAATCTTACCAAAACAAGAAAAGAAGACTCAAATCAACACAATTAAAGATTAAAAAGGTGAAATCACAATGGACTCTGCTGGTGTCCAGAAAGTTATTAGTAACTATTTTGAGAACCTATACTCTTATAAATGGAAAATTCAGAAATTATGAACTACCAAAGTGGAATCAAGAAGATATAAAAACCCCGAATGATCCAATATCAGACAATAAGATTAGAGAAGTAAGAACTTTAGGGAAGATCTAACATTAATACTTCTCAAACTCATTGAAATCAAAAGGTAAGGAGTACACCCAAAGAAGTGGGATGCTATCAAGTTAAAAAGCTTCTGCACAGGAAAGGAAGCAACCAACAGAGTAAAGAGACACCTATAGAATAGGAAAAAATTTTTTGCCAGTTATTCCTTGGGCAGAGTAATATTATTATTACTATTATTATTATTTTGGTACTGGGGATTGAACTCATGACCTTGCATTTGCCAGGCAGGTGCCATGCTGCTGAGCTATATCCCCAGCCCTTAATATCTAGAATATATAAAGAACAACAACAACAACAAAATTAGACACCCCCCCCCCAAAGTAAAAGACTCTATCAACAAATAGGCAACTGAAATGCAACAGACACTTCTCAATAAATACGTGAAAAAGTGTTCAACATCACTGGCCATTACAGAGATACAAATTAAAACAACACTGAGATTCCTTCTTCCTCCAAAAGGAATGGCTATCATCAAGAAATCCGATAGTTTAACAAATGCTGCCCAGTCCCTTGGAAAAAAGGAACCCTTCTTCATAGGTGGCCAAAATGTAAACTAGTACAACCATTAAGGAAATCACTATGGAGATTCCTCAATTAACTAAAAAGAGAAATTCCATTTGACCCAGTAATTCCTCTTAGTTATCTACGTGAAAGAGTTAAAGATTGGAATACAGCAATAGATGGACACCTGTTTTTATAGCAGCACAATTCACAACTGCTAAATCTTGAAGTGGCTTATATGTCCATCAAGAAAATGTAGTATTTACACACAGTGGACTACTACTCTACCATAAATTAGGATAAACGAGTCATTTATAGGAAAATGGATGCACCCTGAGATCATGATGTTAAGTGAAATAAATCAGACAAGCTTATATATTGAATGGTTCCTCTTTCATGAGAAACCCAACATATAAATATGGAGTAAGTTAAAATACAGATAAACGAGGGAAAAAGAGATAGAGAGAGGTGGGAAGAATCAAGAACAGGGGAAATTTCAACTAGGAGGGAAGGGATGAAAAGAAGATGCAAAAGAATTAAGATATATTATGTACACATTCCTGACAATAAATGTGATCATTATGTATTGTTAACATGTAAGTATAAACATTTTAAAAATTAATTGAAAAGTATAGTTAAATTGTTACCTGGTCAGTTTGGTTTGGTATTGGAAATGCAACAGTTGGTATTTTTGATGAGTTAATGGTGAATTTTTAAACTATAAATCATTTACCTAGTTTTTAAAAACTAAAGGCATAGAACTGAATAAATCTAAGTATATATTGTAAACCTTAGGTCTGTATCCATACAGTTTACATCATTCTAAACAAGGTGAATTTTCCTTCTAACCATTAAAAATGTATCACTGGCAAGACAGCACTAGGCATCTCTAACTAAGCAGAAAATTTTTCACAGAAACATGAGTCAACCTGACTGACACAAAGGGATTATGATACAATGGAAACTATTTTGAAATCTTAGTGGATGTATTCCCTATTATGAATGATAAAATATACACATAAAAGTACCTTATAATGTTGTAAAGAGGAGAAAATGCAAGTAAGTGCCAAGAATTTCCTCTTAAGGCTGCACTTTTTCATTTGGAGATCTGATCACTAAACTTCAGACAAACTACAGTTTGGTATCACACTATCTCCATTTTAACATGCTGGCATCTAACTGGAAGTAAACCTGGGTCATCTTTGATACAGTATATTCAAAGTATCTTTTGCATACATTTTATAATTACATTAAAGAATGTGAAAGCCAGCAGAAATTCTAAATTACTTTACAAATCTGTCCTTTCCTTCCCAATCTACACTGTTCTCTTTGTGCTCTTCATGTGTGTCTTCTGTCTTTCATTTGCAGATGCATGGAAGTTCACAAGATGTAGTGTAAGTTTAAGCACTATATTAGAGTGTAAAATACACTTTCCCATCAGTAGTTCCCAGACCTTGTACTTGTTAATCTCAAAATGAACTGGGCTGCAAAGATCCCAGTTAAGTAACCCAGTACAGCTATACCTTTAAAAAAATAATTTATTATAATTGGATCTAATAGAACCTCAAGGTAGGAGTATAGCTGGCCCTCAGCAAAATAACTAGAACTGGAGACTGGAATGCTACCAGGATTCCATCTCCATAATTTTCTATTTTGTTATTTCGAGCCAGGCTCTTGCTGTGTTGCCCAGGCTGACCTTGAACTCTTAGGCTCAAGCAATCCTCTTGAGGCATCAGCCTCCTGAGTAGCCAGGCACGCTACCATTGTGCCTGGGTAACAATTCCTTCTCTCTGTACTTTGGCTTCCTTACTCTATCAGAGAGTAATTTTTCCCACAAGTTAAAAACTTGATCATGGATAACTCCTCTATGTTTTATAACTCACAGCTTTAGCCACCAGAAAGTCCCAGTTCCAGTAAACAAAATCACATAGAAAGCCTCTGGTTTGGTCCAGTGCCTATTGCTAGGAAAAAGGCACATACGATAGGGCCAAATTAGTCATTTCCTCTACACCTAATCAGAGGTGTAAGTGTGTGTGTGTGGGTGTGTGCACGCGCATGTGTGCATGTGGTTATTCTGTAATGACATGACCAACTTTAAGTTTTGGGTGGATGGAGTAAAGATCTTTGGGAAAGCTGGGAAAGTGATTTGAGAAAGGCCTTGGTTGGTGGAAAAACTGTTTTTTTCTATGCATATGTCAAGTTGTGCTGCTTATACACTGCTTTCTTTCAAATGCTGTTTTAGCAACACATTGCCTCAAAATGTACTGTTGAATAGGTGCCACTTTGGAATTCATGTCTAGTAGTGCATGCTTCCAAAAACAAGTGTGTGTGGCATGCTGCTCAATTGTTTCTAGCTATCATTTTCTTGATAATCCTGCCCATCTAAGGCCCAGATAATGTTTTGAGCTGTATAACTAATTTCCATGCCAAAGATATCAGAAAGCAATCAAAAACTTGACTTTTTTTTTGGTATGGAGAAGGGGTCATGAATAACCAATGAATTACAAAGCTCAAATCTGGGACTGTTAAATTTGAAAATTCATGAAAATTTTATTTCAAGACAGTTCCTAAATTCAGATAAAATTGTCCATGTAACTGGAAATGTGTGCTGAAAAGACTGATGAAAAGGAAGAATGAAATGGACAGCATTCTGAGTCTGGAGAACTTTGACTTTGTTCTGTTATTCTGAATGGCTGGAAAATGATCTGAAGTACCTTTCATAATAGTTTCAACCTTACTTCACGAATTTTCCGAATTCTGTTTTTTTTTTTTTCCTCAGTGAGAAGAGAAAGATGACATTTAAATTACTAGAGAATATTAAGAGGGATGGAACTCCAATTTTTTTTTTTTTAACTATGGGAAAATTCAAACACGCAGCAGTAGAGAGAACAGTATAGAAAGCTCTTGCTCACCTGTTACCCAGTTTTAACAATGATCAATTCATGGCTGACCTTATTTCACTTACACTGTAATCCTCATCTGGAACACTGCATTGAATTTTTTGAAGCAAATCCTAGAACCATAATATTAAATCTACAAGTGTTTTGCTATTGATTTCTAAAAGAATGCTTTTTAAAAGGTATAATTATAATGACTTTATTCCACATTAAAATATCAAGAATTCTTTATTATCAATATTGTGTTACATTTTTGCCAATTATTCTTTAAGTATATATTACACCTGGTCTGTTTGAATTGGGAGCAACACATTGCACTTAATGTATCTCATATCAAAAAGATAGGTCTTCTTCCTCTTGTACTATTTGTTAAAAAATTAGATCATGCCTTAAATAGTTTCTCATTATTATTTTGCTGACGGCATTCCTGTGGTGTTAATGTATTCTCCTACCTCATGTATTTTCTATAAACTCATAATAAGACCTAGAGGCTTGAGCAGATCTAGGTTTGACTTATTTTTTAACAAATACTTCATAGGTTGTCTGGGGATTTAGCTCAATGGCTTAAGTGCCTGCAGCATGAGGTCATGAGTTCAATCCCTGGTACCAAAAACAAACAAACAAACAAACAAACAAACAAACACTTCATAGGTGATACAGAGATGCAATAATAACCAGTTGCCCCTCTTCATGGTTTAGTGGTCACTTATGGCATTGTTCAGGTGTTTTATTTCACTAAGCATTGCAAAATGATAGTATCCTATTTCTCTTATTCCTTTTTCATTAGTTAGCTGAGATATTTTTATGAAGGGAAACTTTCCCACCCTTTTCCCCTCCTCCTTCTTATCACCTTCTTAGATAAATGTGAGTATTATATTCACATTCTTTTCACTTAACAACTTATCCTAAAGATCACTTCACACTGTTTGTAAAGTTATTTCTCATTCCTTTTCCAGCTGTGGTTTATTCAACCCAGTCCCAACGATGGACATTTGAGTTGTTTGCAGCTGTTTTTCTACTTTTCACTTTAAAAATTTATATGACATTCAAAGTTTCAAGACTGTCATATAGGACAAAAGTCAAATTTCTGCAAAAAGGAAGGAACTTAGTAAAGTGGTCCTTTCATTGCAGCATGGGTATGATTATAGAATATTGCCTTTTCTAGCCATTTATTCCAACTTTTAGAAAAGGTACATGTTCGAGATCATATTTTCTGGCTCCTTCACTTGCCTCTATTCTATTTTTCATCTTTTTCTGTTCTCTAATCAGCTTTCCAAGGATTCTAGTCCTTGCCAGTCCTAGTCACAGCAGTATTTCTTATCTTCACGTAGCTTCATGCTAGAGAACTGACCTTGCTAGTTGGCTATTGGAGCCTAATCACACTCAAATCATTGCTTCCTGATGATCACCGTGGCTGCTAATATTCTGTTGGAATGGTAAAGGCTGGAGTAGTGCTAATGGGGCTGGTCATAGGACTCAGGGCAGCTCGGCCATAGCTCCAAAACTTAGGAGCAGCCAACATGGGCTTAGGAAAGAAAAAAATGGGGAAATCAGGATGATCTTATTTATTGAAATGATTCAAACCAGTGTGGTTCTTTTGTCAACTTTTCGCATGTAGTAATGAGCTATGACTAGGTGCTAATTCTCAGAGGATCATATGCTTATATGCCATAGATGGAAATCCTGTAGATATATTATTCTTGGCCTCTAGTTTTTAGGGTTTCCCTTTTGTGATGGGTAATTTTAGGAATAAATGTGACTGGATTAACATAAGAGGACTACCTAGAGAACTGGTCAAGCATTATTTTTGGATGTATCTGTGAGGGTGTTTCTAAAGGTGTGTGTGTGTGAATGGACTAAATGGAGAGAGTCTGCCCTCAATGTATATCACCATCCAGTTGGCTGGAGGTTCACATAGAATAAAAAGAAAAATGGCAAATTGATCTTGTCTTCTAGAACCAGGATACACTTTTCTTCTCCCTCTTGAGACAGTGGAACTCCAAGTTCTCCAGCCTTTGCATTCCTGGACTTAAAACTAGCGGCCTGCAGGTTCTTAGGTCTTGGGTCTTGGAATGAGAATCACATCGTCAGCCTTCCTGGTTCTGAGCCTTTCAGACTTGGACTCAGTCAGGGTACTGGCATCCTAGGATCTCTAATTTGCTGAGGGCTAGTCATGAGAATTCAAAGCCTCCACAACCCTATGAGTAAATTACCCTAATAAATTTCTTCTCATAGAGAGTGTTTTTAGTTGTGCTGTTGTGGCTGCCTTGATGTCCTGAATTGATTCAAAACATTTATCTTTCATAGTCATTTTGGCCTAAGGGAAGAGTCAGAAGTCACACTGTGCCAAATATGGTAAATAGGATAGATGAAGACACACCATAATATTTCTGAGAGCCCACCTTTCTGTTGGATGATACTCAGCAGTATCATTCACTGTATTTTTGATCATAACTCTTAAAGATGTGAAAAAGGACTTCTTGAACTGCTTCAGAGTGGTACAAATGATCAGATGTGTTTGAATGGAGGGAGAGTCTTTAGGTGGATTCATGGCAATGTGTCTTTAATAATTTTTTAAAAATTTATTCACCATATTGATTACCCCCTCTATTTGTGAGAAACACTGAATTGGAGGAGGAGGAAGAGAAGGAGGAAGAGGAGTAAAAAGAGAAGAGGAATAGGAGGAGAAGGAAGAGGAGGAGGAGAATATATTCCCAACAAACTAAAAAAATAAAACCACAAGTCTAGGAGAAAACAAGACCCCACACTGAGCTCTAATTAACAAAAACACCACTCCCCACCCCCCCCCCACGAAAACAAAAAAGACTCCAAAACCAAAACCAAAACCAACAACGACAAAAAAGAAATACCCAAATACCTTGGTCCTCTTAGGAGAAAGAATGACTGAATGTGAGAGAGGTTGAAATCATATCCTACCAGAAACACTAAAGTTCTATGAGAAGTAGAAATCGTGTTATGCAAAGTCATGTTAACCCTCCAGTATTTGAAGGATCTAATGTAGAAGGATTGGAACTGTCTCTCTTGAGAGGCTACAGGAGCAGAACTGTGACCAATGCTATGGGAGGCAGTTTTCTGAATAATAAAAGGAAGAAATATAACAATAATTCTTACGGTGGCAAAATATGGCATAGCTCTAGAGATAATTACTGACCCTATGAGAATGATACTGTAGGCATTAAAGCACTGTACAGAAAGTTTGTTTATATGGCAGAAAGAAGTGTTTGCTATCATGATCTAATGCATCCCTTTCCATTTACTTGTATTTGTATACTCACATTTCTTTTATTTCAATAGATGAGTTATCTGTGCTCCCATTTATGTACTGGATTCTATTACCTTTTCACCAAGGCAGTATTTTCCATCAGTATAAACATGTAATTTCTCATCATGAAAACAATTTCTTCCTTGTCTCCCATATCTGCATTTATACTCACTCCATGGAGGAGTCTTTGTTATTCTCTAGTTCTTCTTCTACCACTCTCATTTAAACCTATTCAAATAAAACTTGACTATAATTACACTGAATTGCTTTGTCATGATCACTTAAGATCAACTCTCAGTTCTCAACTACATGATCTATTAGCAGCAGCTGATACCAATAGTCTCCCATTGTTTTCAGTAGGGCACACCTCCCACCCTCTCCTCAATCCAGGTACACCAGTATTCTGATTATAGAACAACAAAGCACAGTGCTATTCTTAAGCATTTGCAGTATTCATGCTCCCTGGAATGTGCTTTTGTTGGTTAAGTGCATGGTTCACCTGCCTCAGGTGACAAGTTTTTAGTGAAATTTTCCCTGGCCACCATATTTAAACCTGCAGTCCCCACCTTTACCCCCCCCATTTACTTTCTTCTTTTACTGTCATTTAACATTTTATTTCACTGATAGTCTGTTGCTTCTCACAAAAGTACAGATTTCTATTTAATTTGGTAATATATACTAGTGCCTAGAAATCTACTCAGTACATAGTAGGTAGTCAAGAAAAGAATATTTTCCTTCAATACTGGGGATAAAGCCAGGTCTTTAGCATGCTAGGCAAATGCTCTAACACCTAGCTATAAATCCAGCCCAAAGAAGTAATGCTGAATGAATCAATTGGGAGAGTGAAGCAAAGGAAAATATATGAAGGGAATAAAATCTGGTATTTAACTTAATGCTAACTAAAGTTAGGACTTTAGCCCAAAGTATTCTGTTTTTGACCAAATGTGGCATTTAAGCCATACAGCAGGTACTGTTTTAAATTTATATTGTACATAGTGCATAGGTAGATTAAGACTTACCAAAAACTAAGAAAGTATACAAAAACTTCAGAACCACTGAATGCTGTATGCTCATGTTCTAATGTAGGTGCTACAGACCTAGCTTTGACTAGTATTGTTTGTTTTTGGTCAGCCTTCCACAAAATGGGGCTGTACTAAATACCTAGTAACTAATGAAAACACAGATTAGAGCTAAATGGCATGTTAAGTAAAGTTCTTGGTTATGACATTATTTTATATTATTGAGTGGTAGAAAATAATTGATGAAAGTATTCAAAATGTGGTTCTAGTCTATCCTTTGGCTATGCCGTATGCCGTTCCCAACCCAGTGTTACTCAGAGGACAGGACCCAGGGGCTTATCTGCATAGGTGGCCTTAAATCAGGAAAGCACAGCTGGTTCTAAGTTCTTAAGACACCAGAAAATACTGGAAATCCAGTGCTTTATTTAGCCTTTAAAATTTTATTTTTATTTATGTTCTTGTGGTGCCAGACAATACCCATGGCCTTGAGTAAGGAAGGCAAGTAACCTACCAACAAGCTATATCCCCTGCCTTTCAGAAAGCCTTTGTGACATACCAGAGTTAATAATTTTGTGACTTTGGCGTGTTGGTACTTCTTTAAAAAAGCACTCCGATTACTTTTGTTTTGCTAAGGCTTCTCAACTTCAGTCTCATCTGTCAGTCAAATCTAATAGTTTTAGTGTTCTAATATTACAGAAATTCAGACCAACAATAGCAAAAACACTTTCTCTGTTACCTTTCAAAATCAAGAGCAGAACCTGTAACATAAGCTTTCGGCACAACAAAGAAGTTATAAGTTATTGTAAAATCAGGTCAATATGTGCTTTGTGAAAAAGTGACACGTTCTGAAAGCAGAAAATCTACTTTCCAGAAATATGCTCAAAGATATAATACAAACATGTCATAAGAAAAAAAATTATGTTAAAAATAAAAACTTGTAATTCCAGAATTTAGGGAAGCAGAAGCAGGAGGATCCTAAGTTTGAGTCTCTCCTGGACAACTCAGCAAGACCTTGTCTCAAAATAAAATAAAGGGCTGGGGAATTACAGCTCAGTGGTGTAGTGCCCCTGTGGTCAGTCCTCAGCACCATTCATACACAAAGGCACAGAGAAAGAAAAACAAAAACTCATGTTTATGTAGAAAGTTACAGTTGGTTTTGACCCTGAAAAATCTTAAAAAGCATAAACTCAAAAGACAAAAGTCAAAAAGCACAACATAGAAAGTAGTTTGATGTTTTAATATATACTATCTCCTTTGAATATTTTACTAGTGGTAGCGTTTTTTGTTTGTTTTGTTTTTTTGGTACCAGGGATGGAACTCACAACCTTGTGCTTGCCAGGCAGATGCTTGTGCCACTGAGCTAAATTCTTGGCCCCAAGAAATCTGTAACTGGTTGTGATCAATTAGTGGTAAACAGCACTGCACATGGACCAGCCTAAAGTGTTCTTTGCAGCCCCATAAATTCTCCTGAGGCAGCATGGGATTGGGAAGAAAGAAGACTAGGGAAAGCATGACACAGTAGTATATACTTTTATAATCCCAATACTCTGAGAGACTGAGTCAGGAGGATCCTAAATTCAGCCTACTTTGGCAACTATTATGATTGATACACTGTGTCAACTTGAGAAGTTTAACTATGAGACTCAACAGGGAGCCAAGGTTCTTACTTTGTAAATATCCTCATCCTGTGCAAGAGAAGAGAAAGGAGATTTTATGAGTGCTACACCAGCACAGGAAGGTGGGGTGGCCTGTGTACAATATAAAGGAGGAAAAGAAGCTTGCTCCCCCTCATCCACTTTTGCTCTGGCTGCTGCCTTAAAGTGTTGCCCTGCAGCCATGCCGCCCTACCTTGGAGCCAGTTGATTATGGACTGAAACTTTCACAAACTGTGAGCAAAATAAACCTTTCCTTCCTTCATGTTGGGTGTCAGGTTTTTTGTCCTAGCAATGAGAGAAAAGTAACCACGACAGCCAACTATATGCAAGATATTGTCTACAGATTTTTTTTTAAAAAAAAAAACATGTAGGAATAAAAGAGGTCCAAGAAACATAACTTGGGGAACATTTAAGCCTAGCTTCCAGACTAGAGAGAGGAAGGCAGGGGAAACTTGAATATTCTCACATAAAAACCGGAAGAGAGTTTTAGGAAGGAGAATGAGTTTTGGCAGGTAAGGCAGGAAGGTCAGGGAAACTGATAACTTAAGAGCTGACTTGATTGGGAGAGAATAAACAGTTAGTGAGATTAGGTAGGCATTGTTTAGGGGTAGATGAAGTCAGACTGCCAGGGTTTGAGAAGTGAATTAGGAGTGGGAAGTACGCAGCAGGTATGCTAGACTTTTAAGAGCTTGGTGGTAAAAAGACTGGTTATAAACTAAGAGTAACAACGATCTAAAGAAGGCTTAAAAAGGAATGTAATACCCAAAAGTGGCTGTGAAAAACAAAATGGTATTTCTAGAATTAATTTTTAATTTCCTGAATTCACTGCGTAAAACTTCAAATCACTCTGGCATTCACATCCTGACATGTACATGAATTTAACTGTGAAGACAAATGTAGTAGCAGTTCAGACAGAAACCAAAAATCTCCTGTAAAATTATTAGAATAGTTACATTAAAAGCTCTCCTCAAACCCCTAATGCTCCAACAAATGCAACTATAACTTGGTTAGTTTTTCTGCCAGTGGGTAGAGTGCCCCCAAATACAGTACACAAACAACCTAATAATACATAAAATAATTATTCAAAAACTTTAGGTCTTTTCCACTGTCAAATAATTTTCCTTTGTATTCACATCTTGTTTGCTTTACCTTAAGTCACCTCCTAATCGTGCTGACATCTACTACTGATGATTATATTAGACCTAAAAGTGTTCTTAAACAAATGAAAAATACTGACTTCCATTCCTGAAAGTCCTGCTTCCAATTTTCAAGAGGAAATTAAATAATGTATAAATCAAATACTGGGTCTAAGCCCAGACAGCTGAACATCGTTTTGTCCTTTCAAGGCAAGGAGGAAGTGTCTGCTGTGGCAGGGACATGCCAAGAGAAATAAAGCTTAACCTCAGCCCCATGTGAAAGTGATTTTAGATCATCGGGGGTGTCTGCAAATAGGTTAAAAATGAGACCACATACTAACATAGAACTTTCCATGGAACTAAAAAAGATGAATCAAGATCTAACTCCCACCTTAAAAACAAAATATGTTGGGTAAAGGGCATGGCCTTTGAAATTCTATATAAAGGCAGCAGAGCAAAGGGAAAGTAACCAAGGGAAGGACAGCTGACAAACAAGGCAAAGGGAGATTACAATGTATTTCTTCTTCCACTTACAATTAGATTTCTTTGTAATTAGAATGCCAGATTCAAAATGAGGTGTGTGTGTGTGAAGTGAAAGAGAAAGGAAAAAGAACAGTGAGAAGGAAAATGTAAGCATTGTGTGTAAAGACATAGGAAGGACGATGATAAAGAAGTTATTTAGATTGGGGACAGGCAAATTTATTCTAGAATTTGCCAGACAGCAAATAGTTTGTGAAGAACACCGTCCTCCCGTAACTACTTAAATCTGCCTTTGTATCATAGGGACAGTAATGGTTAAAATGTAAATGAGTGTCTATATTCTAATAAAACTTTCATGTGTCATTAATTATTATTTTTTCCATTTTTTATTCAATCACTTTAAAATGTAAAGTTATTCTTAGTTTGTAGGTTTTATAAAAACAGGTTGTGGGTCACATTTGATCTCTGGACTAGAGTTGGCTGGCCCTTGAGTTAGATAATCAACTACCCAATCCATAGGAGAATATTTCTATGAAACTGGCCTTGAACTATATTTGAGATTCTGGGTAAGGTTAATTAGCCAAATGGCAAGATGTAATAACGGCAGAAAACATTTATTTGGAAGATATAGTAGATTCTCTCTAGTGCTATAAAAAACACAATCTATTTCTACTTTTTTTCCTACCAGAATATTTACACTAGTATAAAAATCAAGTTTATGTAGTGATAAAGTTTTAAGTAAAGTGCTATATAACACTATGATATTATTCAGGGATCAAGAATGACTTGGAAAGATTATTCCCTTTGCTAGAATAATCTGGTATTTTATGTACATCCTTTGCAGCATAATGCTAGCCTGGAATTATACCTAAGTTTCCATCATCACCTCCATGGAAATCAGAGCTAGGTGCACAGCAGGATTTTCTGGTGGTGCATATACTGTAGATGGCATTGTGATAGAAACTGTACAAAGCATCAAACTTTAAGTCCCAGACATAAAGGAAATATAAAAGTGCAATATAACTATGTAGATAGTTTTAGTGGAGCAAAATACTTTTTATACATTAAGTGTTCTGATACAAAACACTGACTTTTATGTCAAAGTACAGTGCAGTGGTACCTCAGTTTACAAACTTCATTTGTTTTATAATTTGAGGAGGATGGCTATGGATGTTTGTGTGGGGAAGATGGTTGTGGTTGTGGCTGTCACCAGATATGGAGTTTGTGAACACAAGCAAAATTTTGGTGAACACTTTTGAGAACCAAATTGTGATCATAAGCACTTGTGAATGGAGGCATTACTGACCCTCTTAAAAGATCCTAGTGAGAGTCTTGATAAAGGAAAATATGATATAGTACTCCTGCCCTTTTCTTCCTCTCTTTACTTTTCAAATAATCTCAGTACTACTACCTCTTCTATGAAGAAATGAGGGCTGCTTCTTTAGGAGACTTCCCCTCAGCTAATCTAGCCTTTGTTCTTAAGCCAGCCACACAGCTCTGTTCCTCTTATGAAAAGAGGCTCTGTAAGACCAGCTCATTCAGACAGATTGTATTTTAAGCATGACAATGATCTAAGGAAGGTTTAAAAAGGGAATATACTATACTATGCGAAAGTGTTTGTTGCATATGCATTTTTATGGATCAGTTACTCAATAAATTATATTATTAGATACCAGTGAATGTGCACAATATATTCATGCTCATTTTAAAGAAAGCAGTATATTTTAAAGATGTGATGGACAAATTCTTCATCAGGAATGTAATCAATTATAATACTGTTTGTGTAAAAACAATACAACTCATTCAACCAAATGATCTATTTGGTGAAGTCTATTTTCTGGCACCATTTCTAGGAATCCACTGTGGTAAACACATCTGCTTTTGCCACATACCTTAAAGTGGAAAGAGGTAACCACAGATTATGGAAAGGCTAAGTGTGTGAAACTGGTATGTAGATGGGGACAGACTCAGTAAACAGCCTTTTTATTTTCTGTCTCCTTCCATTTTCTCCCATTTTGTTCCTTCATTATCAATATCCTATACCAGAAAGCCCATTTGTTATAAGTAATGAACATACACCGACATACTGTCAACTGAAGCCCATAGTTTACATTAGGATTTACTCTTGTTATATATTCTAATATACATTTGTATAAAATACAACATATGTTGGTGATTATCCATTACAATATCATATACAGTCGTTTCACTGCCTTAAAATGCCTCTGCTGAGTATTTTATGTCCTCTTCTCTCTAATTTCTTATTTACCTTTTATTTACCATCTTCATAGTTTTGCCTTTTTCAGAATGGCATATATTTGAATCATGTAGTACATAGGCTTCTCTCCCTTAGCAATATGCATTTGAGGTTCTTCCATGTATTACCCTGATTGATAGCTCATTTCTTTAAGTTATTGAATAGTATTTCACTGTCCAGCTTACCAGTTTACTCCATTCACCTACTGAAAGACATTTTGGGGCTTATGCAGAATTTAGTGTTACTCTCTTATTTCAAGTTCTTTTTTCTGTGTTAAAGTCAAAGGACATTGAAGGCAGACATAATTTTAATTAGCAACCCATAATCCCCCCAAACAGGTACAAAAAACTGAGGCTCACAAGTTACTGACTCCTGGTAATATTTTCTTCCCAGTGTGTATATTTTGGTCTGGTCTCCAACATGTAGCCACACTTCAAAGTACTGTTCTCCACTCTAGCAGCCTACAGGTCTAGAGTTGCTCAATGCCACCACCCCATGCTTTCTTTCACCAGAAAAATCTGCTTCCCTAAAACTCTAGTGAAGTATTTAAACTTTGTAAGAAAATATGAGTTAGCTTTATGTGTGCTAGTGCATGTGGTATGTGGGCCATAGGACTTTCCTTTCATTCATTTTTGTGGTCTCAAAGACACCAAAGATATGAAAAAATTATTGTCAAGATGTTTAAAACAAAAAAACAGTGGGCGTGGTGGTTGATACCTATAATTTCAGCACTCTAGGAGGCTGAGGCAGAAGGATCTCAAATTGGAGCCCTGCTGGTGACTTAGTAAGACCTGTCTCAAAATAAAAATAAAAAAGGGTGGGTATATAACTCAATGCAAAGGCCCTAGGTTCAAAATCTCTAGTACAGTGATAAGAGAACTTTTTAGAACAATGATAACGAATAGCCAGATGCAGCATGTCTGCTACCACTGTCCAGTGCCTCCAAAACAAAAACAATAAACAAAACAAACGAGATCAGAGGGGGCAATCAGAACTTTATGCAAACACTGCTTGTAAACACCTGCTTACACAGGACTCAACACTCGGTTTCTGCAGACCCCAAAAATCAGAGAAGTGAATAGACAGAATTATAGCAGACATGGAATCTTTTAGCGTGTAGCTGTTTGTGCTTGTTTACATTTAACTGGACATGAGGTGAGAAATGTGGAAATTGGAAGGCAGTTTAAAAAAGGCAACCACTCAAGTTTGTCTGAAGGAAAAAGTACTGCAGAGAACCTTTAGGGGCTCATAATTAAATTAAAATACAAATTGCCTTTAGCACACTGTATGTGAAGGCAAATGTATCTGTACAACTCAAAAATTAACATCAAACCTGCTGAACCCTGTAGTGTATGAGTCATATTTTTTATTTCAACTCATCAAGTAACTTCATTTGTGATTCTCCTTACTGAAAATTATAACCACCAATAAACTTGACTTTGACCAAAATGTTTCAGATCACAGTGCTGCCAGAACTCTGGTAAGCCAGACTGATGGTTCTTGATGTTAAGTTCTTGTCTACTCTTCATTCATATAGGAATGACATCCTCTCATTACAAGATGGCTCCTCAAAACATGCAAGCTATTCTGGTGGGGAGTCCAATTATCATTTCCAGATAAAATCAGCACTTATACCAGAGAATTGGGTAATACAAAATGATAGAGTTTTACAAAGTATGCACTCTTACATAATTAATTTGAACTCTGCCCAAAAGAGTAAACATCCAAACTTTTTAAAATAACCAAATATCAAAACTCATACTTAAGATAAAAAGAAGTCAGTAGATATCTCTATCTCCTGCCCTGGTGAGTGCTTGGACTCATTAAAATATACATTATTATGGTTAAGATTCAATGGTGCTTTTGTACCAAGTACCCCATGTTGGAGGTTTAGTCTGTAGGGAGGCACCACTGGGAGGCAGTACAACCTTTAAGAGTTGGGATCTACTAGGAGCCTTTAGGTCACTGGGAGTGTGCTCTTCAAGGGGAGAGTATGATTCATGACCCATTTTTTCCTGTTCTTGCTTCCTGGCCATAAAGAGAGCACTCTTGATCTGCCACATGCTCCTTTCACAGTATACTGTCTTTCCATAGGCCCAAAAGAAAGAGGGCCAACTTACCTTAGCCTGGAACCTCCAAAACCATGAGCCAGAATAAACCTTTGCCTTTATAAATTTATTGTCTTTGGTGTTTGTTAGTTTTTACACCCTTTCAAGTAGTTTCAGATATTCCTAAAAGAACATGTACTACTTCTTTCCAAAATAAATCAGGTTTTAGTGTGGTAAACTTTCACAAAAATGAAATTGCATGTATTCAGTTTTTTATTCATCCAACAGTTATTAAGGAAAAATGTTGGGCCAGGCCTCTAGCCTTTTTTGATCAATCAATTTACTCTGAAGACTCATTAACATACTACAAAGGGATTATTTCTGGAAAAAAAAGAAAAAGGAAAGAAAATGGTCCTCAGATCACTGCAAAAGGAGAATTATTAAAATAACTGAGAAAACTAAAATTATGTTGTCATTATACAAAATAAAATAATTTTTTGTAAAGTGAATGTAAAACTAGAACATGAAAAGCTACAGTAGAAGTTTAACTCCAGCAAAAACACTGCATGGACAAGACTTCCAGCAGAGAGGTTCTCAGTTAACCAGTAATTACTTAAAGTCAAAACATGAAGAGATTACTTACCATTCACATATTCAATTCTACTTTATTGTAGAGGAAATAGGATTAACTTATGAAAAACAAATCTTCCATAAGTATATGACCATCTACATGTAAAGAGCTCCTTGCTCTTATACAACAGATCTACATTATATACAATTTAACTTATTGAATATATGCAATACAGTTGAGAAAAATTAAAATGTCTGGATAATTGTTTTCATTAACATCTTCGCAGGCACCTCAAAGTCAAGTCAATGTTTACATTGTGAGAAATAAAAAGATAGACCAGTCCTTATGTTGTATGATTATTGCAATTCATTATATATGGATTCAGTATTACTACAGGTAAAAAAAATTCAAAATAGACTCTTGGGACTTGGGGATTGTAGAGACCAACCCCCGTTCAACTGTCTAACTCCCTACCTACACAAAATCATCTATAACCACCATCTTTCTTCTTTAAAATAACAGACCCCCTTTTCTTTCATCAAAAGGCAAAACCTCTTGTGATCTTTACTTTCTTGGACATCTGCATTCATTTGTTTCTACTGTCTCCTCTTCTGTTATAAACAAGCTCAGGTTTTTTTCCATCCTACCCCATGTCCCCCATCTGTCTAACTATCAAACTAACCTTTTCTTTTCCTTTTTTTAAAATTCTTGAAAGCAATATCTAACATCTCACCTATCATCTTCACTTCAGTTCTTTGTAATTCAGCTTTCACCTTTACTACTCCACTAAAATTGCTTTTGGTGAAATCACAGATAACCTACATATTGTTAAACTCAATATACCTAAAGCTCTCAGCTGCATTTGGTAATAGTCTCTTATCTCCTTATCTTTTAGAAATGTTATCTCCCCAAATATTTTACATGTTTCACACTTTGCTGTTCTCAAGTTTTCTTCTTGGTCTTTCTTAAAGTCAAATAAAACCAGGTTACACCATGGTGAAGTGTTCAGTTGCCAGCACTAGCAATAAATGTATCTCTGAACCTCCACTATTAACACTTCAGAGAACAAACCAATGGCAAAGAGATCATGCACAATGAACCCTTTCCATTAGGAAGCATGCAGTGATTTTTTTTTTTACTCATTGGTAATACAGTTATTCTGGATTTGCATTTGTATTACCAGATAGTCATAGCTCTGCCAGAGCCACTATCTACTAATCCAATGAATGTGTTACTCATGGCTAACATATCTAGGGAATAATGTTCACACTCAGTAACATCAATTTTCAACTAAGGAAGTAAAGCAATGGGCTGATACCAACTGTATTTATTCCTACAAGCAGAATATAAGAGTCTAGAAGCTAAGGTCCTATGGGAAACTAGTCATAAGAATCAAAGCCTAGTTGACCTTCTCTGAAGAAAGAGCTGGCTGTTCCCTCTTTGGCAACACACCAACATGCTGGAGCACTGCAAGTTATAGAGATGACGTCAACAACAGCTGAGATACAGTTTAGAGAAATACTTACCTGGGTATACTTTGCAGATAATGAGAAATACACAAAGTTTTCATTAACTTAATTGCTTGGGGCTCTTTGTTCACTAGAGGGGAGAGCTCTCTGGCCCCGCTTTCCAAATTATCTCTATGTCTTGTCTTTAATCCCTGTTCAGCCCCTCCAGTTAGGCATTCCTAGCAGACTGTTTTACAGCATGTTTGGAGATGGATTAGATCTACAGACCTAATCTCAGAAGTTTGGCTTCCAAATCATAGTAATTCTTTACCATCATTTTAGTGTTTAAAAGAAAATTGCTTCTAACTGCATGCCTAACAAGTGAAATGGGAGCTAAAAGACCACCACCAGACCATTGTGAATTTCTGCTCTAACAGAATCCCTCCCCCTCCATCACTGTGTTGGCAAGAGGGGGAATGGAACAGACAGAACTAACAATGCATAATGGATTCTTGGAGAAAAATATGAATGGATCACAGTACCCTTTGGGTTACTAAGTACAGGAGTTATACTACCATTACCAGTAGCTAGGGTTAATGGATGACTATCATAACACTAAACAAGCAATCCTATCCACAGTTCAGATTCCTTAGAAAATAGGTTTGGATTGTGCCAACAGTATTGTCCTTTGACTTAGTGAAATACTAATCAAAGGTGAAGAATATAAATTGCCAGTGGAGAATGTAAGTCATAAGATATTATGGGCCTGATGCCAGAGGCAAAAACTACCACTTTGTCCTGGCTCAGAGTATCTAAAAAAAACAAAAACAAAAACAAAAAACCCAAAACGCACTTCTTTTCTTTTCTCTTAAACAATATATCCTTTCTGTCCTTTCCTTTTCTTCTGTCTATTCCTCTCCCTAATTACTATGTGAGGAGAATATTACTGATAGTTGAATTTATAATTTAATATAGGTTATAGCTATGTATTATGTTTCACATATGAAAGTACGGAGGCAAGTGTGCCAAATCTGTGAATTCAAGAACAAGAATATACACATTAAGTCAATTGGTTATGACTTATTTAACTATAATTTTTTTCATTGTGAAATACTGCTAAAATTAAGTCGTTAGCACCCCTATGCATAAGGTATAACCTTATCCCTTCTAGAATACTTAGGTGATGCCTTTAATCAATCCTCACATAAATCTGAAAGTTTGGTTTGGCATATAATGCTACATTAGAAATCACTGAATCCAAGGTTTTAAAGATCTTCCACTGTCAGTAACTTTTTCTTTTTCTGAAAGCATTCCCATTTATTTGCTGAAAACATTTAAGACCATTACAAAGAAATATAGCTACCCAGAGAAATTAGGGCTTACAGGCATAGGCTTTGGAGTCAGACCTCAGATAATTTCCTGATTCCACTAGTTTGTTAGCTATAGGACTTTGAAAAAGCTCCTTTCAATTGCAATTTTCTCTTCTATAAAATGAGTATACTAATTTTGTGCTTATGGGATTTTGCATTAATTTACGTAAAATGCTTATGTTTAAGATATGGTAAATGCTCAATGAAATCATCATAAGCAATATTAATACATTACTTTATTACTAAAGTATAATGAAAGCCAATAGAGACTCAAGTGGCCATTTACTTATCTATAGTTCCCCTCCCTCCAAAAAAAACTCATAACCTAACTCAGGTGTATATGTGCTTATATGTGAAGTAATCTTATAAACTTTTGTCAGGTGGATATGTCCCTTTTCTGGCTGTTAACTTATCTCTGATTACTAAAGCTCCAGGAAGCTATGAGGGCCCTGAGGTGAGATGACTGTAAGCAAAGTGATCACAAACTAATTTTGATAATCATTATGGCATCCAATGCTGGGAACTGAGTGGGAACAATACTATCATGAAGGAATGAGAAGGAGAAGTTCAGAGATTCAAGACGGTTTTATAAATACAAAAACTTAAAGATGGGCTTGTGTGCACTTAGTAAAGAAAGGTTTGCTGAGCTCCAAATGGTATTTTCATTGTATGCATACACACAGAGAATGAGTTACCTGTCAACAGTTACCTTTGAAAAATGGAAAACAGACAGAAGTTTAAGACTGTCATCTTGACTACTGGTATGTGAGCATCAAAACTGTGCAATAAAATAATTGCACTGCTTTTGCTGAGTGGTAGAAGCACCTCAAAGCTAATGACAAAGATCATTCTTGCCAACTCCTCAAAGAACTTCATTGTCCATTATTGTTAATGAGTCTCAGCATGTGAAATACTAATTATTCAAACCTTTCAAAACCAGTGTAAGTTAATCTTCTTCATATGTCAATAAGAAAACCAGAATTATCAACATGATTTCGGAGTATAGGGTAAAAACAGCAAAGTATTAGGAGGAATTCCCAGAGAAGAGTTTTAACTGTAGAACCAGATGACTTTCTAGCTTCAATTATAGATGGGAAATAAAAAAGTTGTTCAAATTTATGTGTGTCCCAGTTCTACCAATGGATCTAAAATTCTCACTACATTCTGCTTTATAAAGTAGAACCAGAAGGCAAGTAAGAGGAAAGTTTAATACAGAGGCATAAGGCTGTCACACAAGGTCATCAAACCCGTCCACAGTGACTGAACACTTCTTAAGTTTACCCTCCTGAAGCTGGGTACTGCTGTGCTCCTTCTGGCAAGAATTATGGGAGTCTTCAACTTTGATAACAAAAGGATTTCTATTTAATTAAAACAAAATTAAGAAAACAAAAAAATGGAGAGCTTTAACTTTTCATAGGTAGAAAAAATTACAGTAAAAGTGAAAGAAATGTCCTCAAGTAATTTTAGTTACTTTTCCCCCAAATTTGGGAAGTAACCATTTGTCTTTAAGGGTATACCTAAGTAAATAGCTCCTAAGTGAAGATGTTTTCTGGAATGCTACAGTCATTTTCTGGCATTGTCCTACAGCAGGCCACCAGGGTAACCTGGTGTGTGACATTTACCTGGTGTGTATCTTATCACCTATATGGACATAACTCCGTATCTTTGCTTTTTCATGGGTGTCACAAAATACACCCATGAAATGACTGAAAGATGTTGATTTTAATATAAGCAATTTTTCAAGTGTTTTAAAGACAAAAACATTCTCAGCTGAAGTACTAATATGTCCATTTACTTTTTAGGTGAGTATAAGATAACATCTCTAGCTATGATTAAATGTTCTAATTGTACTATAAGCTTTAGTTTAAAATAACTTGCCTGCTGCAATATTTGCTCAAGATTTTAACTCTCAACATTACAGGTAAAATTATGAAAGGTAAATTTCTTTTTTAAAAAGTTACTTTCCTCTGCATCATTTAGTCAACCTAAAGGGAGTGGGAAGGCAATGTGAACTTAAATTTTTGATGCTTAAACAGTGCACTCTTCTAAGTTCAAACACTAACCAATTCACAAAATCTTTGCTTAGTAACTACCCTTCCCCAAAGAGGTAGTAAAGGCAATACAGCTGCCATTTTTAATAATGATTATAAATTGTCAGACTTAAACATGCCATGTTCTAGAATTTTACTGTATCTTTCACATTTTCAGGTTATGTAGTCAGATTTAATACTGATGTGACAAAGATGCCATAATGACCACACTATAAAAAAACACAAATTTTCATAATATTAAGTTACTGGTTTTTATCTTTTAAACTGATGTTTCAGTTTTATTTACCAGAAAACATTTTGTGAGGTATGATCAAAATATACAGTAAAGGTTTAAATTTTTACAAATTATTAAATAAAAGACATTACCTGTCAAAATATTCTCCTCACTTTAAATACACATATCCCACTGTAATTGCTACTTTCTGAAGTAGTTCCAGAAGTTCTCTTTCATGAGTGCCTTTATGAGATGTGATAAAAAATAAAGTGAATGCTCTTGCTCAGTGCCATCCAGTGGTAAGAGAGGTTCCAAACATTACTGTATATCCTTATAATCTACCTTATTCACTAGCTCTGGCACTGTGCAATTTTTGGCTCTTTTCCAAAGTTAAAATAATCATGAAAGATAAATGAGGTGAATCAATTAAGGACAGTGAGATAACCATGACAATGCAACTAAAGACATGGAAAAGGGACTTTGAGAACTGATTCAAAAAGAGGCAAGAGCAATGGGATGAGTGTATTTGAAGTGAAGGAAATATTTTGAGGGAAATTAATGGCAATGTGTGCTTTTATTATAATAAAAAAACTGAACACTCATCATGTTTTTGGATCATATCTCATAACTAGAAAGCTACTTAAAACTAAGTTTTTCAATAGTTTCTTTTACAGTGTCATGGGGAAAATAAAGAACTTAGGAGGAGGACTTACAATATAGTTCTCCTACTCCATGTTATTTTCATGTATGTTTGAGCTCATATTTAAAAAGGAAAAGAAACACGAATTACTAATTTCAAACTTAAAAATGTCAAGAATGTAAAAATTTAAAAATCTCAACTTTTATTTGAAAATGAGGCAAAGACATTTCATTTTAAAAGAGACTACTATATTTAGATGCAAACTTGTCAAGGTGGAATTTTAGTGTGTGCATTTCACATATACGTAGGCATACTGTGCAAGTAATGCCAGAATAATATTTTGTTTCTATCAGTTCATGAAACAAATAGGTATTCATGCTATGATTATAGAAGAATGAAATAGGTCATGGGTTCAGTATTTCCCCACCCCTAACTGCTCTGCAGTCTCCAAATTACCTTTATTAGATAAGAGACCAGAGCACATAAAAAAGGGAGACGTATGTAGGTGGGACAGACCCCTAATTAAGGCAAATTTATTCATACCTCTGTTGAACAGTGGACTTTCTATGTAAAATTTTATTGAAGGGGGAGGGAAAAGGTTTTTTTTTTTGGGGAAGCATTCAAAAATGATAGAAAAAAGTAACAGTGAGCTACAGAATAATCTAGAAACAGCTCTGGATTGGAATGAAAAGGAGGAAACAATGCATGATCATTTCTTGACATAACATTTTGCTTTTATAACTCTCAAGTGTACCTAATGTAATCTTTACCTAGTTCTTCTTATTATTTAGTTTCAACTGAAAAATAATCAAATAAGTGATGATATAACAAGTTTCTTGGTCAGCTTCTATAGAGAAGTTTAAAAATGTCTTTTCTAAAAGACTCAACCATCATCCTGGGAGTCTTCTTTGCTGGATTTCATGTTTTTCTCTCTCTTTTGGAGAAACATATTTACCAATGGCTTCCTAAAAAAAAAGTGTATGGAGATAAGCCTGTTTTAGATCTTGCATACCTGATATGTATTTATCCTACCTTCACATGTGATTTCACCATCTGGCTTTTTGCAGAACTGTAGGTCAGAAATAATCTTACTTCAGAAATTTAAGAGCACAATTCCCCATCTCACTGCTTCTACTGATACTGAAAAGTTTGTGGAAATAGGAATTCTTAGTCCTCTGTATACAATGTGTTAAAGCCAGACACTTGGTAGAGGTTTTCAATTTTGAAATCTATAGTTCTTCAAGTCTGGCAAAGAAATTATGATACTTTTTTTCTCATCTAATTTCTGATTTCTATTTGCTCTTTCCAAGAAATGTATTAATCAGAAATCATCACTTCTCTAATTCCCATCTGTCTTTCTGATTAACTTCCAGGGAGACTTTCTCTACTTTATTTTAGAATTCTATTTTTCTCCTACCTGAAAAAACTGTCAAAGTTTCAAGAAGAAATAACATTTTTTAGATCCTCTGGTATTTATTTTGTGGCTGTACTATTATTTCTCATCTTTCTTTTCATTTGTTCCTTCATTTTCTCTGTTTTCATGTATCTGTTTAGACTGTCTTTTTATATAAAAAGGTTTCTTTAAATACTGTTAGTTTCTAGTGTTCAAGGCATATTTAGGGGTGGGGCAATAAAATGGCCACTAGAAATTTTTAGTAGATAGGGCTTGACAGTAGTGATCTTTGCTACTACTGTGACAACCACAATATAAGTACCTCTAAGTACTTGGATGGATACTCCAGAGAACTATCTTCTAATTGTCTGGCAGGTTGCCCTCAGAAGCAGAAAAAGAGTTTTGAAAGACTCAGATGGACGGTGTATATTTTCACTTAATATCCTCTGTTTGGTTTGACAAGTCAACCACTCCATCTTTAAGATGGGCCTGATATCTTGGTGTCCAGAAGTTCAAGTTTTCTGAAATGTAAAGCCGCAATTTCCTCTCAGGGTGATTTCCTTGCTGTAAGGAGTACAGTAAAGAATCTGGGAGTCTATTTCTTCTACATAAAGAAACAAATCTTGTTTTCAGCACTTCCCTCCTTTTCCTAAGAGGTGTCCTATATTCTAATTTGTTTCTTTAGTTCTGTTGTAGTAATAAGACACTTCTTACAGGTTTTTCCTGAATGAGAATTTCAGTATTCTTCAACCTGCTTATTTACTCTCAGCTTCCAAAATTTTAAATTTTATTTATATTTTCTTACACTATTGGTTTCTGTCCCATTTTCTTTGTCATAGTTGGTTTATGCATTTCTTATTCTTTAATTTCATTTTAGTAAGGTTTCAGAATGGAGCAGAGATTAATGGCAGCTTATTGAGTTTAATCAGAAGTTTCATGAATTTATTTAACAATGTTCAGACATTTCTGTGGGTTGCTCCATAGGTTCAAAGAATCTATCCCTAACAAATCAGAACGCAACATGCTGAGCTACCTACATCTAGAACCATGTCAATATGTTCTATCTTTTGACCCATATCTGAATTTCTAAAGTACCTAAACACATGGTTAAGGTATACTTTTCTAAATGTTTACCACTTAAAAGTAACATCTGCCATAGAATAGCCATGCACATTAAAATGGAAGTCTCTGTGCCCCTAACAGTTATAGTAAAGCTATTAATTTGATAATGTTTCTTAAAATTGATGGTTTTAGCATCAAGGATATAAAGTAGTACTTAAAAGGTTGCTGAAAGACAAATGAGACAATGCTTACAAAGCTTTAAATTAGAATAGTGGTTGTGAGAGATTATATGTTAATACTTTTCAGTTGCTTTATTATTTTTAATTCACTCCTGCTATGAAATATGAAAAAGTATAAAATACTTTTCCATTTATCTTTTTCTACTATGCTATCAAGATAGGTGACAACAGCAATCTAGTGTGTAATTCACACTGTAATACTGTGTATACAATCTAGGAAGTCCTAAATTCTGAATACTCTTGATTCTAAAATATATTTAATGTCACACTGAAAAACACATAGTTTACATATTTGTATAAAATTTGACTTCAGGTTGGAGCCCAGGGAAGAATAATTCTTTCCCAATTCTTGTTTTCCTTTTGTCATTCATCCAGATGAATTTTGGGCTGAAGCAGAGACTTTGGCCACCAAAGAGAACATAAATGAAGAGTTTCAATCAGAATAGAAAGAGCTATGGCACCAGAGAGTAAGGTCGGCATTTTGCTAAGCAAATTAGAGGGTCAAAGCCTTATGGGAATCAAGGACTTCAGTCTTAAAAGACTACAGTGAAGTAGCACACACTCTTAGCACTTTGCAATAACAGATCTCAAGTGAAAAAAGAACTTACAGAAATAGTATAAGACAGTATACGCAGACATATAGCTAAGATTTCAAACTGAATCAGAGTATTCCCTATAGCCTATAGGATGAAGCAATGACCAACCATCAGAAACTACTATAAAAAAGTATATCCAAAAAATTGGTAGCTTTATTATACTGTGCAGTCATATATTAATACCTTTCTTGTTACCATTGAAGGTTAAATTAATAAACTCATTTAAAAGTTACCCAAATTAGCTGTTCTATGTAAATGTTTATTTATTAGTCAAGATTCTCAAAACCAGCTCCATTCACTGATAAGGTTTTAAAGAAAAGGCTCAACATTAAACAGAAATGTACAAGAAATTATGGACTATCTAGAGGTGGTATCTAATGCAGGCTGGAGGTAATGGAGATAGATTTTAGTTGCGGTAGTATCTACCTTAAGAAAGATGACTCAAAGAAATAGCTGCATAATGCTGTAGTTGTACCACAAAATCCTTAAATATCCCTTTATTCCTCATTCAAAAATAATTTATGTCTGTGGGTGGGATTGTGGTAGTATATATCTTTTAAAACATCACATAAGAGACAACCATGGCTGTGAGTTGATGACAGTGGTGCAAACAATGAATAATGCTTTAAAGACAAGATCTTACACAGAAAAGAAATCAGATCAATCTTCAATCTTTAATGTCTATGTAAATGAAGATTTCTAAGACAACAAATAAAGTTGGAAGGGTTCTTCAGAAGTAAGGAAAACAATAGAACAATTCTAAGCAAAACTGAAAAAGTCAGTCTTCTAAATTAGAGCAAGTCAATGGAAAATATTTAAGATAGTCAGGGTTAGAATGGTTGTTAGGTTGTTACAAATCTGTCGTAAGTGTACAGATATAAAAACTGAGCATCCCAAGGTGGTGCCAATTTTTATTAATGCATAAATCAATAAACAACCCACTAAATATAACTGTTAAGTGAACTTTCATTTTAATTAAAAAAAACTAAGAATTAAATGAAGAAAAATGGGGAAACAAGAAAACATTCAGCCAATAGAAACCAGCAGTTTATAGCTACATTTCTATGTAATCAGGATGCCATTTAACACCTGCTTCAAATGTTTAAATCTACTTTTTTCCTCATGGAGGCAAGCAAAAAGAATCAAAGTCTACAGATATTATGCTTTAAAGTCTTTCAATGTGGGTAGAATTAGGAAAAAATGTGTTTTGTTGCTTTATTATCTATTAGGACATATGCTATTAGGTATGTTTGGAACAGATATGTTGTAAACAATTTGTCTCAGCATTAGTTTTAATATTATAGATAACAGTACAATGTAAGTGTCATACAGTAGATATCAATCCTCATAATTCTAAAGATACAAATGCTCCCAGGAATAATTTCATTCAAGAAATATAAAATAGTTAGAAAATTTCTAAGGCTATATAACTACTTATCAGCAGGGCTCAAAGAATCATTAATAGGGGATAAGACAAGGTTATTGAATCTGACATTTTAAACATGTATACACTTCCCTCCCCAAAGTACTTCTTCATTTAAAATATCTCTCCCTGTAGGAATCACCTGCTAATAAAGTTATCCTGTGTTTTAAAACATGACAATATAAGACTGAGATTGTGTGATGTGTAATCTACATATAAAATACAATATGTGCCCAAGTTAAAACTGCTCCAATTGAGCAGGGAGTTCTAGTTCCTCAGAATTTGTTTTTTCTATTCATGCAGGCAGAAGTATGTGAATCAGAATATAAGAGGATAACATTTGAGAGGCTGGGAGAAGAAAAGTGTATATGTTTACTTGATAGGTATCAGTTTTTTGAGGGAATAATTCTCCCTTGACATTATAAATTATGAGTTATAAAAACACTATGAGCTAATATAGTAATTTTTACCTATAAGCATTAAAAATTTGAATCTAAACATCTTTTGCTACAGAAAATATAGGTTCACTAAATATAATTCACTGAAATTATAAATTTCTGCTTTGTAAAAGACACTGGGTAATAAAAAAGCAACCCACAGGCTGGGACAAAATCTTTAGAAAACATAACCAATTTAAGGATGATTGGTTTATTTTGACTCATGGTTTCAGAGGGTTCTGTCTGTGGTCACTCTGGGTGACAAAAATGGCATAAGGACTTAGGGTAGGAAAAGTGCTCAATTCATGGTAGCTAGGAAGCAAAGAGAGCAGGAAGAATCAATTAGAGAGTGAGAGAGAGACTCCAAAGGCAAGCTCTTAGAGTAACTCATTTTCTCCAACTAGGTCCCACCTTCCAATAGTAACTCAACTGTAAACTCATCTATAGTTAACCCACAGATGAGTCTAGGGCCCTCATGATCCAATAGTCTTCCAACAGCCCCATGTCTGAACACATGAGACTGTAGGGGGAATTTTAGATATAAGCCACAACAATTCTGATAAAGGATTGGAATATAAAATATCCAACTCTTAAAATTCAATTATAAGAAAATTAATAATGCAGTTAAAAAATTGGGAAAAGATCTGAGTAGGTATTTCATCCAAGAAGATATACAAATGGAAAAAAGCATATAAAAATGCTCCATATTTTGTTATTAGGGAACTGTAAATTAACAATGATACCATAACATGGATAGTGAAAATCTACAACACAGACAATAAAATATGCTGGCAAAGATACACAGCAACAAGTACTCTCATTTCATTCTCTGCTGATGGGAATGCAAAATAGTAACAGCCACTTTTGCAGTTTGGAATGCCCACTCTTTCCTTCCCTCCCTCCCACTCCTTTTTCTCTTTCTTATCTTTTCTCTTTTGCAGTGCTATGTATCAAACTCAGGGCTAGGGCACACTTGGTGGGTTATCAGTTTTTCATGCCTTGATAAAATGCTTGACCTAAACAATTTAAAGGAGGAAAGGCTTATTTTGATCCTTGGTCTCAAAGGTTTCATCTGTAGCTGGATTGTTCCATTACTATGGGCCCAAAAGCCATGGTGGATAAAAAGCTGCACACCTCATGGGACTGAGAAAACAGAAAAGATGAGGGCCAAATAGGAAGAAGACAGGCAATACACTGTACCCAAGGCCATACCTCATGCCCGACACCCTGCAACTGCCCCCAGTGCCTGTTTCCCTCACCTCACAATAAGGCCATCAAATTACTGCTCATCAGTGGATTAATTCACTAAAGTTAGAGCCCTCATGATGCCATCATTCTCAAAAGCTCATCGACAACTAAGGCTCTTTCTCCATTTTATTGGTTTTGTTTTTGCTCCCTCAGCTCCTTTACAGACAGTTTTTCACTATACAGTATAGACTGGCCTTGAATTCCCTGTGTAGACCAGCCTGGACTCAATGTCATGATCCCTCAGCCTCCAGAATCCTGGGATCACAGATGGGCACTAACACACTTGACTGAACCACGCCTTTATCTAGCATATGAGTTTTGGGGGACACATCAAATCATAATCATAATACTTGGCAAGTGCTATAACCCCAGCATGGCAGTTTCTTACAAAAAAATCAATCATATCCTTAATATATATTCTAGAAATCATATTCCTTAGTATTTACCTTTAAGGAGTGAAAACTTAAGTCTATAAAAATATTAGCACAAATGTTTACAGCAGTTTAATTCATAACTTCCAAAACTTGGAAGCAACCAACATGTCCTTCAATAGGTGATTGTATATCCAGAAAGTGGAATAGTATTCAACAATAAAAAAGAGCTATAAAATCATAAATTACATAGAAATACTTTTTCTCTTTCTTTTTTTTCTTTTCTCTTTCCTTTCCTTTTCTTTTCTTTCTTTTTTTCTTCTTGTATCAGGGATCAAACTCATGACCTCACTCTTGCCAGGCAGGCACTGTGCTGCTCAGCTATGTCCCCAGCCCCAGAAGATCCTTAAGTTTATCTGCTAAGTGAAGGAAGAGACTAATAATGACATGACATTCTGGAAAAGGTAAAATTATGGAGACAGTAAGAAGAGTACTAATTGGTAGGGATTTGGGCAGAGAAAGAGAGGGATGAAGAGGTAGAGTTTAGTGAAATTTTAGGACAGAAGAGCTGTTCTGTATGACACAGTTGTGGTAGATACATGTTATTATTCATTTATCAACATCTACATAATGTACAACACAAAAATGAACCTAATTGTAAACTTTAGTTAATAATAGCATTATATAATAAGAATCATGCTGGTCCAACAATTTTAACAAATGTAACATACTATGAGAAAAATAAAAAATGGAAATCTGGGGAATGAAATAAGGGTTTTATGGAACTCTCTGTATCTCCCATTTATTTTTCTGTAAGTCTATAACCACTCCAAAAAGTCTGTGTCTACATAAAATTAAAATACCATGTGAAATATAGTAACTATATTTACTAAAGGTCTAGTTTTTTGTAAGGTCGAATAAGCATTCCTAATTTTTCTAGTGAGACAAATGTTTTGAAGAAAAGACTCTCCAAATATATATACATAGCTATACATATGTCTTATACATCTTTCTAATTAAATATATCACTGAAAAAAAGAAAAGGAATTTTGGCATTTTGATAATAGAAAATAATACTTAGCAGATTTTGTAGATTCGTAAGCATGCATATTCCAGACTGGGGAGAGGTAAGCAAATACGCTTCGTTTTCATTTGAAATCCCTTATTTGATAACTTCTATATATAACAAACTTCTACATTTTGCATTAAAAAGGTCTACTAAAGGAAAGTTTATAAAGAGCAGCAATTGGTCAAATTTACTCTTTAGCTCAGTTGTCTTTTTGGTATTTGTGTGGCAAACTCCTATATTTTACACTTCTAACTATGAATTTCCTCTTAATTTTTTTTTTTTTTTTTTTAGAGGCAGGGTCTTGCTATGTCATTTAGGCTGACTTTAAACTTGCTTATGTAACCTTGGCTGGCCTTGAACTCACAGTGATCCTCCTGGTTCAGCCCCCTAAGCACTGGGATTATAGGTATGTGCCACCAGGCCAAGGCTCAAATTTTGGCCATCCAAATACAAATATCCTATGGGAAGTAAAAGCCTGTTATCAAAGTCTTACTGCTTAACATGGAGCTGCTCACTATCCAGGTGAGGAGTTTCAAGCTCTACCCTATTATTCTTTAGGCCCTGGCCTGAGACACTCCTGACAAATCAGAGGGCTTAAAAAGACAGTTTAAAACTTTCCTCTAAAATGAAGATTTCTCAATTATAAAATCACCTACTACAGAATTTTCTATAGCTATCCTTTAACTTCTACCCCAATTTTCCTGATGCTAATAAGGTTCACTAAAATATAACCACAGTGTTAAAATGACAGTAAAACAGTGTTTAAAAAGGATTATGGAATTTGATAGGAACCATGTGAAAATGTAATTGCTTACAACAGAAAAAAACTGAAGTACTTTCTGCAAATAGTACACAGTTTTATTAGTTTATTGAATGGATTTTATGTAAAAATTTTTGATGTAAGAAGAATCCAAGAAACTCTGAGACACGAGAGTATCTCAAAAGTCATGAGAAGTGAAACATAAAGAAGAAAAGCTATAGGAAGCACATCAGATTTTTTTATATATTCTGAAAATACTCCAGTTAGATTCATTTGGGAGGGTACCGACCATCATAATGCAGATAATTCTGAGTGTGATCCTGAACTGATCTAATCATTTTCATACTGAATGATTGATTGGGATGGTAAACAAGTAAATTTATAAAGAAGGTCTGAAACATGCTAGAGATGGGGCAGGTGACTTGCAAGATGGATGGTGAAAAGTTCTTGCCCTAGTATAAATTACTGCACAATTTAGCAGAAGGCCAAAGCAGGAACGCCTACCACTTCCTGCTTCTTCCTCAACCCTAACTGCTGTTTGCATGCACAGAGAATTCCAATCAGTTCCTCCTGCATCATCAATGCCCATCCTAAGCTCCACCCCTGGTCAAAGGTTACATATGTCCAATACCCCCCATGTTCCGGTCGAAGGAGACAGCACAACTGCCCTGGATTTTGTGATCCTTTCCATGTTCTCACCTCAATAAACCTGTTTTTCGTACTTTTGCTTCTGTATTGCACCAGAAAACCCTATCACAATAGTGCCTTGAGACTCAGATGGCAGAGTACATTAGCTCCTGGGAGCAACTCCCAGTTTGAGCGCCCTGCCTATGAACCACCGATTTTTTTCTCCAGGACTGTTTACTTGCTGCCACTAATATGCATGCAACAGCGACCTTCCTCACTCATCACAGGTGAGCTGCCACGCACCAGGTTTTCTGTTTCCATTTCTAAAATTCGTAGGCTTGCGTCAGAGAACTTATCCTTGTCGCCCTTGGACAGAGATACCAGTTTTCACGTTCCTTGGGCAGCACAGCCTAAAGCAAAACCATTATTTTTGTTCCCTGGGACCCTGTCCCGCACTCTTGGGTGATGGCTGAGGAGAACAGGTGTTGGGATTTTCTGTGTCACACTTTAAAAACGTGATGACCTCTTTTGATAGATATGATCCAGGACAGCTTTCACATTCCTTGGAGGGGAGCAAAAGCTCTTACATCCCAAGGCAAAGTTGTTCTCTCAGCTCACTTATAATTCGGTCATAGGGACTACTTCCTGTCCCTCATCATAACCTTAGTGTTCTTGGCCTCAAGAAGGCTATGAAAATCAAAAAGCTGATCTTTTATTTATGCTTTAGTCACAATGGCAGCAAGTTGGCAGATACCCTTCATTTTTAGGCCTTTTTCACTTTGAGGATGTGTCTTTCTCTCACTCTGTCTTGTATTACGGCCCAAATACTTCTGGCTCGCTCTGCTACACCAGGAACTCTCTCTCCCTCCTCCATAGACACCTTAGATGATGCATCTCCTGTTTTTATGGCTCCTCCCCTGTATCTCCCAGACCAAATCTAGCAGCTTTTTCAGCCAGGTTTCTGTGTCCCCTGTGCCATCCTCTCCCCCTTCCTCAATCCCAGTGGCCTCTAATCCTCCTTTTGGTTTCTCTCCCCAGTCTCCAATTTCTCAATCACCTCCATCTGAGCTATCTATTCTGTCAAACGGTTCTTTGCCCCTACCCTTGTGTTGCCATTTTCCCTGCGGCCCACCATACTCGGTCTCATGTGTTCCAGCATTCCAGCAGGCCACATGGTTCTCAGCAGCCAGCTTGCTGTAGCTTGCATGGAGGACAGCCGCCATCTTGTGGCCCTCTGCTACAAGACAGTGCACTGCCATCTTGCGACAGGTTACAGGGTCAATGGCCACCATCTTGCGGTCCCTCATCATGGGACCAGCAGCAGCCATCTAGTTGTGGGTCTCATGGTAATCAGTTGCTATCTTGTGTTTCCCTGTTGCGTGGTGGTTGATCACCTGGTAATTGCACACAGACACCTACTAGGCAGTTGGCTGCTCAGTGGCCATCTATACCTCCCATTCCACAGTCTTCTCAGCCTCAGTCCCTATTCCTGCTTCAGGAACAGGTTGGCCTTGAGGGATTAGTTAATATTTGTGTTCCTTTTTCCCTCACTGACCTCAGAGTAAACATAAATTAGGTTCCTTTCCTGCTACTCTTATTTCAAGAGATCTTTATTAATTAATCTACAAAAAGGTTCTATTTATTATAGTTCAAATTGGCCAAATATATTTGAGTGCACTCTGAGTTTGTAAGATGATTGTCAGTCTATATATCTGTTGTCTGCTTATCCAGTCTGTTTATACTGTACAGGTTGTCTGTCCATGTTTGTCCATTTGCCTGCTCTGTAAACAACTGTTCCTTTTTATTTGAGCTCAACAATCTTTTTTCCTCTTCTTTTGCATTTTCAGATCATTTAATCAAGGTTTATTTGAGTTTCAGATTTAAAATGCATGCTTCTACCTAGGTTGCCAGCTGGTCAAAATAATGCTAGAATTGGTTAAACAAAATCCCTTGGGGTGAGGAGACATTGGACAGGACTTCAATTGATGATGAATAAGAAGGTGGCCACCTGGTAATTTTAACCAGTTCTTGTTCATTAATTGGAGGTCCCAATAATCTCCATAGCCTTATGGGAGACACCCCAACTAAAGTTCAGATGACTAAGATAATTCATTGTTGCTGATCTAATGGTATATTCATGCCTTCAAATGTAGAATTGAGATTGTTTATGATAACAAGTGTTTTCTTTCAGATCCAGACGTCTGCCTTTTTCTTGTGCTCCAGCCAGGAGATTCAGGTTGGACCAACACGAGGTCACCAGTCAAATAATAATTTTTAAACAAAAATTTATGTAATGTATATGTTAAATAGTAAGCAGTCCAAACAATGTCACAAATTTCTTCAGTGCTCAAATGTTAAAACACCCATGGTTGATAGGAAATAGTAATTCCATTTAATGTTCTATGTTAAGCTTACTGCCTCTACTGCACTGTATTGCTATCAATCTTCTGGATGTTCAACAACTAAAAGTAAGAGATAATTATAAATTCCTTTTGGATTCCTTTTGTTGGTAGCCACCAGATCTTTTCCAGAAAAAGGTTGTATGACACATATTGGGGCCATAATTAATTAAACTCAATAAGCCTTAAATGACACTACTGCTGATCTGTCGCCTAAATAAAAAGGTAAAATTAATAAAACAGGCAATTCTCCAAAAATCAGATGGCATTAGATATTCTAACAGCACAGGAGTTGCTTATAAAATTGTAAAGCCTAAATGTGTATATGACAAATGAATGACATGTCAGTTTCTAAAATTCCCTGGATCTTATCCTTATCCTCCTTATGGGAAGACATTACTAAAATTATACTCATAAATATCCTGTTGATTATATTATTTGACTTTCATACTTAATTGATTCTTTGATTTTGTCTCCTTTAGATTTAAAGCTGTACACCTACCCAAGGTGAAAATGCCTGCTGTCTACTGAGGGCCACTAGTTAAAAGCTCTACAGGGTATCCCTGAAAGCCATTTGACAACTTCAACCACCTTCAGCCTGAAGATGTCAGATCAGTCTCCGCTCATTATCTCTCACGGCAGTTTGGGTTACTTCTTCAGAGGAAAAGTGCTATAGGCAGCTAAGTCAATTAAAAATGTTATAGGCAGTCATACAGGGCTAGGGCCTCAAAATAGCCAGCACAGAAAACCAGATGTCTTGTGACAGTGGAGGAGACAGGTACCTTCCACTGTGGGCCAGATCCCAAGACAAAAGGCTAAACTTGGCCCTCAAACCTCACAGGGAGACCTTCTTAATGTGGCTTTTTGTGTTTTCAACAACAGAGGTAAAAATCAAAAGGAAAAATAACAATCTAATCTTTTAGCAGTGACACTTGGAGCTCTGAGGCAGGTAAACCGAGACAAGGTAGAGCTACCCGAGCCATTCCTGGACCATGCTTCAAGTTCAACAAAGGAGGACATTGGGCAAGAGAGTGCTCCAACCCTGGCATTCCTCTGGGGCCTTGCCTCTATTGCAATCTCAAGGGTCATTGGAAGAGCAACTGTCCTAACCGCCAGAGAGTGGGTAAGCCATCCTCTAAATCCTTGCCCTCACAGGAGATCTTGTCACAACCAGATTCATTGCTGAATGATCTACTTGGACCTGCTGCTAAAGATTTATGGGGCTCGGGGTCCACAGCCCCCCAATTAAGGTATCCTTCTCATAGTTCCAAGTCCCACTAGAGGTCTCAGGTAAGACATTCTCTATATTTGTGGACAGAGAGGCCATGTATAGTTTCTTCCTGAGTTTTCAGGCTATTGTATTAAGTCCTCAGTCTCTGTATGGCTGTTGATGGCCAACCTACATAGCCTCTGCAGACAGGGCTCATTCCATGCAGATTCCAGACTCTCTTCCTCCCTCATAGCTTCCTAGCAATTCCAACATGTCCCACACCTTTTTGGTAGGAATCTTCTTCAAAAGCTTAACTTCTCTTTTACCTTCTCCCTCCCCACAGCTCTCGTCCTCCAGCCACCCTCACAATGCGCCATAAAGTCATCCTCTCCCCTTCCTTCTTCTCTGGTTGATCCCATAATTTGGGATACCTCCAATCCCACCTGCGCTATCCATGCCATGCCTATTTTAATTCATCTCTGGGATCCTTCAATTTTTCCTTGTGTTCCCGAATATCCCATTGCTCCCAAACATTTATGGGGACTTAATCCTATAATCAAGCATCTTTTAGACAGTGGTTTTCTTGAAATCTACTCAATCACCCTATAATACTTCCATTCTCCCGGTACTCAAGCCTGATGGGTCTTATTGTTTAGTGCAGGACCTTAGGGTAATCAATAACGCTGTTACCCCAATCCACCCAGTGGTGCCAAACCCTTATACCATGCTCTATCATATCCCTACCTTCACCACTTACTTTACAATCATAGATCTTTAAAATGCTTTTTTTTTTTTTTTTAACCATCCCCCCTACACCCTAATTGTTAGGATTCCTTTGTGTTTATTTAGACTGGCCCAGACATACTGCGGTCTCAACAACTTACACCTGGCATCTCTATAGTAAAACCTCTCCTCAGGGACACATACTACCCCCATTTTTTCCTATTCATAAAATTCACGGACACACCCCTGGTCAGGACTGGCAGGTAGATTTTACATACATGCCCTGCTACAAAACTCTCAAATATCTTCTCATCTTTGTTTGTACTTTCTCAGGATAGATAAAAGCCTTTCCCACAACCAGGGAGACTGCTGATGTAGTTACTAAAGTCCTATTCCAGGAAATCATCCCAAGGTTTGGTCTACCTCAGAGTATTCAGTCAGATAACGGTCCAGCCTTTATTTCTCAAGTCACTCAACAGGTATCCTCAAGCTTACACATCACCTGGCACCCACACATTCCATACCATCCACAATCCTCAGGAAAAGTAAAAAAGGCAAATGTTTCATAAAAACACACCTCACAAAACTCATTTTAGAACTACACCAACCTTGGCCTCAACTTCTGCCCCTAGCTTTAGCCAAGCTCAGGGCACTTCTCTGGGATCCTACATTTTTAAGCTCTTTTAAACTTATGTATGATAGACCATTCTTACTCCACAATCTTCCTACCCCCCAAAGTCTCCCTCCTTTTGCTGACTACATCCCAATCCTCTCCTTCCTCCAACACCTGTTGCAACAACATGCTGATCTCTGCTTTCCCCAGCCTTCTGATGGGACCAAACCAGATCCTCCCATATTCCCAGGAGATCTAATTTATCTCAAATGTTCTAAATCCACTAGACTACAACCAAGGTGGAGTGGCCCATACCTGGTCTTCGTGGCAACCCCAACAGTGGTCAAAGTTGCTGGACTGCCAACCTGGTTCCACATCATTCAAGCTAAACAGTGCGCTCCCAACCCTAAATCTAAACATCCTGAGTGGTCAACTCATCTTCTATCTCCCACCCATCTCCGTCTCACCAAGACCTCATAGCCACAACTCTCAGGCTAAGTCATGCTTTGTTATCCAATTTGGTTCCTAATCTCTTACATTCTATTATTTTTTTTTACAGTAGGACTCTTGATAGTCTTTCGTAAAGACTCCCACATCATGCATAAAATCGTCTTCATGTTGTTCTAGATAACAACTGTCTTAGTTCTCTCTACCCTCAGCTGCTTAGTTAACCGTGAGATCCCTGTGGGTCTAGGCTCTCATCTCCCTTATAGTGACACAGCCACAGCCCTCCCCACCTCTACGCTGGAATTTCCCAAATGTGATTCAATCAGCAGGCCTTATATCTCTCATGCTTCTTATTCTTTCCAGCTCAGAAATCCTAAAGACAAGCCCTATCTATCTACACTTTTACCCTTTCAGATACGGGAATAATTACCGTAATTCCACCCCTCCTAACTCCATGCTTATTTTTTAGATTCTTCCTCATCATGGCCCTGATGGAATGACACATTTGGATCAAGGGCACTTTTCCTTCTACCTTTCCTGGGTCCTTTAATTATGATAGTGATCTGCTCCTCATAGCACCTTGTGTTTTTATTTCTCCAATCTAGGATGCGAGCATTCATCAATGATTAATTCCTTGTCCTGGCTGAAACACCTGGTACCAGCTTCTACAGGGTCATCAACTTTCATCCCATCAACTTTCCTGAACCCCAATATGGCACCCCCTTTCAGCAGCAAGTAGTAAGAGAGAGGCTTTGCCCTTTTCCTAACAATACAAAGACGGGAATGAAAGGTTCTCAACCTAGTATTAATTACTCTACAATTATGGTGGTGGTGGGTATACCAACATTGAGGATCCTCACGGCCAGTATAATTAAGTGGTATATCATTAGCATATGATTTATACACATCCTTTTGTATAACTTGTTTACAGATTACTTTTGGTATCTAGTATGACATACATAATTGTTTTACTGTATATGTGTGGAAAAAATGACAAGAAATAGATGTCTGTACATATTTAGTACAGACATAATCATTGAAGGCTTTGTAACCATATGGTACATAAAAAGGATGCAAGGCTACCAAAGCTCCAATGAGACTCAGAGTCTAAGAAATGGTACAGGCTAAACAGGGTGTGCCTATACATCACTTTATTTGTGTGAACTTGATATAGTGTTTGCTTTTTGGAATTTATGACAGTTAAGATGAATACTGTGAAGCTGAATGGTCTGGGAACTGCTCAGGGGACTAGTAAAATACATTTCTGGGTATAACTGGATGGTTTAGTGAAGGCATGACCTTGAGTCTAGATCTAGTCCCTTATTCCTCTCTCCCTGGCTTCTCAGCCAGCATGACCTAAGTGGCTTTGCTCTACCATGCCCGTTTACCAGAAATTTCTGCCTTGGAGTTGGCCAATCATGGACTGAAATCTCTGGAAGTGTGAGCCAAATAAACCAGTTCTTCCTGAATTTTGTGGGTGTTAGGTACTTTGTTTAGCAATGGGAAAGGTGACTAATATAGAATTTTTCTGGGAGAGGATGGTATATTTCCAACCAGAAGATAAAAGGACTGACAATACCATAGACTTTGTGGCATAAGCCTTAGTTTTGGAGGTGGGAATTCTAGACTCAAGGTGCAGCATAGTTCGTTTTTAGACTACTATCTAGACAGTAAAGAAACATTAGCCTTACACATTTGAAAAGTAAAGAATAGTATATATTTTTAACAAGTAAAAACTAATTTAGGGAATACAAGAGGCAAAAAGAAATGAAAGATCTGAGCTTTTGCTTAGCTCTAGATCTTTTGTTAGATTACTGCTCCCATAGTTAGGGTATTAAAATATAATTATGCACATAAAAAGACAATTAAAATTAGAAAGTGTTATTTAAATCAATGCTAAAGCCAATATTTTTGCTTAGTAAAATTACTTTTAGAACCAACATCTAAATCTATTATTTATCCAACATGAATGTTTACTAAGTGTGAGGTATCAGGTGCTTTGCTGGACTCCCAAGAAGTACAAGGCTTAGTAGTCTTTGGAGGAATGTAACAGCTGCTCACATCAAAATAACTACAAGGAAAAATATTTTAAGAGCTAAACAAGTAAAAACAAAAATAAGCATATAAAGAATTCAAAAGGAAAGGTCACTGGTAAGTGAGGTGGTCATAATGGTTTAATGACAAAAATTAGTAATTTTAGAAGGTTAAGGAAAATTATTTTGAAATTCAGAGATTACATATTGAACTTTAGAATAAAAATTTCAGAGATTATAGAGATATCAAAGATCTTAAATGTGAACAGAAGATTAGATGGTTATAACAGTATGTTTTCACAGGATAGATAGACTGCAGACAGATTGCAGGAGGTATTAAGTGATATGATAGTCTGGTTCACTTTGGAGACAGGGATACTACTGCTAGCTACTTTTTCAACAATGGCAGTAATGGAGAGCTTGACATCATGCCAAAGGGTGTCCTGTCCTGATGCGCTGTCTTATCTCTGATGCATTGTTAAGATAGTTGGTCAAGATACACAGTAAATCCTCATCAGATTCTCATACATTGATCCTGAATTCTTAGTTTGGGGAACACTGTTACAAAAGGTGCCATGTAGAAAGAGTATGGACATTCCAAGTATTTAGAATTGTTCTTCCTGTTTTCACTGTATGGGAGAAAAAAAGATGTCAGAAAGAATGTTAACCGGTAAGACAGAAAAGTAGTTTAAGGCTCCCCTTTTATTAACTATAATATGGTGGTCCAAGTATGGTGAATAGAACCTTTCTTGAATTAATAAGGCACACAAGAAGGTGATTTTTAAAATGTCAAGCTGGCGTAGAGGACTTTGAGATTTTACTAGACCCTAGAGAGTATAGAATACAGAACAGAATTCAAGGCAAGACAGATCATTTAATATTAAGAGAGAAATGCACTAAGTTTACATGAAAGCTTTAAAAAATACTGAAATATACTTTAACAAATTGTATTAAATAGATTTTCTAGAACTAAACACAAGATTATATGAAAAAACTCCCAATATTAAGCAAATCTTTCACATTTAAAGAAAAAAACTAGAGGTCAATAGTTATGTATCTTTCAGGTAAGTTATCTGCATATTGAAGCAATACAATGTATTCTATCACCTCTCTTTGGAAGCTGATTCCTAGTAACTATATTCTCATTCCAGCTGGGGACAAACTTCTTCTCTGGACCCTGTAGGAGTTTTAAAAAATGCTTCACTTCTTCATACAGGGAGGGGAAATGCAGTGGCTCAGAGAGCAAATAAGGATCTATTTCAAATATCAAGCCTTTGTAATTTTTTTATAGAACAATGATGATTGGAAAAAACAAACTGCCAGGTAAAATGAAAATGTTTTCAATGTAATCTTTCCTCAATCCCAGTCACCAAAAGTACCAGAATCATTTCCATCATCCTTTATAACTTTTTAATTAAAAATAAAAGGAACGCTTATGATACTTAAAACATTTGGCTTCTCAAAAACAGTATGAGTGCTAGGAATTTCTTCATCCTTGGCTTATATCACCATTTATTGTTCATATAGCTAGTAGTATATGTTAAGTAAAATTAACTTTACATAGCTTTGAACTTAAAATATTACTGTCCTGTGCAGGCCATTAACTGACAATTACTTGAGGAGCTCCTCTTAAAAACTGGAAGTCTATTTCCTAAATATAAGTTTAAAAAAAATTTCCCTCCAAATTTATCAAGTGTTTGATAAACATGTTCTGTGCTTGTTGCAGGACAGGGCTCAAGGTCTCCTTGAAACAGAGATGGAGTAGGCTCTTGACTTATCACAGAAAAAAATTTTCTGGATAGGTCAGTGAGAGGCATAGAGATTTATAGGCAGAATTAAAGAAGTACACATTCAGAGAAAACAGTGCAAGAGCTCAACAGAGAGGCAGACAGTTTGGGGCCTGGGTTATTTATGTGTTCCTGATGTGTCCTCAAAAAGCATGACATAGGATGTGACATGGTTTTGGATCAGAGTAGTTATGTGTTCCTCCTGTGTCCTCAAAAAGCATGATATTAATGCTTAGGTGAGAATGCAAATCATTTGTATGTGCCTAGAGTTTAGAGACATGGTACACAGTACTCCCCTCCCCTAACCTTTGCACTGAGCTGCCTCCCCAGCCTTTTTTATTTTGTACTTTGAGAATGGGTCTTACAAAACTGCTAATTTACCCAGGCTGAGCTTGAACTTGTAAACTTTTTGCCTTAGCCTTCCAAAGTTCTGAGATTACAGGCATGGGCTAACATGTCTTGCTACATTAGCTTTCTTTCCTTTCCTTTCCTTTTCTTTCCTCTTTTCTTTGGTTTTCTTTTCTTTCAATTAGCACATATTTGCAGTACATAATGTTTATTTTCCTTGTGTGGAGCCGGTACCTATATATAATACATCTCAATTCCTTTTTTCACCCCCTTTTTAACCTTCCTCCTTTATCCCTCCATCTCTTGGTCCTCTTTCCCATTGAGAAAGGTCTATCTCCCTACTTCCTATTATCTGTCTTTTATTTTGCTCTTTATTTATAATTTGGGTTTCTCCTAGAAGAGAAACCATGCATGCTACTTTCTTAAAAGTGGAAGTTTGTTGAATCTGTGAATCTAGAAAAAGCACAGGCTCAATTTACAGGCTTATTGTATCTTTAAGACCAAAGAATGTTTGGAGTTTCTTGGGAGCAATACCATAACTGTGATTAACTTTGATTTGTGTTCTGAAGCTACAGTTTTCTTTTTTCTTTCTTTTTTTTTTTTGGTACCGGGGATTGAACTCACGACCTCGTGCTTGCCAGGCAGGCGCTTAAGCCACTGAACTAAATCCCCAGCCTGCTACAGTTTTCTTAACATACAATTTTAAAACTATGATTTTCCTTGTCTTCTTTGCACCTATCTTTACTTCTTCTATCCTACCTCATGCTGGATGGAAGATATGGCCTTAGCCTAAAGGGGAAATAAATCAGTTAACAAAGTACTGAGGCTACACAAGTTAAGTAATTGAAATTCTGACATTTAATTCACTTTATTTACTATTAAAAAAAATCAGCACTAATTTTGACTTTTAAACATTGTACACCATCCTCTGAAAAAACAGAAAGATGTGAACTTAATTTTTTATATAAAGCTGTTCTCTCATAAATTTCCTATTTATCATTTTCACATGTAAAATACTGATAATGGTTCTTTTTTGTGAACTGCCCAAAACTTTAGACCTTCTTCCCCCAAAAGAAAAAACGTGAAATGAAAAAAGCTGTTTCGTCCAAATCTATAGAACTACTGGTATAGCAATGAGATAAAATTTCTATGAAACTGTAGTAAGATTCTGATGACAAATGGGATCACAATACAATCCCTATCTGGGCTGAGCATCATGAAGCACAGAATTTTTGCTGTTTTTAAACCTATGACTAGTTTTAGGAGATTTAATATAAAAGTTAATGCATAAATGTGCTTACATCTTAGATTGAATAATACATGTGGTTACCTAAGAACAAGCTAAAAAAAAAAAAAACTAACAAGCTGGTACAATAATTGTTGACATCACAAGAGTTTATTCTTTCCAGCAAGACCACACTTCAGTGTTACTGCTATGAGTTACTTCCAAGTGAAAAAGGCACATTTATACTTTGCTAACTGTTCTACTTCACTCCAGGGAAAGATTTATAGTTTCTTTTCCTTGCTGTTTTCTATAAATTGCCATGTTACATCATGATGCCAGTCTTTAGATTCACACAAAAATTAATTTTAGAAACACTAGAGTGATTAATTAACAGTAACTATACTGTATGTTCATTTTAACTTTATGGATGGTCATGCCAAAGACATGCTCATAAAGATTATTTTTTCAGCCAGAAAAAATTGTGTTCCAATTGCTTCTCAAGCTACTTTCTAAATGGACTTTTTGCCCCAGTAGAGTTTAGGGGAAAAAAAATAAATAAATAAAATACCCATAGTTCTTAAAGACAAAACAATGAACAGATGTGAGATTTATTTTGGATGTTACTAGCTTGATTACATGATATACTAAACCAATTCTACCTGTAAATTTATCTACAGGATTCTCCAGTACCACTTGGAGTATGTTAATCCTTTTGATTCTTACAGAAGATGAATGACAATAGCAAGCAATAGGTTGTGGAGTCCCAGTTTCTTGTATAATTCAGAATAAACAGGACTTATAATTTATTACTTAAAAACATTAATTTTCCAGCATAAATTCACATCAATGATATTAATAATTATATTTCTGTGTCAAGGTATTTAGTATGTCTTTTTCTTAAGAAATGCATGTAGGGAAATTGCACAATTACTTAAGGAGCTTTATTTTGTAACTAAAAATAGCCTAAACACAGATTTGGTAAGGACAGAAAAAAATGGGTATTTCTTACAGAAGTCTTACAAATCTTGTTGAATGTCTATCATCATAGTTCAATGTAGGTGGTAGCTTTTTTTTTCTTTTATTTATTAAGAAAATCTGTGATACATAAGTAGTTTGATATAATTATCCAACATGATAAAAGATAATAATAATCTAATTTTTTTGCCAAGGCCTTTATATGTATGATATCATAATTTCACTTCTATGATCTCTATGAGAAAATAGGAGTGTAGGTTGTACTGTCATTTTCCTTTGATACATAAAAAAACAGTTCAGATAGGGCATTGTGGTATATGCCTATAATCCCAGCCCTTGGGAGGCTGAAGTAGGAGGATTGTCATGAGCTTGAGGCCAGCCTGGGCTACAAAGTGAGTTCAAGGCCAGCATGAACTGTATAGTGACATCTTGTCTCAGAAATTAAAAATAAAAATATGCTACTTTTCTGAAGAGTATATTTTGAGATGCAATAGAAGAAAGATAAAAACCAACTAAGATACAACAGAGGCCAAGTAAGGTACAATTCAACTTAGTAATTTTCTGTATTAAAATTTCTTAATATACAGTTATTTGACAAATTTTATTTTGCAATGAGTTTCTTTCACTTAATGACCCATGCCACTGCTTCCTTTCTAGTAAGTTTTACTTCCTGGGGCTGAGGATTAAACTCAGGGCCTTGCACATGCTAAGCATGCATTCAACCATGGTGCTGTATCCCTAGCCACTAAGGTGCTCTGAGGAGAATTACCTTACCTCTGCTCCTGAATATGTATGGGTTTGGAGGATGAGTTCATCTAGGTTAACTTCATTGCTGATTGGCATAGAGTTAAACTGTAGGTTAAATATTTCCCTTCTTGTTGCTGCATCTGGTAAAGGTACGTAGATAATTCTATCTATTCTTCCAGGCCGCATCAAAGCCTACAAAGAGTAAATACAGGAAAGAAACAATGAAGACAAGAGCAGAAGTTGATAAAAAGGAGAGAAAAGCAACAAAACCAAAGTGAATTTTCTAGAAAGATTAAGCAAAACTGGTTAAACTCTATAGACAGACGAGATACAAACTGACACTATCAGAAATAAAAGAAGGGTTTATCACTATAGATTGTGAGAGGATAACAAAAGATTATGATCAATTTCATGACAATAAATTTAGCAACTCTATACAACAAATTCCTTGAAAATACAATTATTTCTTCCAAATATACCTATAAATTTAATGTAATTCCAATATTAATTCCACAAGAACTTTCAGCATACCTACACTAATTTTGATTTTTAAAGCATACAGTGAGGGAAGTATTTTAAGATATGATGATGCTATAACTAGACATCCATATGTAAAAAATAAACATTGACCATTACCTGGGTCCTTATAAGAACAACTGTCTTCAAAACATGCTTTTAAGAATATCAAAAGGCAAACCACAGATTGGGATAAAATACTTATGATATGCACATCTGACAATTCATATCTAAAACATGTAAAGAACCCTCATAACTCAATTTAAACCCCCCAAGAGTAAACCAAAAAAAAAAAATCTGAATAGATACTTCCAGAAAGGAAGCTATATGATTAGCAAACAAGTACATAAAAAGATGCTCACCATTATGACCCACTGATTTAAAGCAAATATAAACCATGGTGAGATACCATAAAATTCCCATACGAATGACTAAAACTCAAAACAGTGGTAATGCCAAAAATTAACTTGGATACAACCAACTAGACATGATATACACAGTTAATGGAAATATAAAATAGTTCAACCACTTGGAAAACTATTTGGTAGTTTCTTAGAAAGTTAAACATACTTCAGTTATAATAATCCAACTACTCCATTCCTATGTGTTACTTAGGATTACTCAAGCGGAACAAAACCATATAACCACATACACAGATATTCATAGCAGCTTTATTCATTATAGGTTAAAAGTGTAAACAATTCATATGTAACTAATTTATGAGTGCTCATGAAAAATATGTGGAATATTACTTAACCATAAAAAGGAACACATTACTTAAAATAACCTGCGTGGATCTCAAAAACATGATGTTATAGCTTGTGTCTAGAAGTACCTTCAAAGCCTCATGATTTTTTAGAGGTGGCTGGATCTAAAATGTACGATGCTAGGATTAATTTATCATGGTAGCCTCTAGGGTACTAGGACTAAGGGTGTGAGTGCTACATACCCTAAGTAGTCTGGATAAACTGGAAGGTACAGAAAGAGCTGTGGATATATCTTTCTGCTATCCACCTTGAACAGTTTCTTCTCTGCTGTGCCTGTCGGTGAGTCACCCTGCCTTGAGCCAGCCAATCATGGGCTGAAACATCTATAAACTGTGAGTTACATAAACCTTTCCTCCTTTAACTCTGGTGTCAGGTATTTTGTCTCAGCAATGAGAAAAGTAAGACAGATGACAAAATTGAAAGCTTATATAATTTTTTATATGCAGAAATATTTTGAGCCTGTATTAACGGATATGAAAAATCTTTAGGAAAGGGCTATGATAAAATTCCACCCCAAATTCTAGTCCTGGAATATCTCAAAAGCTAATAAATCATTTTTATTTTGGAAAATGTTGTTTTAGAACTTATAAAGCACTTGCCACATACTGTATCATTTTATTTTTCCTCATAATCTGGAGTTAGACAGTTACACTACTTTTGAGACAAAGAAATGAATCCTAATATCATACATAAATTACAGAAACTGGGAAAAAATTTGCAATTTATGAATGTTAAATCAGTTCTGTTATAGTTTCCTACCCTGCCAGTACAATACACAGATTATCAATGGATAAACAATAAAACTATATGGTAATATACGACACAGGTTTTACAATAGTTAAATAATTATTTCATTAAAAAGAGGATCTACTATGTATCAAACCCTGTATTTTAGTTGTTAGTTATGTAGCTCTGAATAGTTTGGTTATTTTTTTTAAAACTGAAGCTATCCTTTTCACCCTTCTGATAAGACTAAAATTGTAGGCTCTTTACAAATCTCCTTTCTAATAGTTCAGAGAACAGCGCTGCAAAAGATAAACAACATACACATCATCTAAGTCACCAGGACATTCAGAATACATCTGTGCTGATTTTGTTTTTCAGTTGCAGCTGTCCTAGGGTATGCAGGGTGAGCACACTGCAATGACTATACATCTGGGCCAACAGCCAGCTAGGCTTTATTTGGCCTCATCTAGTCAGTGAAAGTTACACTTAAAAAATAGTAGTAAAGAGTCTTTCTTCCTCTAGAACTCTGAGTGAGTTAATATCCTTCAAAGAATTTTTATTAAGAATACTTCTGCAATGTTATGGTAGAAGAATGTATCCTGAATGAGAAAGCAATCATTTATTTTAAAATTACCATATGACAACACAATGAAAAGAAACAAGACAAGGCTTTCTAATACTCCAACACTTCTGGTTTCAAAGTCATATTGTAATTTCTTCATTAAAATGATTATTTTAATCACAAGGCAAACTGTTTTTTGAACATTTTTAAGACCTTAGGCCTATCTGTACATCTCTAAAAGCCTCTAAGTTTCTTCAGGTGTAAAAATAAAGGCAGGAAGACTTCTGAAAAGATGGTGGAGTGGTAAGCAACAACAAATCAACCTTTCCAAGATTCAGAATCCAGACACTGCAAAATAATTTGGGGAAGAAAAGGAGGAGGAAGATGGATATCCGGGACCCAAGAAGGATCTGAAGGGAAAACTGGACTCAACAGAAAAAAACAGATAGATCTTAACATAGAAAAAATGAGGGGGCAAGCTGCACCCTCCATCACATCCCCCTGCCCCCCAGCTCCTGACTTGTGAGGTTATACAGGAGTATCAGATCTACAGATACACAGTGAGGGTGAGTGCCTTCAGAGAACTCCAGGAGAAATATACCAGTAGAACAGAGCAGTGTACTACAACAGTTGGTGGGTAACTCCAGTGAAGGCAACTGCTGTGCTTCCTGGAGTACTTGGTTGGATAGCAATTAGAGAGGGGCCAACCAAACCCAGGACTTGGAGCAGCCATGTGCTGAATTCACTCAGGGCTCTTAGTGTTTAAATCACAGTGACTGGGACAGGGACAACTGTGGGAGAAATCCAGGGTCAGAAAGCCATGGTCAGGCCAGCAAGAGACACGCAGATTGTTGTAGGGTGAATGAATCAGTCCCTAACCTCACAACCAAAGGCCAAGATCAGCCTGAAGTTCATGGATTTGAAAGTACCAGAACTGGCATCTTGCCCTAATTCAATTGCAGGCTTGCTAGCACTATCAAGCACATATCTGGGCTCTGACTGCCTCCTTTGTCTGCTAGTGAGAGCAGAGTCACAGCCTGAATTGGACACTATAACAAAACTATAGACTCCATAAGACAACCACAGACTAGAAATAAAAATTTCTTTTTAGTTTTCCTCTTTTTACCCTTGATTGTTTATTATTTTTTTGAGAGAACATTATTTTTAGTTTTGTTTTATTTTTGTCTTCCATCTTTCTTTACCTCCTGTCCTATTCACCAGATTACCCATGCCTTGAGTAATCTTTTTGTGTCCTTTAGCCTTGTTTCTACTCTCTTTTTCTTCTTTTATTTTGCCATTTTTTCCTTTCTTCTTCTTCCCCTTCTTCTTCTTCTTCCTCTTCCTCTTCCTCTTCTTCTTCTTCTTCTTTCTTCTTCTTCTTCTTCTTCTTCTTCTTCTTCTTCTTCTTCTTCTTCTTCTTCTTCTTCTTCTTCTTCTTCTATTTTTTCCTCTTATTCTTTTCTCCCCTTAGGATAAAACTGCTCTACTAAGTGGGCTTATACTATATATAATTTTTCATTTGTCTTATAATAAGTATAAATCTTGTATACATGGTTGAAGGTGGCAAAATAATAGTAGTTGATGCTAATGTTACCACTGATTGTACTACTTTACTCACAGTGACACAGTTCTTGTGATCAGATGATCTTTCCTTTATGTCAATAATTGGAATGTCATAAACAATACTATAGTCCAGTACCAAAGAACTGGACGCTAGTCCTAACAGGCAATAATTCTTGATCCTTAATAAACAGAAGAGGCAGAAACTTGGGACAGACTCAAAAGACAAAGGTCAGCTATGCCTAGCAATTATCTCTGAAAACTAGTCACTTCCTAAAGAGGTCTCCATGCTAGTAGTAAAGCTACATACTATAAGCAATTTACAACCTTCAATGCAGAAAACAAGTAACAATAAAAAACAGAAAATGAGAAAATATGTAAGTAAGATGCAATTCAACCCCCATTTTGCCCAAGGCAAATCAAGGGGGCACTGAGGTAGAAGAAAATGAATGGTTGCAGTAAAAGTAACAAAACAGATTAGTAAATCTCCTAACAAAAACAAAATAGATATAAAGAGATGAAAACCAAGATGAAAAAGTGATTAGTGAATCAAGAGAACAAAACAAAATAAAAACAAAAATAAAACCACAAATAACCAACACAGAAAAGAACTGGATTCCATAAAACAGACTCAAACAGAAATCTAGATTTAAAATTCTACTGAAAATATATAGCAGAAGAGTCAACCAATGCAAAGACAGAACATGGTATCTAGAAGACAGGCTGAGCTTGGTGATCATTAATTGAAAGACCTCTTAAAAACAGCAAGTGTGAAAAATCAACCTAACATGATGGAGACCACTATGAAGAAGTTCTGAGCAGGATGTAAAATTAATCAATTGGCTTTCTAAATTTATTGTGAGACTCTCCAAAGTTTAGACTGCCTATCTGGAGATGGGCAGCAGACTCATAGTAAGTGAAACTCTATGGGTCGGTCACTGGTCCTGGCTGAGGCCTATAGTAGCCTGTGATGCCTGTGATGCCTCAAAGGACAGGATAAGACCATAGCTGAGGATGTGTGACTCCTACTCCGATGAATTAAACAGACTGTAGCTGCTGGCATTTCACTTCTGTAGTAAAAGTCAACCTGAAGACTTTCTCCAAAGATATATTTCCTAAATTATATAAGATAGTTCTCTTAAATTACTGCCGTCTGTTACTTGGAGTTCTTGAACCACTCCCAAGATCCTGTTCAGTTTTTCCTGTTTTCTACTCTAACCCCATCCCTTGTTTGAAAACAACATAAATACGGGCCACCCAGAGAAGTTCTTTGTCTCAGCCCCCAAAGAATCTCAAATTCTGCTAGAAGATTTTAATCTTTCTAGAGCCCTAAAATCATACTACTTGTCTCTATTATTTAAGCCTTCACTGTCCAGTTGTTTGGGAGATTGAGGGCCTGATCAGTGTACAATACTAACAGCTGCTAGACGATGCAAAGAACACTAATATAAGATTAACTGCAATCAATGAAGACTGAGAAGACAGCATAAGGGGTATTAAAAAACTTGTTCACAAAAGTAATAGAAAAAATTTTCCCAAGTATGGAAAAAGAACCTGAGATACAGATAAGTGAGGCATGTAGGACTCCAAATAGTCATGGTCAAACAAACAAACAAACAAACAAAAAACACTATACCAAGGCATATAATAGTCATAAGAAAAGAATACTCAAAGCTGTTAAAGAAACAACCTACAAAGAAAGCTCATCAGAGTCACAGCAGACTTTTTTTTTTTTGGTACTAGGGATCGAATTAGTGCCTGACATAGTGCTTGCCAGGCAAGCACTTATGCCATTGAGCTAAATCCCCGTCCCTCACAGAAGACTTCTTGATGCAAACTTTTAAGTCAAGGAGAACTTGCAGTGAACTATTTCAAGCCCTAAAACAACCTCGAACCCAGATTGATGTACCATGCCAAGATTATCTTTTACAATTGATAGAGAAGTAAGATACTTTCAGGATAAAGAACACCTGAGAAAATTCATGTCCATCAAATCGACACTCCAAAAAGTTCCAAAGACTATTCTACAAAAAGTAAAAAGACAACAATTCTAAGCATGTCAATATAACGAGCCCACCAAGCAATTAAACAGAAGGGAAAGACAGGGAATCAATAACAGGAAAACAATACAAGAATAGGTCAACACATATCAGTTATAAATATCAATTTAAATGGTCTCAGTTTGCCAATCAAAATAGATTGGCAGAATAGGTCAAGAAGCAAGATCCAACAGTATACTGCACACAAGAATCACAGCCAACTCAAAAAGAAATTCCCAAAGTCAAAGGATGGAAAACAACAGTACATGTAACAAGAACCCCCGCAAAAGCAAGGGTAGTTATTCTATTTGCAGACAAAGTGGCTATTATGCCAAGACTGATTAAAAGAGACAAACAAGGTCATTACATACTTGTTAAGGGGACAATTCAAATGATGCCAATTATAAATATATATGCACCATATACTAGCATATCCAACTATATAAAACACTAATGTATATGAAAAATAAGATAATTACTAATACAGTTGTACTGGGGTACCTCAATACTGCATTGTCACACACCGATTAACAAGACAAAAAATAAAAGAAGTATCAGAGCTGAACCAGACCTTTGAGCAAATGGACTTAATATATATCTGTAGTGTTCCATCCAACAGCAACAGAATACACATTTGTCTCAGAAGTATATCAAGTTTTCTCCAACACAGACAACATAGTAGCTCACAGAACATGCTTAAAAAAATGCAAAGGAACTGAAAGTATCTCAAGCATATTATCAGACCACAGTGCAATGAAATCTTAAATTAATGGAAAAAGAAACCACAAAATCTGCACAAACATATGAAAATTAATACCCTCCTGAACAACCAATGACTTACAGATGAAGTTAAAGGAGAAATTAGACAGTTTCTACAAGGAGAAATTAGACAGTTTCTACAATTAAATGATAATGTCAATACAATATACTAGAGCTTATATAACATAATGGAAACAGTTATACCAGGGAAATTTATAGCAATGAATCCTCACATCAGAAAAACAGAACTAGCTTAGCTTAAAGAAATAACCTGATGTTGAACCTTGGGCTTCTAGAGAAAGAAGAGAAGTAAAACCCAAAGTGTGTGTGATTAAGACTACAAAAATGATATAAAAAATGAATCAAATGTTCTTTGAAAGACTAAATCAGACAAACTCTTATCCAAACAAACAAACAAGCAAACATACAAACAAAAAAACAGAATGAAAAGGCCCAAAACCATGCAATTAGGAATGAAAAATGTAAAATCACAAGAGGTCCTGTAGAAATCTAGAAGATCATTAACACTTACTTTGATAGCCTGTACTCTAAATAAATTGGAAAATACAGACAAAATGGACAGATTCCTAGATGTGAATTCCTAGATAGAATGAACTGAATAAAGAATATATAAAAGTTCTAAATAACCCTATTATCAATCAATGAAATTGAAAAACTAAAAAACAAAAACAAAAACAAAAAAACCTACTAACCAACAAAGAAAAGCCGAAGTCCTGATGGATTCGCTGTTGAATTCTACAAGAATCTCAGAGATCTAACATCACCATTCTTCAGACTCTTTAATGAAACCGAAAAGGAGGCAAATTCATTCCTGGAAGCAAGCATCACCCTGATTCCAAAACCAGAGAAGGATCCACACCAAAAAGAACTATCAGCCAATTTCTTTAATGGACATAGATATAAAAATCTTCAATAAGATACTAGAAACAGAACGCAGCATATCATCAGATTATTCACCATAACCAACTAGGATTTATCCCTGGGATGCTGGGATGACTTAACATATGCAAATAAAAAATGTAAATATACTATATTAACAGAACCAAGGACAAAAACTACACAATCATTTCAATAAAATGTAGAGAAAGCATTTGACAAAGTCTAACACCCATTCATAATAAAAACCCTAAAAACTACTGAAATAGATGTCTTTTATCTCAACCTGATAAAAGCCATCTATGACAACACAACAGCCAACAGTACACTAATAGTCAAAAACTGAAACCTTTCACTCTAAAATCAGGAAAAAGACAGGATGCTCACCATCACCACAGTTATTCAATATAGTTCTGGAAAAATATTAGTCAGAGCAATTAGACAGCAGAAATAAAAGGATTAGGGATAGGAAAGGAAGAATTTAATTATTATTGCTTAATGATGACATGATACTCTACCTACTCAACCCCAAAGAGTCTACAAAAAGATTCTTAGAAATAATAACCAAATTCAGCAGCATATCATAATACACAGTTAACACTCAAAAATTAACAGGATTCCCCTAACAAATAACAAACTCACTGTGAGAGACATATTAGGGAAGCCACATCTTTCACAGTAGCATCAAAATAAATGAAATACTCAGGAATCAATCTGAAAAAGGAAATGAAAGACCTATATAATGAAAACTACAGTACTCTGAGAAAGGAGATTTAACAGGATATCAGAAAATGGAAAGATATTCCCTGTTTTTGGATAGGCACAAACAATATAGTGAAAATGGCACTTCCAAAACCCTTATACAGATTAAATGCAATCTCAATCAAAATATTAATAGCATACCTCACAGAACTACAGAAAACAATCTTAGCCATGATAGAAACAGCATGGGTTAGGGGCCGAGGATTTAGCTCAGAAGCATAAGTGCCTGCTTGGCAAATGTGAGGTTGTGAGTTCAATCCCTGGCACCAAAAAAAAAGAAAGAAACATCATGGTACTGGCAAAAAACAGACCCAAGGATCAATGAAACAGGAGAGAAGATGCAGAAACAGATCTAAGCACACTCAGCTGACTTATCTTTGACAAAACAGCCAAACACCTTCATTAAAGGAAACAAAGAAAGCGCCTCTTTAATGATGCTGGAAAAACCAGCTTTCCACATGCTGAAAATTGAACTAAACCTCTGTCTCTCATCAGGCACTAAACTGAAATTGAAATGGATCAAAGATCTAAATATCTAACCAGAAACAACTTGATGGAAAATAGAATAGATAAAACTCTAGAAGTTATAGGTATTAGACAAAGACTATTTAAGCAAAACTCTGAGTGCACAGGAAATATTATGAAGAATAAACAGGGATCACATAAAACTAAAAAAACTTTTGCACAAAGAAGGAAACAAGAAAGGGAAAAGACAACCCACAGAATGGGAAAAATGTTTTTACCAGCTACTCCTCAGATAAAGGACACCATCTAGAATACAAGAACTCAAAAAAAAAAAAAAAAAATCAGACCCTCCCCCCCAAATTTAAAGATCCAACCCAAAAGCAGGCATCTGAAATAGACATTTCTCAGATGGAGAAGTACAAACAATAAATATATGAAAAAAGCTCAACATCACTGGTCATTTGAGAAGTAATGTTCAAAAAAACCCACTAAAATCATCTTTTGGGAACTGAAAAAATAAAAAATAAAAGCAGCACTTAAAGTGGAGAGGTCCACATGCCTCTGACAAGAATTCCCTTTTAAACATTACATGTACAAAACATACTCCCACACAATTTTACGAATAATTCCAGAAATTTTGCTGAAATTTACTTTTGTGTCACAGATGAAGAATTACTATATTACATGATCTTTTGAATTTTTCTTTTCTTCACAGTGCTGTGGGTGCTGTGGGTGGGTCTTTATGCATACTAGGCAAGAATTTGCTCTTTTAAATGGGCCTTCTAGCCTCTGGTTTGTAAAATTCTGTATCGTATCCTCTGTTATTTTAACCCAATGAAATGCGTATAATTTACATTTGTATGATCATTACTGAAAGCATGTTAGTTATAAAACTAATAGTCTTCTTCTGACCATTACATAAAGGACTCAAAACATTTCTGGTACTTCACATGATACTCTATCAAACTGTCATGTCTACTCCTTATTTGTGTTTATTTATAGTCTTATCTTTCTCAACAGATTGTAGGCTATATGTAATGGCAGGTAGCATAATCATTAGGCAAGCTTCACCTTTTGCCTTTTCCTACCATATCAACTTGGTAAATTTTGCCTTATCAGTTGACTTAATTTATTGGATTTTGGAAATGTTTATAGATTTTTAAAAAGGCTATTGGAAGGTTTTTGTTTCTAGTCTCAAAGTTATTAATCTTGAGTCTTGGAAATTCTTAACTTTCCTTTCTCTAAACCGTTTGTAATAATTTTCAGTTAGATGATCACCTGCTTCAACAATAATGACTTTCTTTCCCCACCCCCAGAGTACATTTTCCATGGTTTCAGGTTTACCTATCTCAGAAGGATTACTTACATACAGATGGGTGTGTAGTACAAATATGTATCTTTACTACTGACTCAGTTATGCTCTAAAGATCTCAGCCTGTTTTTTATTTAATTTTTTAAATCAGTAACGGGGATCAAACTCAGGACCACGTGCTTGCAAGGCAGGAGCTTATGCTGCTGAGCTAAATCCCCAGCCCCCTCAGCCTGTTTCTTGCGAAAAGGTTACCAAGCTAAAGATTATAAGTGAAGAACTGCTCCTCCTAGAGCTGAGATAGTCTTATATACAGTGTGGGGCTTAACAGAGCAATTTAATACCACAAACATTTGCTGAGTACCTACTATGTGCAAGGCTCAGGATTAGGTTGTAAGGTTTACTGTTCTTTGAAAGATAATTTTTTCAAAAAGGATTTTTGAATGTCAACATCTGAGCATGTATTTGTGTTAAAACAAATAAATCAATCAGTCTGAAGGTTATCTGTCTAATGTTGGGCTTGCTCAGTTCTGTTAAAATCCATACCACTGTGCAAGAAAAGACTTGAGGTATCTAACAGCCAGGTATTCAGGAAGAATGTACCACGGTAAACGGCAGCATGTGAAGAGCACAAAAGAAGGAAAACAGAACAAAACAACTCAGCATGTGTGAGGCATATGCATAGATACAAACTCAAATTTTTTCATTACATTGATATATTCATTCATTTCTATTATCTTTTTACAAAGTCAAACTGTATCTAGAACTCTAATTTGTCTTTAGTAAAAGTGAACCTTCTTTTTGAACAATTATAGAGGAAAACTGAGAAAACTGTAAAATGATATAAATATCTCTTTAAAATTCTCTCTTTTAAAAGGACTTCCACAAAAACACAATTATAACAGGAGATCTTAACAGCCCATTGTCACAAAGAGATAGATCAACTAGGCAAAAAGTCAGCAAAGAAATAACAGAACTGAATCATACCTGTGAGCAATTGGACTTAGTATCTGTTTACAGAGTGTTCCACCCAACCACATCAGAATACACATTCTTCTCAGCTGCACATGGGACACTGTCCAAAACAGACCATATATTATCCCATAAAACATTCTTAAGTAAATGCAAAGGTATTGAAATCATACCATGCATAATATCTGACCATAGTGCACTGAAATTGGAAATTAATGGCAAAAGAAATTGTAAAACTTGCATAAATACATGGAAATTAACAGCTTTTTGAACAACCAGTGGGCTACAGATGAAATTAAAGAAGAAATAAAGCAATACCTACAATTCAATGAAAATAAAGAAACAACATACTGTAATCTGCGAGACACAATGAAAGTAGTCTTAGAGGGAAATATATAGCAATAAACTGTCATATCAAGAAAACAGAATGAGCAAAAATAAACAACCTAATGCTCCATCTCAAGCTTCTAGAAAAAGAAGAGCAAGCTAAACCAAAAGCTCCTAGAAGAAATTGTAAAGATTAGAGCAGAAATCAATGCAATTGAAACTAAAAAAAAAAATACAAAGAATTAATGAGTCAAAAAGCTGGTTTTTGAGAGAATCAACAAAATTGACAAACCCCTAGCTAACCTTATCAAGAGAAAGAAAGAAAGAACCCAAATTCATGCAGTAAGAACTGAAAAGGGAGAAATTACTACAGATCCCATGGAAATTCAAAAGATCATGAATACCTACTTTGAAAATCTCTACTCACATAGAGTGGAAAACACAGAGGAAATGGACAGATTTCTAGAAACATATGAACTACCAAAGCTCAACCAAGAAGATATAGCAATTTTGAAAAACCCAATAACAGCTATTGAAATTGAAAATGTAATTAAAAACTTACCGACAAAGAAAAGTCCAGGTCCGGATGGATTCACAGCTGAATTCTACAAGAAATTTAGAGATTTGATGCCAGTACTCCTTAAACTCTTCATTGAAATTGAGAAAAAAGCAATCCTCCCTAAATCATTCCTGGAGGCAAGTATTACTCTGATACCAAAACCAGAGAAAGATCCAACCAAAAAAGAGAACTATAGGCCAATCTCACTAATGAACATTGATGCAAAGATTCTCAACAAAACACTGGCAAACAGAATGCAGCAAATCATCAAGAAGATTATACATCATAACCAAGTGGGGTTCATTCCAGGAATGCAGGGATGGTTTAACATATGCAAATCAATAAATGTAATACACCACATCAACAGAGCCAAAAACAAAAACCACATGGTCATCTCAATAGATGCAGAAAAAGCTTTCGACAAAGTCCAACACATGTTCATGATAAAAACCCTTCAGAAACTCGGAATACACGGCATCTAACTCAACCTTATAAAGGCCATCTATGACAAACTAACAGCCAACATTATACTAAATGGACAAAAACTGAAAGCTTTCACTTTAAAATCAGGAACAAGACAAGGATGTCCACTCTCACCACTCCTTTTCAACATAGTTCTGGAAACACTAGCCAGGGCAATCAGACAAGAAAGAGAAATAAAAGGAGTAAAGATAGGAAAGGAAGAAGTTAAATTATCACTATTTTCACATGACATGACACTCTATATAGAAGACCCAAAAAACTCCATTAAAAGACTGCTAGAGTTAATAAACAAGTTCAGCAGTGTAGCTGGATACAAAGTCAATGCTCAAAAATCAATAGCATTCCTGTACACAAATAAAAAACTCACTGAGAGAAATTATGGAAATATTGCCCTTTACAGTAACATGTAAAAAAAAAAATACATAGGAGTCAACCTAACTAAAAATGTAAAAGACCTATATGCTGAAAATTATACCACACTGAAAAAGGAGATTGAAGAGGATATTAGAAAATGGAAGGACATTCCTTGCTCTTGGTTAGGAAGAACCAACATTGTGAAAATGGCCATACTCCCAAAACTGTTATACAGATTTAACGCAATCCCAATCAAAATACCATTGACATACCTCACAGATCTAGAGAAAACACTCCTAAAATTCATTTGGAAACAGAAGA